>JAGFNQ010002333.1:129658-631025 GCA_024364735.1 Boesenbergia rotunda
TTTAGAGAGGCAAACTTGTATTATCTTGATCTATCTTATGCTACTAACAATGTTGTCAAGTGTCTCATGTCCAAAGAAGAAGAAGGGTGGTTGTGGCACCGAAGACTTGGACACATCAACATGAGGAACATTGCAAGAGTGGCCAAGGAAGAATTGATGAAGGGGCTCCCAATGATCAAGTACGAAAAGAACAAGTTGTGTGATGCATGCCAAGAGGGTAAGCAATCCAAAGCATCACACAAAGGTAAAATCTTAATTACCACTTCCTTGCCTTTAGAACTTTTACATATAGACTTGTTTGATTGCCATAGTAACTCCATCACTTGTAGGGAGTAAGTATTGCTTAGTAATAGTAGATGACTTTTCTAGGTTTACTTGGGTCTACTTCTTGAAACATAAGGATGATACCCTAGACATATTTATAGGATTTAGTAAAAGGGTAGAAAACGAAAAGAACATCAAAATAAACCGAATTAGGAGTGACCATGGTGGGGAGTTCCAAAACGCTAGTTTCACATAATTTTGTGTGGAAAATGGGTACAAGCATGAGTTTTCATGCCCTAGGACTCCTCAACAAAACGGGGTAGTTGAGAGGAAAAACCGAGCCTTACAAGAAGCGGCTAGGACTATGCTTAATGCATACTCTCTTCCTAGCTACTTTTGGGCCAAAGCGGTTAACACCGCTTGCTACATTCAAAACTGGGTGTTGGTACATAGATTTTTAGGAAAAACACCCTTTGAACTTTGGAACGGAAGGGTACCCCAAATCCACTATTTTAGGATCTTTGGATGTAAAGTTTACATCTTAAACACCAAAGACGACCTAAGAAAATTTGAGTCAAAAGCCGATGAAGGAATCTTAGTAGGGTATTCATTGACTAGTAGGGGCTATAGAGTGTACAACAAGAGGACGAAGGCGATTGAGGAGTCCTCAAATGTCAAATTTGATGAAACCACTAGTACTTACCCTAGAAAAGCTTCCATTGATAAGGATATAGAAGAGGTCCAACCCCTTGCCCAAAGAACCCAAGACCTACATTTGGAGGGCAATGATCAAGGGGGAGTAAGAAATACACTAGAGGATGAGGAAGAAAGAATAAATGAACCTACAACCTCTAGACCCTTGAGACATCACCATGATCATCCTTTTGACCAAATTGTGGGTGATGTCACTCAAGGAGTAAGGACTAGGTCCTATTTTAGGGATCAAACTAGTCAAACAGCCCTTATCTCCCAATTAGAACCCAAGACCATTGATGAAGCATTGGGAGATGTTGATTGGGTCTTAGCCATGCAAGAAGAGCTAAACCAGTTTGAGAGGAGTGAAGTTTGGGAGTTAGTTCCTAGGCCCACTGATTGTACCATTGTAACTACTAGATGGGTCTTTAGGAACAAATTAGATGACCAAGGTAAAATCACTAGGAACAAGCTAGATTAGTGGCTAGGGGGTTTAACCAAGTTGAGGGATTAGACTATGATGAGACTTATGCCCCCGTAGCTAGGTTAGAATCAATTAGAATTCTATAGCCTATGCCGCTCACATGGGTTTTACACTCCACCAAATGGATGTGAAATCGGCATTCCTAAATGGGATCATTAAGGAAGAGGTTTATGTAGAACAACCCCCTGGGTTTGAGGACCCAAACTATCCAAGACACGTATTCAAATTAAGGAAAGCCTTATATGGATTGAAACAAGCTCCCCGGGCTTGGTATGAAAGGCTCTCTTCATTTTTGGTGTCTAAGGGGTTTAGGAGAGGAACAATTGACCCTACATTGTTCCTAAAATCTAAGGATAAGGACATTTTTGTTGCCCAAGTCTATGTAGACGATATCATTTTGGGTCAACAAATAATGACTTCCTACAAGAATTCATCAAGTGTATGGAAGATGAATTTGAGATGAGCCTTGTAGGAGAGTTAACCTTTTTCTTAGGCCTTCAAGTTAAGCAAACTAATGAAGGTACACATGTATTTCAAACCAAATATGCTAAGGAGATGCTAAAGAAATTTGGTTTAGAACATGCTAAGGAAGCATCTACACCCATAGGAACTAATGTAAAAATGGATAGTGACCTTGAAGGCAAAATGGTAGACTCTAAACAATATAGGAGCATGATTGGTAGCCTCCTATACCTAACCGCAAGTAGACCCGACATACTTTTTGCGGTAGGTATGTGTGCTAGGTACCAATCTTGTGCCAAAGAGTCCCATTTGATTGTAGTCAAAAGGATCTTAAGATATGTGAAAGGAACCCTAAATGTCGGACTTTGGTATCCTAGAACCCCAAATGTTGACCTAATTGGATACACCGACTCGGACTATGCGGGTTGTAAGTTAGATAGGAAGAGTACAAGTGGAGGGTGTCAATTCCTTGGGTCTTCTTTAGTTAGTTGGAGTAGTAGGAAACAACCATGCGTTGCCCTATCAACAACGGAAGCAGAATATGTGGCAATGGGTGGATGTGTTTCCCAACTCCTTTGGATTATGCACACCTTAGAGGACTATGAGCTACATTACACCAAGGTCAAAGTCTTGTGTGATAATGTAAGCACAATCAACTTAACTAAAAATCCGGTTCACCATTCTAGAACAAAACACATTGAAGTGAAACATCACTTCATTAGAGACCATGTGGCAAGGGGAGACATAGAACTACACTATGTTGAATCAAAGTCGAACCTAGCCGACATCTTTACCAAGCCTCTTCCTGAATCAGAGTTTACATCCTTAAGAAGAGGCCTTGGAATGTGTTTTGTGGAAGTATAGGAAGAACTTGGAGACATTAGCATTAAAAAAGGGTGCTTGATCCATTAGGGTGATACATTTGGCTCACTTGTGCTTGTGGCACATTGTTGGACCATTAAAAGTATCAAAATATCAAAACTAGACCAACTATGGGGAAGACAAGTGTTTAATCAATGGACACTTTGCCAAAGATCATAGTTGGACATTTTAAAACTTTGAAAACCATTTTATGTTTTACATGCTGTGAAATGTTTTTCAAAGTTATAGATTTGCAAAATTGGTTTTAGAGTTTGATACAAAATGTAGTGGTTTTCAAAGTTTTTGAGTTTTTATCAAAAGTCATGCATGTTTGAAATATTATATGGTTTAATATTTTTCCCTGATAGAATATAACATTTCAAACATGTATGCAAAATTTTACAATTTTTGGAATTTTTTGGAATTTTCTAGGAGTTTCTGAAATTCGGCAGAAAAACTGAAAAATCAGACTGATAGCGTATCAGTCGACTGCCCTATGGGCAGTCGACTGGCACGCAAGTTTTCAGCCACTATGAGTAATTTCAGAAACTGAGAATCTTCTCATTTGATGTCATGGGTTTTGGTTGCTTGAGGCAATCATTTTGATGGTGTCAAAGGGGGAGAATGGGTGGTTTAAGTTAGAACTTTGACTTAAAATGGATGATTTTAGGTATTTTTCCTAACTTAGACCTTAAATGGTTAAAATTTGGAGAAAAGACATGGATTAAGGGGGAGGTACCTCTTAGGTTCTGATATGTCTTTTATATTGCTGTTGTTAAGTGGAATCTTAACTTGAAACTTGATTAGATTTGAAACTGTGGAGAGGACATAGGTTAAGGGGGAGGTTACCTCTTAGGAGTATTATGTCTCATGATGTTTCAATTGCTATCTTTTGCTATTTGCTTTTGCTGTTATTTATCTCTAACTTAAACATATTGCCACACATCAAAAAGGGGGAGATTGTTGAGGCAATCGGCCCTTAAATGATTGGGAGATCATGGTTTTGATGTGTGGGCGAATAGGTTTAAAGTTAGAGTGTTTTGTTGTATTTGATTTGTGTGATTGAGTTTGCAGGACTTGGAGAATCACACTTGGTGAACCTATCCAAGGGACGAGAGCCGAGGGAGGAGAGCTCCAAGGGCAAGCCGGGAAGTGGACTTCAAAGGGCACACGTGAAGGGTGGCATGGAGGCAAGCCAAGGGAAGGCTTGTGTGCGCATCCGAGGGACGATAGCCAGAGGAAGAGGACTTCAAGGGGCGAGCCAAGGGAGCAGACCTAAAGGCACACGCGAAGGAGAAGGTTTGAGGTGGCTGGAGCTGAGCTGGGAGGCAGGGCAGTCGACTGGCCCAGAGGCAGTCGACTGCCAAAACCCACAGAAAGTTCGCAGCTTCGGACCAGTCGACTGGCCTTGGGGCAGTCGACTGGTATACCCCAAAACTAGCCGTTGGCTAGCTGTTGGCTAGCCGTTGGCCGGCATTTAATGTCGGGCCAGTCGACTGCCCTTGGGCAGTCGACTGGTGCGAGCCTGGACAGACTGCGAATCTGTCCTTTTCACCTATAAAAGGAGGCCTCGTTACAAGTGTCTGTACAGTTTCGTACAGTAACGAAGTGTTGCTAAATTGTAGAATATTCTTTTGCTTCCTTCATCGTATTTCTACATCTGTAAAGAGGAAGCTACTGCTGTAAAGGTTTCTCCATCTCAAGGAGACTTTTTGATAGTGAAAAGTGGTGCTCGCGGCGTGGATCCTTGGATTAGTCACCCATCTGGGTGGATACCAAGTAAAAGACTTTTTGTTAGCATTGTTATTCTCTTTACATATTATTTCCGCTGCGCTAACAGTTTTGTAGAGATCAAACGGTCCGCGAAAGTGCATTCACCCCCCCCCCTCTGCACGCCTACATCGATCTTTCAGTAGGCTTGTGTGTGCATCTGAGGGACGAGGGCCGAAGACGAAGAGGGCGTGAAGGCAACAAATCGAGGCTGCTAGTGAAGAGTCAGCTAAGTTGTAAGGGGTCGAGTGCTGAGGGAATGTACTTGGGAAATCCTAGGGGTCTAGTGCTGAGAGAATTGTACTCGAGAAAGGAAAAAACCTATGATAGATCGAAGACATTGCTAGAGGGGGGTGAATAGCACTTTTTCGTCTTTTTCTCTACAAGATTGTTAACGCAGCGGAAATACAAATAAAAATAAACTAATCAAGAGTGAACAATGCTAACAAATCGATTTACTTGGTATCCACCCCGGATGGGTGACTAATCCAAGAATCCGTTGGTGGATTAATCCCCGGATAACCTCTGGCTAACTCTGTCGCTCCTTGTGGGTGGAGAAACCTCGCCACAATACTTCGGACGCTATCTGAGCACAAGAGACTACTAACTCACTTTACCCGAGCGAGTTTCGTCAAGAATCTTAGCCACCGTGAAGTCCTCTTTAAATAGGACTCGGGTTGAAACCCTCGCTGGCAGTCGACTGCTCCCAGGGTAGTCGACTGCCCCACTCAGAATTCGACCATTGACACCCCCAACGTTCGAATCCAGCTGTACACCAGTCGACTGCTCCCAGGGCAGTCGACTGGTCCAGTGGCCAGACCCTTTCTGTGAGTTTTACCAGTCGATTGCCCTAATGGCAGTCGACTGCCCTACTCACATACCTAGGGTTTCCCTTCCCGAGTACACTTCTCTCAGCACTCGACCCTAGGACTTTCCCAAGTATAATCACACAGCACTCGTATCCTCACGACTCGACTGACTCCTCCTCCGCAGCCTCGACTGTTGCCTTCGCGCCCTTTTCATCTTCGGCTCCCATCCCTCGGATGCACGCAAGCCTCCAGCTTACCTCCATGCCATCCTTTACGCATGCCTCGAAGTCCGTGCCCATCAGCTCATCGTCCCTGCTCTCCAAGGTCCCTCGGGTGCACACAAGCCTCCATCTTGTCTCCATGCCACCCTTCACCGTACCGAGGTCGTCCAGCCAAGTCCATATGTGTAACCTGTACATCCTGCATACTCAAGATACACATATAAGATAACAAGGGTAAACCTAACATAAATCTTTTGCCCAAACATCAAAATATTTGGTCACTTTGGACCACAGATTACCTCAACAATCACCCCCTTTATGATGTTTGGTAATACGTTTAAGTTAGGGAAAGCAAGATAGTGTCAATAGCAAAAACAATGCTAAATAAATGCATATGCAATGCATACATGGATCCTATCCCAAGGCATCCTACACCTAACCCTCCAAGTTAAGAATTTTCAACACACCTAACTTCTCAAAGTTAGGAATTTTCCCACACCTAACCCTCTAAGTTAGGAATTTTTTATAAAATGGCCTTTTTAAAGCTTTTCAAAAGCTCTCCCTATACTGGACTTACAAAGGCTTTTTAAGAACCTCTCCAAGGTTCCCCTTACACCAAGAATGGAGCAACCATGCTCCCCCTTAAACTCAGCTCCCCCTAATCCTAGAGTTTCTAGCAAAGGTAAGTTTGGTTTCCCAACTTAAACCCAAACTTCTCCCCCTTTGTCATACATCAAAAAGACCCCAATAATATCCCAATTATCAGTTCTTTCAATCCCCAATGATCCTAAACAATGTGTACGAGCCTCCCATACACTTGTTTTCCATCATTTGGACCTAAGTCAGCTGTTGGATACCCACACCAGCCCTGACCAGTCGACTGCCACTGGTGGCAGTCGACTGATACTCTGAAAATCAGTTTTCTGGCCAATTTCAGAATTGCATCAGAAATTCCATAATTCTCCAAAAATTCCCAAATTTCGTGAAGAACTTTGTGGTACCTATACCTACTTGGGAAAAATACATTTCACTATGTATCTATCACGGTTCCCAAGTTGGACACAAAACCCAAAAATTTTCCTATGAATGTCAAGGCAAACAAGGAGGCAACCTCCCCCTTAACCTATGCCTTCTCCCAATTTTCAATTTTCCTAGGTGAAGTTCTACCCAACTTAACACCATAGACTCAAATTAGGTTCTACCCAACCTATCACCAAGTTCTTCTTCCTTGGACACCATTAAAGGATTACCCCCAAGCAACCTTATCCCTAGTGCCAAAAAGTACTCAACAATACCCAACAAAAATCTAAAGATTTACAAGCACACCTGCTAGGATATACCTTATCCTAGAAAAATAAAATTTTGATGAAATGTATCAGATGTGCTTGACTTTGGTATGACTTCTAATATCCTTAAAAGATTGGCATTTTGTATCAATTTTGAAATCTAACCATAATGTCATGTGTTTGCCAATTCCATTCATTGTCATTTCACACACGAAATTATCCTCAATACTTCCCTTTTTATCTCCTAATCCTAGACATATGTGGGAAACTTCCATGTTTTGTTCATTCATCAAGAGTTAATCATCCAATATTAGTCTATGAATCTTGAAATCATATAATGTTAATCCATAAAATCTCTCAAGACACCATGATACTTTCCTATGTTTCCAATTTTGTAACTTCTTATCACCTAATAGGCCTTTTTTGTAAACTCTCACTGATCAGTTGACTGCCCATATGGCAGTCGACTGCCAAAACTCACAGAGAGGTTCTGGGCTTGAGACCAGTTGACTGCCCCTGGGCAGTCGACTGATACCTGATTTTCAGGTTTTTCAGCCCAATTTCAGAAATCCCTAAATAATTCTATAAATCTCCGAAAAATCTGAAATTTTATAGGGAGATTTGTGGAATCATATATCTACTTGGAAAAAATATGTTTCCAAATAAATGTACTCCGGATCCCAAGATTGGTACAAAATTCAACTTATCCTAAAGTGTATCATTGCAACTCATCCCGAAAGTCTCAATTTTGGCCTTTCCTTGATGTATCTTCTAATACTTGGCCATGATACATTTTTAGCACTGAATTATATGGTATTTTCCCATTAAACCTTAATTTTATCCAATATCACCTTATTTTCACCTTTTTCTCCCTAAATTCCCTTTTTAATGTACCAAAACCTAGGATTAAGACTTACCCAAGTCTTCCAACCCCTTTTTGACACATTTCACCTAATTTCCTAGGAGAGAAACTCTTGAGATACATTTATCATGGACCCCAAAGGCTCCTAGAGCTCCCCTTGAGCTCTGAGCCTTAGCCACCTCCCTGGGTGACTTAACCCATACTAGACCACACCGGTGAGCCTCCGGTGATTCTTGGCCTAGAAAACGAACCCTCTTAACCCTAGGCACCTTGTCTTTGGTTAAGTTATTCTTTTTCCCTTTGGATGGCACTCTCTTGTCATCCTTGGGCTTTCCCTCCTTGCCATAATTGTATGCTTTCCCAGCATACTTCTTTTTGTTGGCCTTGAAGGTCTTAGATAGGTATCCCAAACCCGATCTATCATAATTGGGTTTCAAGCTTTCCAACACCATGTCTAAGCCCTTAGATTCAACCGTGAATCTTTCTAATGTCTTTTCTAATGTATCAAGTCTTGCCCTCAAGGCTTGATTTTCCCTTTCTAGAGTTCTAACCCTATAACTCATATGTCCACCTTGGACATTCCTATGCCTAAACTCCTTTCTAGGCACATCCCTTCCCTTCTTGGGATTAGTGCCTTGATCCTTAGGTACAAAGGTCCTAGATTTATTATGATGCATGTCTTTCCTAGGGTTTTGATCTACATTGTTAACCCTAGTCCTATCATTATATCTAAATCCAAAGTTGTGCACAAGTAAGCAGTTTTCATGGTTTCTAGCATGCATGGATGAATGATTAACATTATTTCTAATATGTAATGAGGAACTTGAAATTGAATTGCATTTTACCCTAGGGTTAGGAATTACCTCCCTTACCCTTGAAGTTCCCCCTTGATGTGAGTTCCTTTTTCTTTCTTCTTTCTCCCATCTCCTAAGGTGCTCCATCTTCTTAAGCTCTCCTTTCCTAGGGCACTTGGTGTGGTAGTGCCCTAGTTCTCCACACGTGAAGCATCGAATCTTTATTTTCCTCTCCTGGGATTCTCCATTCCTACACTTTATGTTAGATTTAAAAGAACTTGAAATGAGTGTAGATTTTATCTCCTTTTTACCTTTCCGGCACTTATCCTTGTAGTGTCCCTTTTCGTTGCAACCAAAGCATGTGATGTGCTCTTTCGATTTAGCTTTGGTGGAGGTAGAAGCTTCTTCTTCAACATTGGATGAAGTGGATGCTTCGTCTTGTTCTTGTGTAGATGAGGGTCTCTCCTCCCCCTCAATCCTTGAGGTGGTGACCTCCTCCTCTTCTCTAGATGAGGTGGACGACCTCTCACTTTCTTCTTCCACTCCACTTGATGATGTAGATGACTCAATTTTTTCCTCTTCTTGAATCATGGAGCTCACTTCATCAGGATCTTCTATTAGTTGGACTCGTGTAGGATTTTCATGGAACGCTACTAGTTTACTCCACAATTCCTTAGCATCCCTATACTCACCAATCCTATCCAAAATGTCATTAGGTACTAAATTGATTAACATTTTGATTACCTTGTTATTGATTTCGGATTGATGAATTTACTCCTCGGTCCACTTCTTCTTCTTAAGAATCCTTCCCTTTTTGTCCTTGGGAGAATCGAAGCTTATTTCTATACACATCCAATCTTTAATATTAGTCATTAGAAAATATGACATTTTACCTGTCCAATACGCGAAATCGTCGCGGTCGTATGAAGGTGGAATCCGGATATCCGATCCTAGCGGACCTTCCCCTTCCATTTTCCTCTAGCGTGTGCTCCCTCGGCGATTAGTCCGATCAAGAGCGGTCCTTCGCTCTGATACCAATTGATAGATCGAAGACGTTGCTAGAGGGGGGGTGAATAGCACTTTTTCGTCTTTTTCTCTACAAGATTGTTAGCGCAGCGGAAATACAAATAAAAATAAACTAATCAAGAGTGAACAATGCTAACAAACCGATTTACTTGGTATCCACCCCGGATGGGTGACTAATCCAAGAATCCATTGGTGGATTAATCCCCGGATAACCTCTGGCTAACTCTATCGCTCCTTGTGGGTGGAGAAACCTCGCCACAATACTTCGGACGCTATCTGAGCACAAGAGACTACTAACTCACTTTACCCAAGCGAGTTTCGTCAAGAATCTTAGCCACCGTGAAGTCCTCTTTAAATAGGACTCGGGTTGAAACCCTCGCTAGCAGTCGACTGCTCCCAGGATAGTCAACTGCCCCACTCAGAATTCGACCATTGACACCCCCAACGTTCGAATCCAGCTGTACACCAGTCGACTGCTCCCAGGGCAGTCGACTGGTCCAGTGGCCAGACCCTTTCTGTGAGTTTTACCAGTCGACTGCCCCAATGGCAGTCGACTGCCCTACTCACATACCTAGGGTTTTCCTTCCCGAGTACACTTCTCTCAGCACTCGGCCCTAGGACTTTCCCGAGTACAATCACACAACACTCGCACCCTCAAGACTCGACTGACTCCTCCTCCGCAGCCTTGACTGTTGCCTTCGCGCCCTCTTCATCTTCGGCCCCCGTCCCTCGGATGCACGCAAGCCTCCAGCTTGCCTCCATGCCATCCTTCACACATGCCTCGAAGTCCGCGCCCATCAGCTCATCGTCCCTGCTCTTCAAGGTCCCTCGGGTGCACACAAGCCTCCAACTTGTCTCCATGCCACCCTTCACCATACCGAGGCCGTCCAACCAAGTCTATATGTGTAACCTATACATCCTGCACACTCAACATACACATATGAGATAACAAGGGTAAACCTAACTTAAACCCTTTGCCCAAACGTCAAAACACTTGGTTATTTCGGACCACAGATTGCCTCAACAACCTAGGTAGCAGTTGACTGGGTCCCAGGCAGTCGACTGATAAAAGGGGTAGAAAAATCAGTCAACTGCTATGGAGGCAGTCGACTGGTAGCAGCCAAAATTCGAACGTTGGGGCTTGCAACGGTCAAGTTTGAGTGGGGGCAGTCGACTGGTGGCGGCTAAAACAGGTGTGAGCTCTATTTAAAGGGGATTCATTTTGGCTGAGACTCTTGACGAATTTGGCTTTGGTAAAAGGCCAAATAGTAGTCTTTGAGCTCAGAGGTGTGTTCAAGTTTGAGGCGAGCTTTCTCCACCCACGAGGAGCTACACGAGCTCGCCAAAGGGCATCCGAGGAGTGATCTGCCGAACGATCAAGGGGTCGTCCACCTTACGGACTGCCGTGGAGTAGGAGTGTCATCTCTGAACCACGTAAATAGGTTTGCGTTAGCATTGTTTTGTTATTGTTATTTGTTATTCCGCTTGCTCTTGCTAACGTGTAGGTAGAAAAATCGGAAGTAGCTATTCACCCCCCCCCCCTCTAGCTTACTTGTCATGATCTAATAAGTAGTATCAGAGAGATGGTCCGCTCTCGTTGGAATAACCACCAAAAGAGCACAAGCTAGAGGAAAGAATGATGGAAAACAAGTTGGGGGATGATATCAACACTCCATCTCCATATGATCATGAAGACTTTTCCTATTGGAGGACAAGAATGAAGACTTGGTTTGGAATGGATTGGGAGTGTATGATGGTACTAGAGGAGCCCTTCAAAATTCCAAGAGATAAGCACAGGAAGAAGCTCCGACCTAGATATTGGGATAAAGAGCAACAAAGTCAATCAAAGGCAAATGAAAAGGTAATTTCGATTTTACTTAGCATTTTACCTAACAATGTATTGAGTGATGTAGGTAAATATGAAAATGCATATGAGCTATGGAACAAGATAGGAGAATTCCATGAAAATGCTACACAAGCACAATTAGTGGAAGAGTCCAAGGAGACAAGTCAAATGGTCCAAGAAGAGGAGAAAGAAGAAGAATTGCTCATCTCATCAAGTGAAGTGGAAGAAGAGAGTGAGAGGTGTTGAGGCAATCTATGGTCCGAAGTGACCATATGTTTTGATGTTTGGGCAAAGGGTTTAAGTTAGGTTTACCCTTGTGCATTTGATATGTGTATGTGAGTGTGCAAGATGTGCAGGTTACACATATTGGCTTAGTTGGACGGCTTCGATACTGTGAAGGTGGCATGGAGACAAGCTGGAGGCTTGTGTGCACTCGAGGGACCTTGGAGAGCAGGGATGATGAGCTGAGGAGCGTGGACTTCAAGGCATGTGTGAAGGATGTCATGGAGACAACCTGGAGGCTTGTGTGCATCCGAGGGACGGGAGTCGAAGATGAAGAGGGCGCGAAGGCAATAGTCGAGGCTGCTGATGAGGAGTCAGCTGAGTCGTTAGGGTACGAGTGCTGAGTGATTGTACTCGGGAAATCCTAGGGTTCGAGTGCTGAGAGAAGTGTACTCGGGAAGGGAAACCTTAGGTGTGTGAGTGGACTAGTCGACTGCCCTTGGGGTAGTCGACTGATAAAACTCACAGAATGTAGTCAACCTGGGACCAACCGACTGCCCAGGGAGCAGTCGACTGGTAGCGGCTGGTTGAGTAGGCTGAAAATTCGAACGTTGAGTTACAATGGTCGAATTTCAGTGGGACCAGTCGACTGCCCTGGGGGCAGTCGACTGGTGGCGGCCAAAATAGGGGTAAGCTCTATTTAAGAAGGCTTCATTTTAGCTGGAACTTTTGACAAATTTGGCTTTGGTTAAAGGCCAAATAGTAGTCTAAGGCCTCAAATATTGTCGAGGTGTTGTGGCGAGGTTTCTCCACCCACAAGGAGCGACAAGGGCTAGTCGGAGGTCCTCCGGGTAATGATCCACCGAAGGATTCTTGGATTAGTCATCTCTTGGTACCAAGTAAACGAAGGTGTTAGCATTGGTTTTCTTGTTTTTCATTATATTGTTTGTATTGTGCTAACCTTCATGTAGAGAAAGTTCAAGAAATTGCTATTTACCCCCCCCCCTCTAGCAAGGTGTAACGATCTAACAAGTGGTATCAGAGTGAAGGACCGCTCTTATTGGACTAACCGCCAAGGGAGGAAAGAAAGCTAGAGGAGAAAATAATGGAAGATAAGTTGGGTGACGACATCTACACTCCACCTCCCTACGATCATAGAGATTTCGATTATTGGAGGGTGCGAATAGAGACATGGTTCGGAATGGAGTGGGACCTTAGGATTGCCCTTGAAGAACCATTCGAAATACCTAAAGATAAGCATGGGAAGAACCTCCGACCAAGATATTGGAATCAAGAGCAACAAAATTAATCAAAGGCAAAGAAAAGGTGATTGCAATTTTACGTGATATTTTGCCTAACAATGTAATTAGTGGTGTAGGAAAATATCAAAATGTACATGAGCTATGGAAGAAGATATAAGAATTCCACGAAAACCCTACACGAGTTCAATTAGAGGAAGTGAGCCTAATAGCCCAAGAGGAGGAAGAAGAAAGTGAGAGATCACCCACTTCGTCAAAAGAAGAGGAAGAGGTCTCCACGTCAAGGATTGAGGGGGAGGAGAGACCCTCATCAATCCCGAAGCAAGAAGAAGCTCCAACATCCACCAAAGCAAAGACAAAGGATCATATCATATGCTTTGGGTGCAATGAAAAGGGACACTACAAGGACAAGTGTCCAAAGAGTAAGAAAAATGAGGTAAATTCTAAATTCATCTAAATTCATTTAAATTCTAACATGGGTTGTAGGAATGAGGAAGCTCAAAAGAAAAGAAAGAAGATTCGATACTTCACATGTGGTGAGCTAGGACACTACCACACAAAGTGCCCAAGGAGTAAAGAGTTTAAGAAAATGGAGCACTTGAGAAGATGGGAGAAGAATGAGAAGAAAAGAAGCTCACATCAAGGGGGAACTCCAAGGGTAAGGGAGGTAATTCGTAACCTTAAGGTAAAATGTAATTCAAATTTAAGTTCCTCCATGCATAAAAATAGTGTTAATTATTCCTCTATGCATGCTAGAATTAATGAAAAATGCTTGCTTGTTCATAATTTTAGATTTAAATATCATGATAGGAATAGGGTTAACAAGGTAGATCAAAACCCTAGGAAAACCATGCATCATGATAAACCCAAGACCTTTGTACCTAAGGATTAAGACAGAAATCCCAAGAAAGGGAGACATATGCCTAGGAAGATGAGTAGGTCTAGTAATGTCCAAAATGGACATATAGACTCTAGGTTTAGAAGTCTAGAAAAGGAAAATCAAGCTTTAAGGGAGAAGCTTGATAAGTTAGAGAAAACCCTAGAGAGATTCATGATTTGATCTAAGGGTTTGGATATGATGCTGGGTGGTCTAAAACCCAACAATGATAGATCGGGTCTAAGATACCGATCTAAGGTTCCCATGCCAAGGGAAAGAAATATGCTAGGGTAGCATATGATTATGGCAAGAAGGGGGAGTCCAAAAATGGCAAGGGGATGTCATTTAAAGGGAAAAAGAAGAACTTAACCAAGGACAAGGTGTCTAAGGTTAAGATGCTTAGGTTTGTAGGCCAAGAATCACCGGGGGTACACCGGTGTGGTCTAGTATGGGTTGAGTCACCTAGAGAGGTGGCTAGGGCTAAGAGCTCAAGGGGGAGCTCTAGGAGCCTTTGGGATATATGGTGAATGGACCTTGGGAGATGTGCTCCTAGAGGTCTAGATGGACCATGGAGTGTGCCAAAAAAATTAAAGATGGACTTGAGTCTCAATTCTTAGGATTTGGCACGTTAGATTTATGTTTCATGCATGGAAATATGACATTGAGGTCATATAGCATGAAAGTTGGTTTTTGATAATTAAATGTCATATAAATCAATGTTAAGGATGCATTGTGAGATGACATGGGCAGAGACATCAAGAGGAGACCAAAACTAGGACTTTAGGTCAAGGTTTGATTGAAGTTTTTAGCTAGTTTTGAGTTTTAGGTCAAACTTGAGAATGGTGATAGATACATTTTGGAATGTATTTTTCCTAAGTAGGTATGGGTACCACAAACCTCTCCATAAAATTTGAGAATTTTTGGAGATTTGTGGAATTTCTGGCGCATTTCTGAATTTGGCTAAAAAAGCTGAAATTCTGATTTTCAGAGTATCAGTCGACTGCCCTGGGGGGCAGTCGACTGGTCAGGGCTGGATTGGGTATCCAACAGCTGATTTGTGTCTAAATGGTGTAAAACAAGTGTATAGGGGGATAGTACACTGTGTTTATGATCATTAGGAATTAAAAGATCCAATAATTGGGATATTGTTGGAGTCTTTTTAATGTTAGGGAAAGGGAGAGAAGTGTTGGGTTTAATTTGGGAAACCAAACATACCTTTGCAAGAAACCCTAGGTCTAGGGGGAGCATGGTTGCTCCATTCTTGGCATAAGGGGAATCTTGGAGAGGTTCTTAAAAAGCCTTTGTAAGACCAATGTAGGGGGAGCCTTGGATAGGTTTTAAAAAGCCCGTTTTGGTGAAAATTCCTAACTTGGGGAGGTTAGGTGTGGGGATGCCTTGGGATAGGATCCATACATGGTTTCATTGCATATGCATTGGTGGTGTAAGTCCAAGATGGGTCTTAGCGATGTAAGTCAAAATTGTTGTTTAGCATTGTTATTGCTACTTACTACTATTTATTTTCCCTAACTTAAATGTATTGTCAAACATCAAAAAGGGAAAGATTGTTGAGGCAATCTATGGTCCGAAGTGACCATGTGTTTTGATGTTTGGGCAAAGGGTTTAAGTTAGGTTTACCCTTGTGTATTTGATATGTGTATGTGAGTGTGCAGAATGTGCAGGTTACACATATTGGCTTAGCTGGACGGCTTCGATACTATGAAGGGTGGCATGGAAACAAGTTGGAGGCTTGTGTGCACTCGAGGGACCTTAGAGAGCAGGGATGATGAGCTGAGGAGCGTGGACTTCAAGGTGTTGGGACCGGGTGCATGTTGACATGGATACGGGTTCGTAATTTTAAAATTTAATTACGTGCAGCGGAAGGTTTAGCATAAATAATTTCTCAAATTATTTTAACCACGTATCTAGCATGCAACCTTATGTTGTGGAGACATGATCATACATTTAAAATTTTACAGAAAGTAAACTAATTTACTTAATACCTCGCGTAACTCGTAGAAAGGGACGAGATCCAACCGTAGCGTCCCTTGGAAGCTCCGCCTCTATTCGCGTCCACACCGGGTTTTCTTCGGGATGACTTCGCAAAGCCACGAGTTTCGTGCCGACAAGAACTACTAGATTCTCCAAAGGCACGACAAGAATACCAAGAGAGAGATGAAAAACTAACCACCAAACGAAGAACGGAATCAAGATTCCAGGAGGAAGGAAGGAGTCGTGCCCGCTTCTTCTTCTTCGGCTTCTTCTTGGTGGTGGAAGCTCACGGCAAAGGGGGAGGGCTCTAGGGCCAGCGGCACTAGAAGAGGGAGAGGGAGAGAAGGAGAGGGAGAGAGGCTAGGCAATAATCCTTGATCTCTTGGATTAATTTCCAAGCCTTGCCTTGGTACCTTTATATAGTAGCCTCTTAATCGCCAAGTCTCCTCTTAACGGAATAAATTTTTCATAAGAAATTTATCTTATAAATTTTTCTATGAATTATTCCGTTATGCCAAGTTTTTATTATAACTTAATTTATAATAAAAACAACCACGTCTCCCCATTTATTATGGAAAGAAATTTCTTTATATAAATTTCTTTATCATGGTAAATCAATCCATTATTGATTTTATAAAATAAAATAAACCATTCCAAGGTTTATTTTAATTTCCATGATAAATAAATCTCTTTATATAAATTTCTTTATACAAATTTCTTTATCCATAATTTTATAAGACAAACCACGCGCGGTTTATTTTATAAATTTGAACCAAACAATTTGGTTCTTCCCTCTTATTGTGGTCGGCCAAACAAAGAGGGTGGGGACCCTCTTTGGCCGGCCAAACCCAAGCCACGATCTCACGAATTAAACTCATTTAATTCGTTCAATAAGTCTTCAAAAGACTTAGCCATTTTATGCTTCCGATGCGTCTCTGAAAAATTCAGATTCGACTTATCTCTCTTGATCGGAAAATCCAATTTTCAACTCGTTTTAAATCCCTCAGACTACTCGTAGTGTGTGTGACTAAATAGGCTTTCGATTTATGTTGGCCGTCTATAATTAACCAATTATAGAACGATCATGAGTGGCACCTAGTAGTACATCATGATCCCCAATTAATCGAAAGATCAACGGTTGACCTCAGAAACTATTCTGAAACCCTTCAGCAGCTTTAATGAATCGTGCCTCATTCCCTTCACCATCTTATACCCACTTGGTTCGGGACACGGTCTATGTGTGTCAGTCCCCACTAGGCTGACTACGTCACACATAGCCCAAGTAATGTCTTTCTCGTCCAACGGATTCTAATTACTCTCATGTTTCTGAGAGATTCATACTCGGAACATGTGATGCTCTGGCCAGAGGCTTCGAGTAACAATCCGACGATAGGCCTTGGGTATACATCTCCTCGCAAGGAGTGGTTAATCCTTTGTAGGCTATTTAAACATCTTCGGGCACTTCGGCTTATACCCAATCATCCTGGGTCCACACCTCCTTGGAGATGCTTGCTTAAGATGTCAAAGTATAAGTCTTCATGACCAAGATGACTTGAACACCGCAAGTCAAAGGAACATCGCACTTAAGCTGCAGTAAGAACTTCATTGACATATCTATATGTAGATTACCATATGAAGTTTTACAGCTAGTCACTCCAATGAACTAGTTCCCTTAACTAGCATTCATGTTTATCTCTGGACATCCCAATGTCACCAGCCAGTGAGAATTAGCTGATTAGAGAATAACCATGCTAGTCTTCACAGAATTGATAGTGTCCGTATTTATCAATTCATCGACTAGGGACAATTTCAATACTTCACAATTGCACATGTAGAGATAATCACTAGTTGTGAATTCATCACAAATTCTCTCATGCTGTGAATTGTATTGCGGACATTCAGTAAATGAGTTTAAGATCTCAATCAAATACACGAACATGTATACTCAAATAGTGAATATTCATTTATTAAAGTAAATGATTACAATCATAAGGCGATTGCCTTAGGACACTTCTCTCATATTACTAACACAAGGCATATGTGAAGGATGTCATGGAGACAACCTGGAGGCTTGTGTGCATCCGAGGGACGGGAGCCGAAGAAGAAGAGGGCGCGAAGGCAATAGTCGAGGCTGCTGATGAGGAGTCAGCTGAGTCATGAGGGTACGAGTGCTGAGTGATTGTACTCGGGAAATCCTAGGGTTCGAGTGCTGAGAGAAGTATACTCGGGAAGGGAACCCTTAGGTGTGTGAGTGGACTAGTCGACTGCCCTTGGGGTAGTCGACTGATAAAACTCACAGAATGTAGTCAACCTGGGACCAGCCGACTGCCCTGGGAGCAGTCGACTAGTAGCTGCTGGTTGAGTTGGCTGAAAATTCAAACGTTGAGTTACAATGGTCGAATTTCAGTGGGACCAGTCGACTGCCCTGGGGGCAGTCGACTGGTGGCGGCCAAAACAGGGGTAAGCTCTATTTAAGAGGGCTTCGTTTTGGCTGGAACTCTTGACGAATTTGGCTTTGGTTAAAGGCCAAATAGTAGTCTAAGGGCTCAGATATTGTCGAGGTGTTGTGGCGAGATTTCTTCACCCACAAGGAGCGACAAGGGCTAGCCAGAGGTCATCCGGGGAATGATCCACCGAAGGATTCTTGGATTAGTCACCTCTTGGAGGTGGATACCAAGTAAACGAAGGTGTTAGCATTGGTTTTCTTGTTTTTCATTATATTGTTTGTATTGTGCTAATCTTCTTGTAGAGAAAGTTCAAGAAATTGTTATTCACCCCCCCCCTCTATCAAGGCGTAACGATCTAACAAGAGGTCATCCACTTCATCAAGGGAAGAAGAAGAGGTCTCCACCTCAAGAATTGAGGGGGAGGAGAGACTCACTTCCATACCGGAGCAAGAAGAAGCTCCTACCTCCTCCAAAGCAAAAACTAAAGACCACATTATATGCTTTGGATCCAACAAGAAGGGGCACTACAAGGACAAGTGTCCACTAGGTAAGAAGGAGGTAAACCCTAAACCCGGGTCAATTCATTTAAAATCTAATGTGGGTTGTAGGGAAAAGAAGGAGAAAAAGCATATTAGATGCTTTACATGTGGGGAGCTAGGGCACTATCATACCAAGTGTCCAAGAAAAGGAGAGCTCAAGAAAATGGCGCACTTGAGAAGATGGGAGAAGGAGAAGAAGAAAAGAAGCTCACATCAAGGGGGAGCTCCAAAGGTAAGGGAGGTAATCTCTAAGTTTAAACATGTTTCAAATTCATCTATGTATGTTAGAAATAATGAAAAATGCTTGCTTGTGCATAATCATGGATTTAGGTATAATGATAGGAATATGGTTAACAAGGTAGATCAAAACCCTAGAAAGGGCATGCATCATGATAAATCTAGGACCGCTAGACCTAAAGATCAAGGCAAAAATCCCAAGAATGGGAGACATATGCCTAGAAAGGTGGGTAGGTCTAGAAATGTCCAAGGAGGACATGTGGATACTAGGTTTGAGAACCTAGAAAGAGAAAATCAAGCATTGAGGAAAAAGCTTGATAGGTTAGAGAAAACCCTAAAAAATTCACTATTGGATCTAAGGGTTTAAGTATGGTATTGAGCGGTCTAAAACCCAACAATGATAGATCGTGGTTAGGATACCGATCTAAGGTCTCCAATGTCAATGGAAAAAAAATATGCTAGGGTAGCATATGATTATGGCAAGGACGGGAAGTCCAAAAATGACAAGGGGGTGTCATTTAAAGGCAAAAGGAAGGACTTAACCAAGGACAAGGTGTCTAAGGTTAAGAAGGTCAAGGTTGTAGGCCAAGAGTTACCGGGCGTACACCGGTGTGGTCTAGTGTTTGTTGAGTCACCTAAGGAGGTGGCTAGTGCTAAGATCTCAAGGGGGAGCTCTAGGAGTCTTTGGGATATATGGTGAATGGATCTTGGGAGGGTTCTCTCGGAGGTCTAAATGGACCAAGGGATGTGCCAAAAGAATTGGAGACGGACTTGAGTCTCAATTCTTGGGTTTTAGCACGATGATTTTGAGTTTTATGTATGGAAATATGACTTTGGGGTCACAAAGCATGAAAGTTGGTTTTTGGTGTAAAAATGTCATATAAATCAATACTAAGGATGCATTGTGGATTGGTATGGGCAAAAACATCAAGAAGAAACCAAAACTAGGACTTTAGGTCAAGGTTTAATTGTGCTAATTAGGTAGTCTTGGGTTTGTGTGTCAATCTTGGGAATGGTGATAGATACATTTTTGGATATATTTTTTCCAAGTAGATATGAGCACCACAAACCTCTCCACAAAATTTGAAAATTTTTGAAGATTTGTGAAATTTCTGGTGCATTTCTGAATTTGGGTTCAAAAGGCTGAAAAATGGGTTTTCAGCATGCCAGTCGACTGGTAAAGGCTGGAAAATGGGTTTCAGCTATTGGAAGGTGTCCAAATGATGTGAAACAAGTGTGGAACCTTAGGGGGGTTAGTACACTGTGTTTATAATCATTTAGGGGTTAAAGAGTCCAATAAGGGAGAAATTGTTGGAGTTCTTTCGATGTATGGCAAAGGGGGAGAAGTGTTAGGTTTAAGTGGGAAACCAAACACTCCTTTGCAAGAAATCCTAGGTCTAGGGAGAAGCCTAGATAAAGGGGGAGCATTGTTGCTCCATTCATGGCGTAAGCGGAACCTTGGAGAGGTTCTTAAAAAACCTTTGTAAGTCCAATGTAGGGGGAGCCTTGGAAAGGTCCCGGTTTGGTAAAAAGTCCTAAACTCGTGGGGAGGTTAGGTGTGGGGATGTCTTAGGATAAGATCCATGTTTGCATTGCATATGCATTGGCGGTGTGAATCCAAGATGGAGCCTTGGTAACGTAAGTCCAAATGGGTGTTAGCATTGTGTTTTGCTATTTGTTATCCCTAACTTAAACGTATTGCCAAACATCAAAAAGGGGGAGATTGTTGGGGCAATCTATGGTTCAGAGTGACCATGTGTTTTGATGTTTGGACAAAGGATTTAAGTTAGGTTTACCCTTGTGTTCTAATATGTGTATGTGAGTGTACAGATTTGCAGGTTACACATATGGACTTAGCTAGAAGGCTTCGGGTACGGTGAAGGGTGGCATGGAGGCAAGCCGTGGGCTTGTGTGCACCCGAGGGACCATGGATAGCAGGGACGATGAGCCGAGGGACGCAGACTTTGAGGCGTACGTGAAGGATGGCATGGAGGCAAGCTGGAGGCTTGTGTGTGTTGATGCAGTCTGACCCTGATTGTTGTTTTGATGTTGACAACGATTTAAGTTTGGTTGACTGAATTCAGATTAAGACCTAGTAGGACTAGGTACACCTAGTGGGACTAGGTGAAGTCCAGGTGGATCGGGAGATCGCACGCTGGCATGGGAAAAAACCTAGTGGGACTAGGTGAAGTCCAAGTGGATCGGGAGATCGCACGCTGGCATAGGAAAAGACCTAGTGGGACTAGGTGAAGTCCAGGTGGATCGGGGAGATCGCACGCTGGCATGGGAAAAGACCTAGTGGGACTAGGTGAAATCCTGGTGAGTGAAGCCAGGTCCTAGCTTAGGAAGCTAGGTTGAATGAAACCCTGGTGAGTGAAGCCAAGTCCTAGATTGGGAAGCTAGGTTGACTGAAACCCTGGTGAGTGAAGCCAGGTCTTAACTTGGGAAGCTAGGTTGGATGAAACCCTGGTGAATGAAGCCAGGTCCTAGCTTGGGAAGCTAGGTTGACTGAAACCCTGGTGAGTGAAGCCAGGTCCTAGCTTGGGAAGCTAGGTTGAACGAAGTCCCAGTGAGTGAAGCTAGGCACGGAGTCTTGGTCCGGGGGACTCAGCACGAGTCAGAGAAGGCTAGGAAGTCTGTTCCCTTGACTTATGGTGAAGTTGGCCTTGGCTGGATCGGTCTGGTGACCGATCAGGGAGTTGGCACAAACTCCCTGTCGTGGATCGGTCTGGTGACCGATCCAGAGAAGTCTGATCGCTCTGGTGACCGATCAGGGAGAGAACAGAAACTTTGGTTGGCTTATGTTTGACTCCTGATCGGTCTGGTGACCGATCAGGGAGACCTCCTGATCGTTCTGGTGAACGATCAGAGGGATCTCAGAGCCCTTCTGTGAAGAATTATGATCGGTCAGGCTGACCGATCAAACATCACGAGTTCCTCATTATGATCGATCAGGCTAGAGCCTGATCGGTCAGGAAGTGCCCTGATCGGTCTGGTGACCGATCAGTGAGGTTGGCCTGCGAAGCTGGAGAAACACTCAGCAAAGGGGTGGATCGGTCGGGTGACCGATCCACGACCTGTGATCGATCTGGTGACCGATCACTAGAAGTCGCGATTCCAGTTTTCTCACTGTGGATCGATCAGGCTCCAGCCTGATCGGTCTGAGCCTATCCTGATCGGTCCGGTGATTGATCAGGGTCCTCTCTGATCGGTCTGGTGACCGATCAGAAGCTGAACTTTAATTCAAAATACGCTGTCAGAGTTCTGATCGCGTTCTGATTTCTTCTGATACACTATTGATATCTGCCCTGATCGTATGATAATTGATTCTCTATTGATTTGCTGTGCTGAACAACTGCTAAGTGTGCAGGTAACTCAGGATTACTCAAGGAGAGTCAAACGGAGGCTTTCGCTACAGCAGGTTTGGCTGTTTGCTCTCGCAGGATACAACGTCTTCTGTCTTCTGGCGAATGGCTGGGAAGCTGACCTGAGGCTCGACTGGAGGGAGTCCAGAAGAGGTCATGGGTAGCTGAGCTGCTTCAGATGAGCAGCTGCGGAGCTACATAGGAGCGTCTGTGACCTGGGTCTTGGGCAGATGCTTATGTGCGGGTAGCGGAGAAGCCTCAGCAAGAACAAGGAAGAACTTTGAGCTTGAGCTGTTGCGATAACTCTCATTCATTCATTGTGCACCTTGAAGCATACTCTTGAGCATCCTTTGAAGCTTCTGCAACTTGAGCACCTTGAAGCAGAGTTGAACTTGGCGAGTCCATCAACAAGCAGACACGAAGAGCTGGGAGCTCTTGCGTGAGAGTTGTGCTGAGTGAGCTTGGTGAAGTGTTTCCGTCTGTGTTCATTGTGCTCTGTAAGTGTGTTTATTGTCTCTGTGTTTTTCATTCCATATACTCTGTTGAGACTTGTTGTGGAGAGGTTTCTCCACTGAGAAGGAGGTGCTATTTTATCCAGATTCTCAGGGGCTTGATCTGCCGACGATCAAGGGATCGCCCACCTCACGGGCACGCCAAGGAGTAGGGGGAAGCTATCCCCAAACCTTGTAAATCCTCCTCGTTAGCGTTTGTGATTGTCTATTTAGTTTCTACTATTTTGTTTCTGCTTTTGTTTTTGCTTCCGCTGTTAACCATCAAAGTGCAGAAACTTTGAAAAGAGCTAAATTTTGTGTCTGGCTACATTCACCCCCCCCCCCTCTCTAGCCATCCAAGCACCAACAAGTGGTATCAGAGCTTGGGGCTCTGCTCAAACGGACTAACACCCGAGAGTCAACAAGATGGCAATGAGAGAAGGATTTAGCACCACTCGACCTCCTTTCTTTGACGGATCTGATTTTCAGTATTGGAGGTCTTGCATGGAGTACTACCTCAAGACCGACATAGGTATATGGTTCTCGGTAAAGGAGGGGTTCATCCCTCCGAAAGATGCTGAAGGAAAGGAGCTTGACTCCTCAAGATGGTCCACTGAGCAAACTCGCAAAGGAGAAGCCGATGCGAAGGCGGTGGTTACCTTGCAATGCGGGATGACCAAGGACCAACTAATCAAAGTTGGTCCCTTCACAAGCGCAAAGGATCTATGGAACAAGCTTATCGAACTCCATGAGGGCATCCGGGACTCGAGAATAGCCAAGAAGGACTTGTTCCTTAATCAACTACAAAATCTCTCCATGATGGAGAGTGAAATGGTAAGTGAACTTCATTGTAGATTCAAGGAGATACTCAACGGTCTCCAATCCATTGACGAAAAGGTCAAGAACCCCGACCTTGTGAGGTACGTTTTAAAAGCTTTTCCAAGGAATGTCTTATGGTCATCTATGGTGGATGCCTACAAGGTTTCTAAGGATTTGTCAATTGTCAAATTGGAAGATTTATTTTGTGAGATGGAATTACACGAGATCGCTAACAAAAGTCCAAAGGAGAAAGGTGTAGCTTTTGTGGCAGGTGACAAAAGAAAGAAGAAGGACAAGGAGGAGGAGAAGACCCACTGTCACGTGGCTTTCATGGCCTTAGAAGAGTCAAACAAGGAAAGTGATGACAAATCGAGTGACTCCTCAACCGCGGCTTCATCATCTTCGGATGATGAAGGGGTAATTTCTCCCGAACTAGATAAATGCTATAGAACAATAGCTTGCTTGACAAACATGCTTAAAAAATCTAAGAATAATGTGAAGGCTTTAAAATTAGAAATAGAACAATTGAAAACACCTAAAGACCATGATATTGATGACTTGCATGTTAAGATTCTTGAGGATGAAAATAAGGACTTCAAGAGCGAAGTTGAAAACCTCAAGAATATTCTTGAGAAATTTTCAACAAGCTCCAAAATCCTAGATATGGTTCTTAACTCCCAAAGGGCGGTTTACAACAAGGCCGGTATAGGTTACCGACCTAAAGAACCAACCTTTGTGTCATTAATGTCTAGAACTCGTATTAGACCACCAAATGATTCTAGGGTTCATGGACGTAAGAAGAAAATGACTAAGGCATGGGTGCCCAAGGCCTTCATTGTTGATGCATTAGGTCCCAAAATTTGGGTACCTAAAACCTCTATCTTTAGAATTGTATAGCTTGGATTGAGGGGGAGCATCTATCAACATGGGTTGTTGATAATAGGTGCTCAAAATCCATGGTCAGGGAAAATTGTTATCCACATGATTAGTTATGAAAAATTCAAATTAGATAATTTGATCTCCATTGTTTTAGTTCTTATAACAATGTAATCCCTTGGTTAGTGATTTTTATGGAATTCATGTGTCAAAATATTTAATCATGCAAAAGTGTAATCTACTTTAGTATTAAAATTCTATCATGATCAGATGTGTTTCCAAAACAAAGAGGAAAGTAACTAATTCATCTTTACCAAATAGCAATACACATCCATTATGTATGCTATCCATGATTATGAATTTTCTGTTCAAATGGTTGTATGCATACCTGCCTTGGAATTCTGATACAAACCTGACATAATCATACTAGAAACATACTAATACAAACCTGATAGACAAATTTAGGGATTATGGACTTAATATGTATCTTAAACAAATTTGAACATGTTTGTTTTTAAGATGGTTAAACAACATTTTCCCTTGACGTTTTCCTTTGTTGATGGAGAGGAATATATTTTGATTAAGGGAACCCTTAGGTTCAAAGGGATTGAATCTAATTGTATTAAGGGTTTAGAAGTGGCTGAGAGTCGAAACAAATGTGGTTCTGACTCATATCAGAGTTTCTGAAATTGTATTTCTGAAATCTGATCGGGAGAAGCTTTCTGTATGGGGCCTGATTGGTCGAGCAACCGATCAGGACTCAACCTGATCGGTCACCTGACCGATCAGGAGTTAGCCTGATCGGTCATACAGAGCGATCACCAAATTCCGCGATAATCCATAGAAATCCTTCTGTCTTGGATTTGTTCGGTCCACGGACCGATCTGGCCACCCTTCTGATCGGTCCACAGACCGATCAGAAGGGTCTCAAAAATTCATGCAAACTCTCTGTTTGCTCTTTGATTGATCGGCAGACCGATCAGGAGCTTCCCTGATCGGTCACCCGACCGATCAGGACCTAGCCAGACCGATCAGGTGGAACCCTGATCGGTCTGGGCACTCCGGGATCGAACGGTGGATTGGTTCGATCGCATTAAATCCAGTTGGTGGATCGGTCCACCAACCTTTTAACTTCATCCCCGTATACTCCTTCAACCCTAGCCGACTCCTTTCATCTTCTTCCTGCGTGAAAATTGTTCTCCCGTTCCCTGAGTTCACACTCGAGTCTCGTCTGCTCAGCCTGGGCTTCGGCGATTTGTGAGTTCTCTCAACCATATCCGAGGGTCTGCGAGCTTTTCTTCCTTGTCTGTGTTCTCTGAAAGCCTCTGCGAGCTTCCTCACTCTGCTCGTACCTTCCGCAAGCCTTGCGAGCTCTCCCTCTGCTTCTCTCGTTCAAGTGTTCTCTCCAAACAAATCAACATACTGTCATGGCACCTAAGTAAGCAAATCCTTGCAGTTTTCATTTCTGTTCGTTTCATACATTATGATGTTTGTGCTAACCATGATGATTTATCTTATGTTGTGCCCTTAACTCCATTTTTGGTGTTTGCCGTAACCTTGTCCTGACCCTAAACCTCATTGATTATTGATCAAAATTTTGGTGTTTGTCATGATTTGGCGTGACCTTTCTTCACTTGATTATTGATCACACCTTATTATTGATCAAACCTTACCCTTGTGATCATTCAATTTGTGCCATTGATTATAACCTCACTGATCAACTTGTGCCGTGACCCTCTATTGATCACCGTTCGACTGTAAATTTCATTATCATTTCAATCTGTTGCCATGATTTTTATCAAACCTTTAGGAAATCGTCCAAAGGCAAAAAACCTGCCGAGGGGACTTCGAAGGGGAAAGGCCCTTCATCTTCTACACCCTCGCGTAGACATCCTCCGGCGACTAGTGCTCAATTTCTTAGCTCCTACTTTGAGCAAAAATTCCTCAGCTCCTCCTTCTAGCTTCTACCATGTAGAACCGTGGACAGGACCTTCGTGTATGACAATTGTCCATCGGTTAAACAGATTATAGAATTCTATAATATGGAAGCCTTTTTGTTTCTTGAACGTGAGGTCAATGCGAATTTAGTATCTGAGTTCTACAACAACCTTTTTCCCATTGTTGGCACTCATTCTTACACTACCAGAGTGGCCAAAACCAACATTGATTTTACCTACGAGAGTTTCACTGAGTATCTGGGCTTTCGTCGATCGCCCAATATCATTTCCTTCTTCCCTACCATTCCAGCCCTTTTCCCAGTTCCGTTTGAGGGAGTCACCTCTGACTCCATATATGAGTATTTCTTTGGACATCCTAGGCCAGATGGCCTGGATGAGCTGGGTCCTGATTTCCCTACCTTTGCTGCACTTCGTCTTTCACCAGTTGATTATGTCCTGTTCAAGATCATTACCAACTGTATCTTACTGATTACCTCGAAACCCCTTACCAAGATCCGCTCCTTTCACTATCTGATGCTCTATGGGATGCATCGACAGTTGGATATTGACATCATGATGAGCATCTTTGAGTCCATTGTCTCCTACTGAGAGCCCATCCCTCACACCGTCTACATGCCTTTTGGGCACATCATTACTGACTGGATTCAGACAGTCGGTATTGATGTGACCAAGGGCAGGACCGTGCCCATGATTCGACAGGATTGTCGACTTGGCAAACGCGCGTTTGCCAAGTCTGGCATCATTGTTGGGCCTCAGGATCAGGGCCTTATATGGAAGGACGGACGAGGTCTAGGAGAGCTACCTCGGGGCGCACACATACAGGTACCAGCCGTTCCGGCTGTACATCAGGAGGTGCCCGTCGTAGCCGCTGACTATGAGTACGAGCCATATCCCGATCTCCGCTGGCAGGTTGCGGAGCTGGAGCAGACGATCTAGCATGACCTTCATGTGACAGAACTCTGGTGGCAGGGGATCAGCTCCGAGATCTCTCAGATGCGGACCAGTTAGGAGACTTTTCAGACTGAGGTCAGGTCTGAGATCTCTGGGCTACGTGCTGATCAGCGGGCGACTAATTCGAGGGTTTCTGCGATGCACGCCCAGCAGCAGGCATGGTTCGAGGAGTGGCGCGTGTGAGCAGCTGGTCATCCTTACCAGCATACATTTCCTGGAGCTGCGCCCTCCAGCAGCACTGCACCGGGGTCCTTCCTACCTGAAGATGACACGACCTACGACCCCATGCAGGCTGATGACCCCCCCCCCCAGGATTGATTGTGGCTATACTCTGACATTGATCTTGCTCTCATGATTTGTGATCTGACTGTTATGACTTTATGAGTGCTTTGACTGTTATGACTTTATGATGTATTTGACTATCTGATTGTTTTGACTACAACTTTATGCTCTTGATGATAGTATTTAAGTTCATATGATGCGTATGATTGTTATATCCTGCTTTACCTATATCATATGTCTTCATATGCCTTTAAATTAATCCTATCCTTTGTTGTTTTTGGGGGAGACCCCTAGGTTTGAGGGGGAGTAATTGTAAACATAACAACCGGTCTACACTCTTTTTGGTGTTTGACAAAGGGGGAGAGTTTGGTTAGTTAAGTTTAGGATAATTACGAGGTTAACTGTTGTAGGGGGAGGATCCTGATTCTCCTACGATAGTGAAATGTAAGACAATTGATTCCAAATACCTAAACTTAAAATCGGGTTGTCAAACAACAAAAATGGGGAGATTATTGATGCAGTCTGACCCTGATTGTTGTTTTGATGTTGACAACGATTTAAGATTGATTGAGTAAATTCGGATTAAGACCTAGTGGGACAAGGCATACCTAGTGGGACTAGGTCAAGCCCAGGTGGATCGGGAGATCGCACGCTGGCATGGGAAAAGACCTAGTGGGACTAGGCACACCTAGTGGGACTAGGCACACCTAGTGGGACTAGGTGAAGTCCAGGTGGATCGGGAGATCGCACGCTGGCATGTGAAAAGACCTAGTGGGACTAGGTGAAGTCCAGGTGGATCGGGGAGATCGCACGCTGGCATGGGAAAAGACCTAGTGGGACTAGGCACACCTAGTGGGACTAGGTGAAATCCTGGTGAGTGAAGACAGGTCCTAGCTTGGGAAGATAGGTTGAATGAAACCCTAGTGAGTGAAGCCCGGTCCTAGCTTGGGAAGCTAGGTTGACTGAAACCCTGGTGAGTGAAGCCAGGTCTTAACTTGGGAAGCTAGGTTGGATGAAACCCTGGTGAATGAAGCCAGGTCCTAGCTTGGGAAGCTAGGTTGACTGAAACCCTGGTGAGTGAAGCCAGGTCCTAGCTTGGGAAGCTAGGTTGAACGAAGTCCCAGTGAGTGAAGCTGGGCACGGAGTCTTGGTCCGGGGGACTCAGCACGAGTCAGAGAAGGCTAGGAAGCCTGTTCTCTTGACTTATGGTGGAGTTGGCCTTGGCTGGATCGGTCTGGTGACCGATCAGGGAGTTGGCACAAACTCCCTATCGTGGATCGGTCTGGTGACCGATCCAGAGAATTCTGATCGCTCTGGTGACCGATCAGGGAGAGAACAGAAACTTTGGTTGGCTTCTGTTTGGCTCCTGATCGGTCTGGTGACCGATCAGGGAGACCTCCTGATCGTTCTGGTGAGAGGGATCTCAGAGCCCTTCTGTGAAGAATTATGATCGGTCAGGCTGACCGATCAAACATCACGAGTTCCTCATTATGATCGATCAGGCTGGAGCCTGATCGGTCAGGGAGTGCCCTGATCGGTCCCCAGACCGATCAGGCCACAACCTGATCGGTCTGGTGACCGATCAGTGAGGTTGGCCTGCGAAGCTGGAGAAACACTCAGCAAAGGGGTGGATCGGTCGGGTGACCGATCCACGACCTGTGATCGATCTGGTGACCGATCACTAGAAGTCGCAATTCCAGTTTTCTCACTGTGGACCGATCAGGCTCCAGCCTGATCGGTCTGAGCCTATCCTGATCGGTCCGGTGATTGATCAGGATCCTCTCTAATCGGTCTGGTGACCGATCAGAAGCTGAACTTTAATTCAAAATACGTTGTCAAGTTCTGATCGCGTTCTGATTTCTTCTGATACACTACTGATATCTGCCCTGATCGTCTGATAATTGATTCTCTATTGATTTGCTGTGCTAAACAACTGTTAAGTGTGCAGGTAACTCAAGATTACTCAAGGAGAGTCAAACAGAGGCTTTCGCTACAGCAGGTTTGGCTGTTTGCTCTCGCAGGATACAACGTCTTCTGTCTTCTGGCGAATGGCTGGGAAGCTGACCTGAGGCTCGACTGGAGGGAGTCCAGAAGAGGTCAGGGGTAGCTGAGCTGCTTCAGATGAGCAGCTGCGGAGCTGCATAGGAGCGTTTGTGACCTGGGTCTTGGGCAGAGGCTTATGAGCGGGTAGCGGAGAAGCCTCAGCAAGAACAAGGAAGAACTTTGAGCTTGAGCTGTTGCGACAACTCTCATTCATTCATTGTGCACCTTGAAGCATACTCTTGAGCATCCTTTGAAGCTTCTGCAACTTGAGCACCTTGAAGCAGAGGAGAACTTGGCGAGTCCATCAGCAAGAAGACACGAAGAGCTGGGAGCTCTTACGTGAGAGTTGTGCTGAGTGATCTTAGTGAAGTGTTTCCGTCTGTGTTCATTGTGCTCTGTAAGTGTGTTTATTGTCTCTGTGCTTTTCATTCCATATACTCTGTTGAGACTTGTTGTAGAGAGGTTTCTCCACCGAGAAGGAGATGCTATTTTATCTGGATTCTCCGGGGCTTGATCTGCCGACGATCAAGGGATTGCCCACCTCACGGGCACGCCAAGGAGTAGGAGCAAGCTATCCCCGAACCTTATAAATCCTCCTTGTTAGCATTTGTAATTGTCTATTTAGTTTCTGCTATTTTGTTTCTGCTTTTGTTCTCGCTTCTGCTGCTAACCATCAAAGTGCAGAAACTTTGAAAAGAGCTAAGTTTTGTGTCTGGCTACATTCACCCCCCCCCCCCACCCCCTCTCTAGCCATCCAAGCATCAATAGTTTGCACATCTGAGGGACGAGGGTCGAAGACGAAGAGGACGTGAAGGCAACAGATCGAGGCTGCTGGTGAAGAGTCAGCTAAGTTGTAAGGGGTCGAGTGCTGAGGGAATGTACTTGGGAAATCCTAGGGTTGAGTGCTGAGAGAATTGTACTCGGGAAAGGGAAAAACCTAGGTAGCAGTCGATTGGGCCCCAGGCAGTCGACTGATAAAAGGGGCAGAAAAATCAGTCGACTGCTATGGGGGTAGTCGACTGGTAGCATCCAAAATTTGAACGTTGGGGCTTGCAACGGTCAAGTTTGAGTGGGGGCAGTCGACTGGTGGTGGGTACAATAGGTGTGAGCTCTATTTAAAGGTGCTTCATTTTGGCTGAGACTCTTGACGAATTTGGCTTTGGTAAAAGGCCAAATAGTAGTCTTTAAGCTCAGAGGTGTGTTCAAGTTTGTGGCGAGGTTTCTCCACCCACAAGGAGCTACACGAGCTAGCCGGAGGGCATCCGAGGAGTGATCCGCCGAAGGATCAAGGGATCGTCCACCTTACGGACTGTCGTGGAGTAGGAGCGTCATCTCTGAACCACGTAAATAGGTTTGCGTTAGCATTGTTTTGTTATTGTTATTTGTTATTCCGCTTGCGCTTGCTAACGTGTAGGTAGAAAAATCGAAAGAAGCTATTCACCCCCCCCCTCTAGCTTGCTTGTCACGATCTAACATTAATGATAACCCGGTCCACTAATGGGTTATCATTGAACTACCACACCGACCCCCTTAATAAAATATGGGCTCCACCATATTATGTGTACATAATCTCCCCGTATTTAAGATCTCGCATGCCTATTAATTAATTAAATTACTGACAATTTAATTAATTAATTTCTAACTCCATGAGTAGTACCACTCAACCTTATCATCATGTCGGACCAAGACCACCTGCAGAATTTACATGATGAACTTTATGAGCTCCTCAAGGGGACATCATCATCCTAACGCATTAGGACACGATTTCTGTAACGCCCGCCCTTATATCTACTCTCGGGGCGGGATTACGTACTTCTTATTCATATAATTTTAATCATAAGAGAAAAACATAAGTGCTAAGCCTATTAGTCAGTGCATGCCAGTCAGATATCATGCTTTAATGTTTAGAACATTTTATTTCTTTGGAGCATAGTCCTAGGTTTCTATGCATCTTAAGTTCACAAGTAATTCAACTCAAACATATAAGAGTGATCACTAATATTCAAAAGTACCAACTCTAATCACTAGCATTTATTATTAAAGGAAACATAGGCATAGTAATGTAGATATGGGAATCTTTCTTTCCCGAGCCACCAACCCACACATCTTCAGCCCACCTGCCTCTTCCTCTAGTTCAAGGGTCCATTACCTTTATCTGCAGCATAAGACAACACATAAACTAGTAAGCACAAATGCTTAGTAAGGATCCTGTCCTACTCGCAAAATCCATACGAAAGCATACAACATGTACACATAATAAATCATAAGCATGAGTTCATCATAGCATACTAAACATCACAGTTTCTAAGCAAGCAGTATAAAGTATGGAATGCATATACATAAGGATGCTTAACTTTTAAAATCATACTTTTAAATACTTAAATATCATCGTATCATCATTGGGGGTCCCCGGCTTGTACCACATACATACATCATGAGCGCGCATCCCTAAGGAGATACGAGGTAGCGAGCCCCGTCCTACTAGGGTAAGGACAGCATAGTCGGTAGTCCCAGAACCGGGGCGTTCTTAAGGTGCCTATCCCTGTTGCAAAGCTACGGTAGTGCCAGAACCGTGGACAGCATAGTCGGTAGTCCAGAACCGGGGCGTTCTTAAGGTGCCCATCCCTTGGACCCATACTTTGGTCCGGTACAAGCCCATTCATAAAGTAAAATACTTTACATGCTTTTACATATATGCTAAGGAATACTCCAAATCCACTCTTATGGCACACACCACACTTCAAGGGTGCTCATGATCTCGTAGGGACACACCACACAACATAAGGGGTGCTCTTGATCCCATACTTAGTGGAGTATCCTTTCAAGCGTTTTATCATACACATCACATGCAATTCATAAAGGGTGCCACGTGGGCTATATAAACATGCTCATACATATGTCATATTTCAACCACTTACACAAACTTATATATGACAAGGTTGGTCACATAAATCATATTCCTGTCATAGAAAGTGGTAGCATACTTCATGAGTTAATCGAGTTCTTTTTAACCCTAAACCTAAGGTCCTGGCCGAAAGTCAAAGTAGAGATAGCTTAGGTTTTTGACATCAAACATCACATACAAGTATCATATCTATATCCATCATATATCATTCTAAGCATAGCATACATCATGGGGTAATCAAGCTTCACAAACCTAATGTTCTAGGCTTGGCCGAATATCACATGCTAGGGGAAAGGTTAAGTTTTCCTATCAAACATTCCCTTAAACATCACATGCATATACATATCATTATTCCCAAACATAAGCATATCTCCTAGGGTAGTTTAACCTTCACAAACCCTAACCTTAGGGAGTTGGCCGAATGGTGTAGGGTACGGGAAATTAGGGTTTTTGAATCAACATTCATACAAGCATTTACACAAACATCTCACATACCTATCATGCCACTTATTAAACATAGATTCCATCATAAGATAATTATGCAACCCTAATCTCTAATCCCTCTAGGGTTGGCCGAACTCAAGGGTAAGGGAAACTAGGTTTCTTGAAATCAAATCTTCACACCAACATTTATACAAGCATTTTGTCTACACTACTAAGCATGGATATATCATAGAAATCATACAACCTTAAAACCCTCTTTGCTTCATGCTTTGGCCGAAAGTCACATAGGGTAGAACCCTAGTTTTTGTTCACAACATCATAAAGAAAATCAACATACCTATATACCCTAAGTCTCAAGGGATCTTCTCATGTATTAAAGAGTAACCAAAGCCTCTCCTAATGGAGGTGGCCGAAACTTAAAAAAGGAAAACCCTAATTCTTTTGTACAAGAAAACAACAAGAATCATGCATAACAATTACACTGCAGGCGAGGGGATACTTACATCCTTTCGCTTGAATTTCACCCTCCCTAAATCTTTAGGGTACCCTTGGTTGAAGTGAGAGTGAGAGTTTCCTTTACCAAAGTTTCTCTAGAACCCTTGGCCCTAGTAGAGGCAAGATCCTTGAATGGTTCTCCTTCCTCCTAATTCCCTAGGGTTAGAACCCTAGGGTTGTGTTTTTCGAAAATGAAAAGGGAGAAGGAGTAGATGAATTTCGGTGGGGAGAGTGAGGAAGAAGAAGAGAGGAAGTTATTCCAACTTCTCCTTCTCTTATTTATACTTTTCCCATGAAGAGACATGTCTCTTCACTTCTCTAGCTTTAACAAGCATGTTTCTTATTCTCTCAACATGAAATACTCTTGGTGCGTTGGTTATGACATGATTAGTGCAACTAGGAGGTTTAAGGTTCAATCCTTGCTTCCTCCTTTCTATATTTCCTTTTTATCACCTTTTTGCACTAATCCATATCAAAGCCCATTAAGCCAAGCCCATCATGAAATTTCATAATAATTATTATGTTTTATGAATTCATAATATTTCATAATATTTCATATTCATGAATTCATAATATCTTATAATATTTCATAATAATATTTCATGAATTTCATAATATTTCATATGGGAAAATTTTGGGGCGTTACAATTTCCTTCTATAATCAACGACACACCATGTAAAATAATATTATTTCTTAATTTACTGGGTCTATCGATTTAACGAATAAATCTCGCCCATTGGTAAATCAAAGAAATAGATATTAAGTACATGTGTCTGTTATTATATCGAGATTAAGAGCATGTACATCATAATATCTGAGGTCTGATTTGATTATATAGTCAGTATAAATCGAATCACCTCAAGTCGGTCCTGCTCAATACACACAAAGTGTACTAGTGTAATTCTATAGTCAAGATAGACTAATACCAAATTACACTACAACCATTCCAATGGTTTGTCCAAAACCATCTTGGTTGTGAGCTACTACTTATACTTTACAAGGGATTGATAACATGATCTTCTATGTGGCACCACACTCCATGTTATCTACAATATAGAGTATTGGACAATTGTACACATATAATAAATATAAAATGTAAAACAATGATCATGTGATTCTTATTCCAAAATTAAATGTTCATACAAAAGATAGGCTTATAGTATACATCGTAACACCGGGAAGGGCTTTTAGGCGCTTGGGATGGACTATTTAAGCGACTTCGACCAGAGCCTTGAAACATTAATTCTCTACACTTCTCGTGCTCAAGTGTTAATCTGAAAGCGGCTCTACGACGTTGTAATGCTCCAGCAATGATGCTCTAGTTTAGATCTTCTAAGTTGTCGGTATTCTTTAGTTCTTGAAATTTGTACTTTCATTATACATCTCTTTGTAAGAACTTTGGGATTGATAATGATTGCCCACAGTAAGTGATTAAGGATTGTGGGCTTTTTAAGTAGGAGTCATCACAATCACAGACTCTGAATCAAGTAAAAGGAAATTGAGTTAACATAGCTTTCTTTATTTCTTCCATTGCGTGTTAACTCTTATTGATTGATTTCCGAAAAAGCCACGAGTGCTATTCATCCCTCCTCTATCGCTCACAATGATCCTATAATTTAGTCTTAAACAGTGCCTAAAGGAAGCCTCGAGACTCAAGAAATACAAAAGACTCTCTATGCTTCCACAATAGGAAGTCATATGTATACTCAAGTTAGTACGCATCCGGATATTTCGTACATTATTGAAGTATTGGACAGATATTTAAGCAACCTAGTAATGGGCAATGAAGAGGGTAATGAGATATTTAAAGAGAGCTAGTGATTACATGCTCACATATAAGAGGTCAGATACTCTTGAGATCATGCGATATTCTTACTCTAATTTTGCTGGATGCCAAAATAACATGAGATCCACTTCAGATTATGTTTTTCTATTGGTTAGTGGACCTATCTCTTAGAGAAGTGTTAAACAGGCATTGACAACTTCTTCCACCATGACAGCTGAGTTATAGTATGTTATGAGGCGTCTAATCGTGGAATATAGCTGAAAAATTTTATCTTTAGGTTGCCCAATTTTAGGAAGAGTTGAAAAACCACTGACGTGTTTTTGTGACAATAGATCCATTGTATTATACTCTCTAACAATAATAGGAGTTTAACAAAATCGAAGCATATTGATATCAAGTTCTTTGTTGTGAAAGAAAGAGTACAAAGTGGATAGATTTCGATAAAACACATAGGCACAAACTCCATGATAGTAGATCCTTTTACGAAGGGTTTGCCACTCAATGTCTTCTATGAGCATACCACTCGTATGAATATTATTCAATTTGGTAAAATCTAGATCTAATGAGAGTTTGTACTATATATGTTTGGTTATGTCTATGAACTTATGTATTTAGAGATTTTCTGATCAGATAGAAAGTTCAATATTTACTTCATTGCACTTTGTGTAACTTTAGTTAAAGTTTTTATGTCACTTTGGTTAAGGAGAACTAATTGAAAATTGATATGAATAGATCACCTTGCATGTAATTTTCATGCCACACATTCATAATTGATATATGTCATTTAATTATATTGATGTACGTGACCATTGGTGGTTTAATTGTGAGAGATACAACGAAGACTATATTAATCTTTTGTCTATATAATTAATTGACAAGATTATTAAGGAAGTCCTATGACTATGATGACAAAAATTTTGATCTCCTTAAAGTTAACATATTTATAAGTTTACTTATATAGCCGATGGAAGATTATTAGAATTTTATGGTCATAATTGTAATTATAAATGTCCATGTCATCAATTAAATAAGTCATATATTAATATGATCAAATTTAGAATTAACGAATTTGACTTAAGTGTTTAATTATTATGAATAGAATAATATGGATGTCATGTGTAATTTTTTGATTTGTTGAGGGGTCATATTAGAAATAGATAAATTTTGAATTCTATAAATAAGAGTTATAGTCCGGGTTTGCAGAGCGATGTTTTATATTTTGTTCTCAATTGACAAAATTCTCAGAAAACTAATAAGAAAGTCTATAAAGATCATCAATCATGATTGATTGTAAACTATGAATTCTGATATGCTTCTGTAATTTTGTTCATGGCTAAATGATATCTAGGCATTAGAAATACCAATTAGTAGAGCAAATTTAACAGGGCAAATGAATGATTCAATTGACGCAAGGTTTCCTCCAACTAACGGTTAAGTGAATTTGGTAGTCAACTTAGGCTGAAATATCAATAAATAAAATATTTTTTTTCATGAGTTAATCGATTAGCCTAACTGACAGAAATATTATGACCAATGACTAATAAAAATTAGTCGTTGACCGATAAGTTTAATTTCAATTTATTGTAATCATTAGACAAGATATGGTTTGAAAATGTGAAGTTTATCATCAATAGTTGACTAATAAAAACACAACAATCGACTAATAAAATAATCGTTCAACAATTCAGTCAAGAGACTAATGACTTAGTAGATGATAAATTTTTAATCTAAGAGATTCCAGCCAGATTTTATCCGGATATGATTGTAAGAAATAGTTGATCAATGAAACAGTCAACATAGAAAATGATGGGAATGTGGTCAAACCAATTTGGATTATTTGACTGATAAAGAATAAGCAATCATCGGATTACTCAATCATTAAAAGAACTCCAAATGATTTAGTCAAGAGTTCATTTAAATTAGTCGATTGATAGATTTAATTAAACTAGTCAATTAATGGGGTAGATTCTAGAAAACAATAAACAGTTGACCATTATAGATTTCTATAACATGATCAATCACAAGGAAAGTGTTGTTGCATTTTAAAATCATATGCAATACACAAAGTAAAAAACACGAGCAAACAAAATTTTGTAATGTAAATTTTATTCCTGATATTTATTTGTCATTTGTTATGTTTTCACGTATATATTTGTATAAATATTTATTCTAATAAGTATTGGATCAATTTTGAGTGGTATCATTGTATAAATATTTATTCTAATAAGTATTGGATCAATTTTGAGTGGTATTATTAGGTGCTCGATCTTTTTTCATATAAAAAATTATTAAGATTGGATAAAATATCCTCAATAATTTATCTACTCATATTTTATATATCTTATAGTGGGATTGATTTTATTGGATTACTAGTATAATACCCGTACGATACACGGAAATCTTACATAATTCAAATAATATATTTAGTGATAATATATATATATGTTAATTTTTATTATTAAATAAAAAATTAAAATAAAAAATAATTTTATTTCATCATTGATTCATGTTAATATAAGATATATTTTTATTTTTTATAATATAAGATATTAATGATGATCATAAGTTTTATAAGGGTGGTGGATGTTGATGCGATCTAAAGTTTACGCTAGGCCTGTGTTATAGTGCAATACACAGACGACACATGAAAACCCTAGTAGCAAGCTAATGTGATGGGTCATCCCTCATATAAAAATTAATTTAATATCAAAGTGGACCAATGACCAACATATCAGATATTAAACTGATAAGAACAAATACTACATTTGATCTTAGCCAAAAGGCTAAGAAAGGTATGAGTTACTTTACCGTTCTTTGTCCATTTTTATAATTGCTTTGTGTGTAATTCGCCTTGGTAACTTCAAATTGAGACTATTATTTTTCTTACATCAATTCAAGGGAAGCTAAAGGCCTATATATCATTAAAATTAAATTAAATTTATTTTTTATGTACTTTATTGTAATCATTATAACTTATTTAAAATTTTAATTTTTGAAATTTTAAAATATAATTTCAAATTAAAATTTGAAATTATCTTTTTTAAATTTGATAAATTATTTTTTAAAATTTTAATTTTTTTAGAATTTGTAATTATATATTTTCTTTTGAATTTTTATTTTTAATTATAAATTTTTTATTTATAATCAGTTTAGGCGGGAATCCTAAGCTCCCGGTGAATGCCACATACGTCTGCATACAAAACTGTATTTTATAGATATAGATAGATTTGAAATGTATGGTATCATCTTTTATTTCAATAAATATTATAAGAAATAAATTTATAAATGATTTCACCACCTCTAAAAACCTCTAATAATTTCAATAATGATCCAGTACCATAGATAAGAATTGGAGTTCCAAACCTATTGAAGAAAAAAAAAATCATCGCTAAACAAGGGGTTCAAAATCCATGAAAAATATGATAGTTTTTTTTTAAACGTAAATAGCGGGGGCGTTTGGTTTACTCCATTTTTATTTTTATTTTTTAGAAAATCATATTTTCTCATTTTCTAAAAATAATTTTATTTTATTCTCTAATTTTTCAAAAAATGCTATATTTTTTTTAAAAAATAAAATTAAAAAATATAAATCAAATATATTTTTTAAAAAATTATATTTTTTAAAAAAAATAAAAATGAAAAACAAAACGTCACCATTATTCTGAATTTCAGCCCTAGGGCCGTAGGGCGGTTCGACTTCCGCTCAAAACCGCGATAGCGAACCGAGCGGTCTACGAACCCGACCCCGCGGCGGAAAATAAAAGGGTGTGCCATTAGCGGAGCGAGCTGCGAGCGAGAGAGACCCACGCACGCCTTCCCTCCCTCGCAAACGCACAAGCGCTACCAGAAGGAAACAAGGTGCCGAGCGAGCGTTTCCAGTTTTGATTCGATTGCGATTTTGAGAGAGACGAGAGTAAGATCGAAGCAGGCAAGAAGGCAGCGCGGCCCCATTCGTCGCCGTATTGGTCGCACCAACCGCTGCGGCGAACCAAATCCAATCGACCGCGACGTGGCAGGATTCCTTCCCCGCCGTCCGTAAGATTTCTGTTCTGTTATCAGCGATCTGAATGGTCATTTAGGGCTCGGAGTTCTTCCAAATTCTTCCCGACATTGGAGAAGAGGGTGGAATTTTGTGACCCTTTTTTTCCCCCTTTCGTGTGCTCCCTTTTTTGTTTTCATTTCCATTTTTTGGCCTAGGGTTTGCCTTTCTTGATTTGCGGCAGTTATGGTTGTTTGAGACTTCTATATCCTGCCCCTCTTGAGAGAAGTGAGTCCCTGGAGGGGCTCTGCATGCGGATTCAGTGGATTTGGTAGATTAACTCTTCTGATGATGCTAATTTAGAGCCAATGGGGATGGCGTATTGAAAAGATTCACGGTTGGTCTATTTCGAGACATAGTACAGTTGGATTCTACTGATGAGATATTTAGGGATAGGAAATAGATTCGTTGGATAAATTTGTTATAAATTGTCCAATTATAGAGAGCATTAGCTGTATATAGATAATGGTCTCTGCTGCCAATGGAGAGAAATGAGCCTGCATTGGTTCCACAATGGTATAAGTTAGCAAATGGGAGCAGTTCCAACAATACCTTGCGCATCAGCACTTCCAAACGTTCTGGTGATTGTTGCTATGCCTTATGATTGTTATGTTCAAATTTCCTGTATTGCCGCTAAAAATTTTTATGCTCATCCTGTTTATATTTTTTTATAGATGAAAATGGTGTGGGCTGTGGCTCAGGGAACAGATTACTCAGTAACCATGAAAAGAATTTCAGGAGGAGTTTAAGCTCTAATGGGTCTGCTGCTCAAGATAGAGGTAACTCTGCTAAATCACAGGCTTACAGTAGTTTCCGTAGGTCTCAGGACAAAAACCAGGAGAGGGATTTTGATTCCTATGATAGGGAAAATAGGTCATTGTTTGTTGACAATGAATTATACTATCATGATTCTTTTCTAAGAGTTAGGACTGAAAAGGATGCCTTTAGACGTTCCCAATCTATGATAGCAGGAAGGAAACTTGACTTCTGGCCTGAACCACCTGTAAGTTGTGGGAATAACACAAGTCCTTTGGGAAGTGTAATTGGAATCACTGACAGAAAATTTGAGAAAGATTTTCCATCTCTTCAAGCTGAAGTGAGGCAAAACTTCCCAGATTCTGTTGACGCATTGCCTCTTGGTCCTAAGACTGCTGTCCATAGTCTTCCTGTTGCAACTCCCATCATCAATGGAACTTCAGCTCTAGCTGAAGTACCTGTAAAAGTTGAAACTGATGGAAATTTGCTTTCATCAGCAACTGGAAGCACAATGGCAGAGACACTGGCACAGAGACCTTCCCTAGTTGGTAATGCTTCTCAGGTAATTTGTAAAATGCAGAAATACTTTCCTTTTTTAAAAAAATAGGTATGTGGTTTCCATTAACATGGCATTTGTCTGTTTTGTAGTCATCTGTTGACACTCAGAGGATTGAAGAACTTACTCTAAAAAAATGCAAACAGCTGATACCTGTGACTCCTATGCTGCCTAAAGCCTTGGTTAGCTTCCTAACTTGCTCCTTGGTGAAATACTGAAATATAGTTTCCTATTTCTATGACATTGATCAATGTATTATCCTTTCCTTCATTGCCTTCATTTAATTTTAGACTTATGTACAATTTCTCTCCACGTTGTTAAATGATTATCTCCTCTAATTAAATGATTATACATCTAGGGTTTGAATGATAAGCTATTGATTTTGTAGAAACTATGTAGGATAACAAGTTTGATTTTACCAGCTTGTGTGGATTCTTCTGAAGACAAACAATTAGGTATAATGTTATAAATGTAATATGGGAATTTATTAGAAATCTTTGACATGGATTAGAAATTAATTTGCATCCATTTGATTGTAAATTGAGGATAAGTGCTTAAGTGGGAAGCTAATTGGAGGTTTTTGTGATCTTTCAAGCATCCTTTGACCAAAGAAAACTTTCAGCTCTAGTTGAAACTCTTAACTATTCTATACAGAATAGAGTTTTGAATCTTAAAAAACAACACATATGAAAAGTTGGATTAGCATTGTCCAAATTGTTCAAATGGTTTAATAGGATAACAAGTTTGACTTCTCCCGATTGCTTTCTCATTTGATCAGAGACTCATTTTGTCCCTTGGATAAATATGCAACACTACCATAACACTATCACTGATGATGTTTGCTGCCTTAGATGGATCTTGCTGATAGATGGTCAAAAGGTGACCCGTATCTTCATCAGTGTCCCAATTAGTTCAACTTAGTTTGTTAGCATTTGTAGAGTCTTAGTCCTGCCAAGCACCAAAATTAGTACCGGACTGGGACTTGAATCTTGGAAGGTGTACATCTTTCAAAGACAATTATTCAGCAACATGGACTCCAATCACCAAGTAGCATATTGCTGTTAATCCAAGAATCTGCTTAAATTGAAATTGTTGTCTGTATATAGTATGTGAACTAAGTTAGTCATATTTTCTCAACGCTTCTCCTGTTGATATTTTTAAACTCGATTCTTCTTCAACTCACTTTAATCTCTTTTATTTCCCCCCCTCAATTTATGTGATACCCTAGGTTAGTCCTTTGATGATGAGCTGCATACTAAATGAAGCTGATATATAAGCTTAAATCTACAAGCTACTATTATCTGAGTTTAAGCATTTAGAATCTGTCTTCGCCCAAAAGAATTAGTTGGTTTGTTTTCTCATCTAGGAAAATTATCACAATTCATATTAATGTGGGCTTGATTATAGATGTTGTAGGATGCATAGTAAAAGGCTTCCTATGTAATGTTGGAGTCACTATTGAGCATCACATTTCCAATTATACATGATTTTAGATATGGGTTAGATTTTTGGTCTTAGACTGAGTTATTTATTTATTTATTTTTACAAGGACGTCAAGCTTTAAATGGTGGAGATTGTAATGTCCTAGTTCGTAGTCCAGTTTCAGATTGTGGGTTATGGGCTAATGAAAAATGCTTGGTAAGCTTAAATTGGTGAGCTAGTATAACTCTGGATTTGACCATTTTATATCAGTAGTTGGGCCACAATCCTCTCATATATTATGGCTGTGACAGTTGAAGGTATTAAATAAGGGTTTCAAAGTCTTATTATGCACTCAATAAAATTGAGATGAATCTAATTCACAATTTTTCTTTTTCTAGTCTATTAGTCGGTGTTGTCCTGACTATTAGTATTAACTTCACAAAACTTATTCCTCCATTTATCTCTATGCTACTATGTTACACATGCAATCTAGTATAAGTTCGCTTTTTTCTTTGCATGTTTCATGACTGTTATCTGTTTTTTTTTAATTTTTTTATTTTTGCTTAAGGGCTTGAAACCTAGTTTAAACTATAACACTCTTTCCAACTTATTCTTTAGAGTGAAGGAAAGATTGAAGAAAACTAATTTTATTTGTTAAAAATACAAAAAGGTATGTTCTGATTTGAGATTCATTGCATGTGAAATTGAGCTTTCTACCTATTTCATGGAAGCAATATAGAGAAAAGTAGGGAAATAACCTTTTGCCTCCCTCTAGCTTTTTATCCAAAGAAAACCGAGAGAAAGTGGCACTGTGAAAATCTTTATATCACTTTATTTCCTTCCTTCGTGGAAACACGCAATGAAGATTTCATAATGTGGAATCTTTAAACTCAATTAAACAAAGAGAAAATGACATCAATTTCTTGCATTAGTTTGATGTGATAAATCCTTCAGTGATTTTCTTTGTAATGTCTATTCAATTCATATGTAACTCTAGTTGCTATGTCCATTTGGTGTTAGAATGTTAGTCAAACAACATGATCTATTGCTTGGTCTAGTAGTAAGCAAGGTAGATGTGGAAGAATTTCTGCTGAAGATCTGGGGTACGATTCTGTATAACAGTAGTGTTGGGAGGGTCTTAACTTGTAGCTTCCCTTGAACAGGGATTTATCTTACATCCAACATGGTGTGAGAACTAAATGTCCAAAAATTTGACAAGATCCATGCACTACTATAATTAGTCCTAGGGCTAAAATGCCTTTTTGAAAATCAAATTAATGTAAAATAAGTAAAGACAGTATTAGAACCTTTCTAAGAGGTGGGATTGTTATGTGACTGATATTAATGCTGATTACAAACACCCATCAAATAACTAATTTCATATAGTATAGGAATCTTGTTCTCATGAAGAGGATCTTTGGTTAGTTGTTTATTAGCAAAAAGAATCCTTAGATTGTTTTATATTATTGTGTGTTTTTGAGTGATTGCTGCAACAGAGAATACTATGGTGTTCTAGTACGCATTGCAAAACTATCAGATGAGTACCAGACATCATGTTATGAATTACTGTGATTAGGGTAATCGTTTGTGATGATATCCATCCCTTTGTTACTATTAACTACATTGGTTGTGCTGATTTTTCAGTGATTCATTCCCCTACTAACATCTCATATTTTGCTGGGGAAGTTATTTTTGAATGCTTGATTTATTCATCATCTGCATTCTGAGATTATGTATTGCTTCCAGAGTTGCAACTTATCAGAGAAGGCAAAATCCAAGAGTGCAAGGGGTGGAGGTGGAGATTTTAGTTCTTTTGCAAAGGGTGGCCATCAGATAAACCTTGTTGGCCGAACACCAGCTAGATCTGACATTGCAATGACGCATCATGTTGGAAACTTTCAAGTCCTAAACCGAGAGAAGAACATCATCTCACCCATTACTGCAGACAGTTCCAGTCTTGGCAAAGCCAATGACCATGTTGGGCTTGTTCCATCTGCTGCAGTTGTTCCTTCTAAGAGCCAATCTTACCAAAAGCTTAAAGGGGGCAGCAGAAATGGTTTGTTAACACGACCCTCTGTTGGGGAACGAAAACTTCTTTCTCATGCACAGAAGAGGAATGATTTCTTCAATTTATTAAGGAAGAAATCATTAAATCCGACAGGCTCTATTCCGGAGCCAGATTCTCTTGGACCAGCAGACGACCTGCAAAGTGTTTCCTCAGATAGTATACAGAACTGCCAACCTGGCTTGGATTGTTCAGCAGAAAATAGAAATTTTAGTACCGATGAGCCTGATGGACTCTATGCTGAAATCGAAGAATCTCACTCATATTTAGACTCTGTTCTTGACCCGGAGGAAGAAGAAGCCTTCTTGAGGTCACTTGGGTGGGACAAAAATGCCGGTGAAGAAGCTCTGTCTCAAGAGGAGATCGATGCTTTCCTCAAGAAGGTTACTTTTCATTTGCCTCATTGTGTTCGCATCATATCTTTCTATTGCTTTCTTATTCACATCCTTTTTGCAGTACGAAACACAAACACGGCGACCATTGAAGATCTCCATCAGCTAGCTAGAGATTTTCCCAATCCAGGTATTTGGAGAACATGGAACATGAGTTGTTTGAGTAGTGAGTTGGCGAGGAGGATTAATCTGTTATTTTAGTGGGTTGTCCTTAAAGTTATAGATAAATGATTTATTTTTTCGTTCTTGAATATGTTCTATGGTTCTGTTCATCTCGTATAATACAAGAATATATTTTACATTTTGATTAGGCTTTTGGTCTTGTGTAGAAAAATAATATATTCTGTCAATGTAAAATGACTGCTGGGAAATGTTCGATTTATAGTTGACTGAAATGATCATCTATTGTTGTTAAACACAAGAATAGAAAATTAAAATTAGAAGCAAAAAATTAAAGAAAACCTTACACTAACACCGTCAGCATAAATTAGATAAAAAGGATTCTTATAGGAGCCAAGAATTGTGTAAAACTCGACAATAGTTTACAAGGGCAATTCACATGCAAAACGCAATGTTTTTCTGATGGTAATCACTGCTTCAAAGGGCATTTCATGTGGAAATTCATCACGGTGAAACATCCCATTTATCAATTTAGTTGAGGGTTTCTCAAACCTAAAACTCATGTTAAATCAGCATTTCTCAGCTTGTTTAGTGTTTTTTTTAAAAAAAAATGCAATGAAAAATTATGATTAATGATTTTTTTGTTATGATAAATATTTTATTGGCAAAAATAATTTCTTTGTAAAAGAGTGATAGTCATTTTTTTCACTTGTTTATAAATACTTTACTCTATCCTTCACCTCTGCTCTTGTTCATGCTAGTTAAGTAGACTAGTCAAGTTGATTGAGTCTATCATGTTAAGGTTTGTTTATAATCCAAATATCCAAGTTTAAAATTGACCATCCAATCCCACAAAAATTTCTCACCTACCATCGGAGTAAATTAGGAAGTACAAGTGAATCTAACGGACGACTAGTGTCACAAAATTTTCAAACTCCAAAAAGTAAAGAAAAAAATTGATCATAAATTATTAAGTAGGATGGTATGACAATCAGATTAATTATTCTAAGTGATAATGATTAATCAAGTTAGATAATAATGAATATGGGATGATCGATCTAGTTCCATAAAAATTTTCATTGACCACTAAAGTAAATCAGAAAAGTACACATGAAGGTTCATTCTGACAATCAATATTCTCAAGTCTGAAAAAACTCCCGATAATACACCACAGCTGAGAATGCTAGTTGTCTATGTGCATTTTCTTGATTTATTTGATGATAGATAATTTTATTTTATAAGATTGGATTGATCCTCTCAAGTTTAATATATTTTAACCTGATTAATCATTTATTTTTCTTAAAGTGATAATGGGTTGATTCATACAGGTCGGCTAGGCGGATGAATCCATGAGGTGAGCTAACAAAACCAATCCATTTGCAATGATTAGGTAATCCAATTGGTCTTTGTGAGTCAATCAACTTGATCAATTTAGGCGGGTTGATTAGTTTGGGAGGGCTAATCAGTTTGGATAGGTCAATCAATTGATTGTTCTATAGAGGGAGTTGGTTGTCCTCATGAGATATATTGATGGTTAGTATGTGAGTGGTAGTCTCTGTGAATTATCTCCTCCATGTTGACTCTAGAACGGATTGATTGAGGTGCTAGAGTGAGCGAATCGTCTTTTACCATCTATTGAAAGAGTTGGTCGAAATAGGTTGATCAATCTGATTGATTGATCTATTGAAATAGGATCAGAATTACAATTTGATCAGTCAAAACAAATTGGTCAATCTGATTGACTAAAGAGGTGGATATGATCAGTCATAGCAAGGTTGGTTGGTTGATCAATCAAAGTATGGTTCGTCGAATTAGTCCATGTGACCAAGTCAATTCAAATGAGCTAAGTAAGCTCAAAAGTCCCTTTAGAGAGATGTCTTGCAAAATAAAATAAGAAAAAAATGGAAAACACTAATTGAAGAGCATTATATGAGAAAAGTCTTGGTTGAGTAATAATGAATAGTAACTTTAGAGGATATATTCACAACTCTAGAGGCTCCCTGAAAAGTTGATTGATCAAATTTTAATGTTTATTGATAAATTTTTTTCAAAACTAAAGTTGGCTGACACAATTTTTTTTTAAAGGAATTTGGTCGACCAATCTCCACTATTGGTTAACTCAATAATGAGTGTGTTTCTAGATGAGCCTCCGCAACTCGAGAGTGTTTCTAGATTTTCTTGAAGTCAATTGACCCTCCACAACTCGAGAGTCAACCTAAAATTCTAAATTAATCCTGCAAATAACCTGGGAGCTCCTAAATTTTCTGTCACGTAACAGTTTGACATTGCTTTTGATGGAGCTCAAAACATGTATCTAGACCCTCCTACATCAACCATGAGAGTCTTTATTTTTTTTTAATTAACACTATCTATTCAATTTCCGTTGATTAATCATAAAAATGACTGATTTAGCTTATAAAAATTTTCCAGCAACTTATTTAAAATTATATGTAAGTTATATGGGGCTGGCCAACTATAATTAATTCTAAAATTTTCTGTAAACTTATTTAAAGTTATATGGGGCTAGCCAACTATAATTAATTCAACAAAATAATTAATTTAAATATATAAAAAATAAATATGAATATTATGTTTTAAAAATATAGAATAAAAGTATTTAATATTCAATATATTCAATTCAAAAATATAGAGAACTATTAAAATTATATTTCTCGATTCATCTGAAATCAACTCATTAATTATTATATTGATAATAATTTTTTATTCAACATAGATGACTATATAATATATAAAAACTCATCTTTTATCTTGTTATGAAGAATTATCATAACAAATTTTATATTTGGAAAAACTTGTTCCATTGTTTCCGTAAAAATAGAAAGCAATTATAATGATCAAGAACATTGTGCGCGCGCGCAAAGTTATTAAAGTACTAGTTAAAAAATAGAAAATAAATAAACTAACTCATTAAATACAAAATTATGATATTAATTAAAATCTAATTAGATTTAACCTAAATTAATGAGCAGATGTGAAGATAAGTATTATATTGATTTAAATAAAAATTAATTAATATTTATTTAGTAAAATTATAGTTGAATCAAGTGATAAACTAAGTCTTCTCTTGAAAATAAATTAGAATATGTAAAAAAAAAATCTTCTCTTTTCTATTCTACTCCCTCACTTTCACGCACGTGCAACAGCTCAATATTGGCCTCTGTAAACCGTCTTGGGCACGCCTCTCTTTTTTTTCGTTTTTATTTTTTCTCCTTCTCTTATTTTTTCACCCACTATAAAAAAATCTTACCATTATCGACGGAATTTAATAACGAAATTCCGTCGATAATGATCCTTATCGATGGAACTACGACGAAAAAAAATCAGAATATTAATTGTCGAGATAATATTTACGACGGAAATGTAGTCTGTCGGTAAAAATATATACCGACGGAAATATTTCGTCGGTGATCACCGACGGAGATCCTGTTCCGTCGGTGATTACCGACGAAAAATCAGAGTTTCTGTCGATGATTACCGATGGAATTAGACTTTCCGTCAGTGATTATCGACGGATTTATTGTTTCCGTCAGGAATATATCGAGAGTTAGTTGGTGGTGAGGGAATGCGCCATCGACGTAAACACTGTTTCCGTCGATAAATTTATTTCAATGAGACTCATCTCATAAGCAACCCAACTTAAAATTTTTAATTTTTACTATACATATAAATATTGATTTAATAGATGACGCACCTAATCCCCAACTTATCTTTGATTGGATTGAATTGAAAAATTTTTAGCCCATCAAAATGACGAGCCAGACCACCCCATCCTACCAAATGATAGGTTTTTAGCCGGCCGATCCACACAGACAGACATATTTGACAACTCTAAGAGGAACACAGAAAGCAAAACAACTCCAGGCAATTGGCATTTCTTTGACAGTAATGAATATACACGCTTCTACAAATTAATTAATTAATGATACAAAATAAATTTTGGGACTGACCTTCCTTGATAGAAATAACAGTAGCAAAAAATCGATAGATAGATAAATATATAGAGACAGAGAGTCTGCTGATGAGATTCACTAACTGTAACAAAACAATCAAGTTCTTCATATACAATCAAAAGTGAAATCCAGTTCGACATAATTAACAATCCTCAATGAGGTTGTAAAACCAACTCATAATAATAACACAATTCTTTCAGTTTTACCCCAGTAGTTACTTGCAGATGCTGTACCAATTGAGGTAGTCATATATAACCCTAGCAGTTAGTGTACCTCCTGGAGTTGAGAACCACTGAGCCTCCAAGTATGAAACGGGTTCCAGAAATTGAAGCATTGTGCAAAGCCACGGTGCGAGCCTCCTCGTATGTTGGCGCCCCAACAATGAATATCACTACATCCTGAGACCTGCATCACAGGAACCATGCTCAGTCTCAGATGGCTTCATGCCTTTATATACTAAATGCATAATGACAACGAATGCTAGTTCTTTATTTCTGGAACTCCAAAGTCTAATTTTTTAGGTGTTAAGAGGATGCATAATCACCTCCCTTGTTGAAAGTGATTGCCGATAAATGGATAGTCAACGTCTCTTAGTCGTCCTTTGATGATGCTTTCCATTTTTTGGAATAGACATGGTTGATGTTGCGTGTACACATTCTCAACACCCTGTAGTAGAATCACTTTCACATCAGAAATGTCCTATTCAACACCCTGTAATAGAAAGCATCAATGGATCTATTGGCCGAGCATCATCAAAATTTCTAGGACATTTGTGATGTCTGGTTTTCAGATGATCGGCAAAATAATAAGAGTAGAAAGAAGATGTTTTTTCAACTAGATAAGCATTACTTATTGACCCCTCAACTCTTACTTTGTTACGAACATTATTCTTTAATTTTCTCAAAAATCGTTAGAATGGATACATCCATCTGTACTGAACATGACCAACTATTTCTGTCACGTATGGTAAATGCACTGGTAGAAGTTCCATTAAATCAAAAAACTAGGAGAAAAAATTCGTTCCATCTTACATAGTATGAGAGGAATGTCTGTTTTTAAACGAACCATATCATCCACCATAATACACCTTGCTGTCAAATCTCTAAAAAATAGACTCAATTCTGTGAGTGCTTCCCAGACATTTTGAGAAAGTAAGTCATGAAAAGCTACTGGAATAAGTCTTTGCATAAACACATGACAGTCATGACTTTTCATTCTAAACATCTTTAATCTATTCATATCGACACATCTAGCAATATTAGAAGCATACTCATCTAAAAATTTTATTTTTTTCAACCAACTACATAAAGCTTGCTTTCCATCTTTGTCTAATGTATAACAAGCCTTTGGAAATCTATTAGATGTTTCATCCTGATACAATTCTGGCCTGTTAACTAGCTCTTTTAATTCTTCTCGTGATTTTGTAGTGTCTTTAGTTTTTCCAGGCACGTTCATCACAGTATTGAAGATATTATCAAAGACATTTTTTTTAACATGCATAACATCTAAATTATGCCGAATGAGCAGATACTTCCAATAAGATAGCTCCCAAAATATACTCCTTTTCTTCCATCCACACTTGCACATCCGAACAATGTACTTATTTATGTCATCGAAACCAGGTTGAGAAACTGGTAGAAATTCATAACTATCAATTTGTTCAATGATATCTTCACCTGAAGCAATCACTGGAAGAGATTTTCTCACTACAATATTCTTTAGGATTTTTTTTATTTCGCCTAAAAGGATGATCAACAGGTAAAAATTTATGGTGGTTATCGAACCAAGATACCTTCCCACTGCAAGATAATGAAAATGCATCGGACTCCATCATGCAATGTGGTCATGCTAATTTTCCAGATGTGCTCCATCCTGACAACATCGAGCATGATGGAAAATCACTAATTGTCCATAATAATGCAGCATGTAATGTAAAATTAGTTTTACTTGCAACATCATAAGTCAAGGACCCTACATTCCATAAATCATTCAACTCAGCTATCAGAGGTTGGAGGAAAATATCTATCTTCTCTTTAGAATTGATTGGACCAGGAATCAATACAGTAAGGAACATAAATTCATCTTTCATGCACATCCATTGCGGTAAATTATACGGTGTTAATGTCACTGGCCAAGAAGAATACTGCTGTCCTGACTGACCAAACGGTTGAAATCCATCTGCAGAAAGTCCAAATCTCACATTACATGGTTCCATATGAAATGAAGGAAATGTTGGGGCAATCGGCCCAAGTATGATCGGGAGGATCATGGTTTTGATGTGTGTGCCAATATGGTTAAGTTAGGGTTTTATGTTGGTTTGATATGTGTGATTAAGTTTTGTAGAACTTGGTGAGTCACACATGGAGTACGCATCCGAGGGACGAGAGCCGAGAGAAGAGGACTCCAAGGGCAAGCGGGGTGAAGTGGACTTCAAAGGGCATACGTGAAGGATGGTATGGAGGCAAGCCGAGGACTTATGTGCGCATCTGAGGGACGACAGCCGGTGGAAGAGGACTTCAAGGGGCAAGCGAAGGGAGTGGACTTGAAGGCATACGTGAAGGGTGGTCTTCGGAGTGAGGAAGAGTGCAAATGTAGGTTAGACAGTCGACTGGGGACGGATCAGTCGACTGCCAGCGCAAGACTCGAACTCACAGAAAGATCAGTCGACTGGTCCAAGACCAATCGATTGGTCCAAGACCAATCGACTAATCAGGTCGAAAAACTAGTCGTTGGCTGGCTATTGCAGTGGGATCAGTCGACTGCCCTGGGGGTAGTCGACTGGTATTGGGCTGGACAGCTTAAGGAGCTGTTCTCTACTCTATTTAAAGGGAGACTTTTGAGCAGGTCAAAGTTGCGGTTCTTGTGTGTAGAATTGTGTCCCAAGTGCTCAAAGTCTCCAGCTCTTCCTCTCACTTTCATTTCAACTTTGTAAAAAGGAAGAGTGTCATTTGTGAAGGTTTCTCCACCTCGAAGGAGACATTCATAGTGGAGCTCGTGCGTGTGTGTGGATCCTTGGACTAGTCACCTCTTTGAGGTGGATACCAAGTAAATCTGGGGGTTAGCATTGATTTTGTTGTTTTTATTGAGTTTGTTTTGTGTGGAGCTAACATCTTTGTAGACAAAATCAAAAGAAAACTATTCACCCCCTCTAGCTTGACGCCTCGATCCTAACAAGTAGTATTAGAGCCGGTTCATTTCGGAAGAGCTCACCGTCGACCGGAGCATCAAAATGACATTTCAAGAAGGATATAGCACCGTACGGCCACCTTTCTTTGATGGCAACGATTTCGCGTATTGAAAAAGTAGGATGGAGTATTATCTTATGAATGACATTGAAAATTGGTGTAGCATTATAGATGAGTTTGAAATACTAATGAATGAGAGGGGAGAGCCTCTACCTATCAAAAATTGGACAAAAGAGATGTTGAAGAAGGCATAAGCGAATGCAAAGGCTACGACAACTCTTCAATGTGGACTCTCAAAAGAACAATTGAACAAGGTAGGACCATTCAAAATCGCAAAGGAGCTTTGGGAAAAACTCATTGAGCTCAATGAAGGATCAAATGAATCGAGGAGGGCCAAGAAGGATCTCTTGGTGACACAACTCCAATCTCTCACCATGAAGGCAAATGAAACCGTAAGTCAATTGCATGGTAGGGTCAAAGAGATCATCAACGAACTTTATGTCATAGGTGAGAAGTAACTAGGACTTCACACCAAGAACTTCATGTCACTAGGACTTAATAAATGTTTGGTCCCCAACCAGGACTTCACATCTGTCAAGTAACCTACTCTTGTACACTTGACATAAACTTATTAGATCTGAACAAACCTAACTTTAATCTTAGTCATACATCAAAGCTTTGGGTTTAATATTGTGCTCCCAACACCCATAGATGGTAGAGTTGACAGATATAAAACAAAGTTAGTTGCTGGAGAATTTTCTCAAAAAAAATTGGTAAAGATTATGAAGAAACTTTTATCCCCATGGGTAAGATGATTTAAGTCCGTATAGTGATATATTTAGTGGCTATTTATGATTGGAAGTTATGGCAACTTGATGTGGAGAATGCCTTCTTATATGGAGAGCTCAATAAAGATATTTATATGGAACAATTACTAGGTTATGGGTCTAACTTATATCTTGATTATATTTTTCAACTCAAGAAAGTCCTTTATGGACTCAAGCAAGCTCTGCGTGCATGGTTTGGAAAAAATTCTCAATACTTACAATTCAAATTCCAGCTTATATATTAAAAGGGAAGAATATCTACATATAATTGTTCTTTTATATGTAGATGATTGATAAGTGTTATTTTATTGATCATTTCAGATTCTTAAATCTAGGTTTGACCCATATTTTACTTGCTTAATATTGAATTTAGCCTAGGTTTCATGAATCTATTCTATTTTGGGCTTTATTATAAATTTTGATACATTTGAATTATTTTGCCACTAAATTGTTGATCTAATTTTGTAGGCTTGGAAGGATCATGGACCTAGGCCATGCTAGGTCCGACTTGAGTCGAAATGGACCCGGATCGAGTGATTAAGCATCGACTAATATGGGTCGTCCGATTCAAAAACGGTTAGATCTGAACCATCCGCCACTGATTTGGTGAATCCGAGCTGGGGTTAAGGTTAATCAAGCACTTGGATCAAGATCTGAAGGTTTCATCCAAATCAGAGATCATTCAGCCGTTGGATCAAGATCAGAGGGATCTAGATCGTCCATTCAAAGATCAGGTTGATCTGAGCCATCCGTTGCAAATCTGGAAGATCCGAGCTACTGGGAGGCAGATCCTAACCCTTGATCAACATCTGAAAGTTTTAGTTCAGATCTGAAGTGATCCAGCCGTTGGATGGAGTTGAGGAAATCTGGGTCGTCCATTGCTAAGTATTTAAACTAATTTCTCCCCAGGTTGCAGCTTGTCGCGTCTTCGCCGCAGCTCATCATCTTCGACTGTTCTTCGTTTTCTTCTACAATTTTCTTCATCCGAGGGCGTGACCACATCGATTTCGATCTTAGATCAAGTTCTAGATCATTGGGAAGGTGTTTCCGTGAAGAATCCAGCTCCAATTTTCCCAAAAACAGAGCTGAGTGAGGTTTCATCAGTTCTGTCGTTTGATTGCCTTGGTCTCGTTTGTGTGCCATGTTCATCCATCTGAGCTATCTGGAGGGTCCTCTGGAGTGCTCTAATCATCCCCAAGCCATCGTCACAATCAACCACAGCGAGATTGAAGAGATCGAATGGGTTTTTCAGATTTGAGCAGAGTTTGAGTTTGATTTGATCACTGAGACAGTTTTCCCAGCGATTTGTTGAGCTTACGGGTTCGAGGCTCGCTCTTGTGTGACGGCAAGAAGATCTTGATCAAAGGAAGGGATCGATGCTAGTTTTCTTAATGCATTTCTGTTATTAGCTGTAATTTCGAATTCTGCAGTTCATTTTTAGCTTCTGAATTTTGAATCAGTTGAATTTAGATTCTGATTTGTTTCTGCCGTAATTAGTGTTTCAATTTTGCAATATTATTAGCTAGATTGTTTGTGTAATGAACAATTGCATTTACATCAGCTTGCTTCATGTCTGAATCAATTCTGAATTTTTAATCAGTCCTATTTTTGCGTATCAGATTTTCTCCTGCGTATCAGTTAGCTCTTGTCTTCAGTTCCTGAATTTTTGTATCAAGCGAGTTTAGCTTTTCTTCTGAATTTATATTGTAGCTGGTTTCATTTACAAAGAATTCAGTATCAATTTCTGCAATGGGTTCCATTTGTTGCGTACCAGTTTTCTTTTCTGCTAATTAGTTTGCTTGTGTATCAGTTCCCTTTCGGCAAGGTTTTAGTTCATCATTTCTGAATTCGTATCAAGTGAATTTTAGCTCTGATGAATCTTATGTGAACATTAGCTTGGAGCTCTCAGATCAGTTGCTTTGCTTTGTTTGCATTCGGTTTGTTCTGCATTCAGTCATTTGATTTCTGAAGTTCTGCATTCATTCCTGCGTTTAGACTATTTCTGAATTAATATCAGTTTGTTTACATCAGCTTGTTTCAATTACAATAATTTTTCTGTGTATTAGTCTTTATAGGCTTGCAGAATGTTGGATCATTTCTGAACTTGTCAATTTCGTATCAAGTTAACTTGGCAATTGCTTGCATTCGGATTGTGTCTGAATTGTAATCTCTATTTCTGCAATTCAACATCAGTTCTGAGCTCTGGTTTCAATTCGGCTGTTTCTGAGATTCTAGTCTTCATTTCTGCAAGTATATTCCATTTCTGAAATCGTGATTCACTTTTGATTGCTTCTGAAATTTAGTTTCAATTCTTCTGCATTTTAGTTTGAATTCCTGCACCTAGTATCAAGTGAAGTTTCAACATTGGTTTTATATCGGCCTGTTTTTAGATTGCTTAGCATTTGCTTTGTTTTGAATGACAATCACTGAAGCAAAACTCTGAATTAGTATCAATCAGAATTAGGATCGATTTGATATTAGCTTGGATTTCCTAAATTTTGCAAAGTTTCATTAGTTGATTAAATTGTTAATTGGTTGAGTCCTTAATTGTCATACCTAGTTTAAGTTTCTTTCTTTTCATTGAGTTTTCATTTCTGATTGCAAACCAACCCAAATCTTATTTAAAACCCAAAAAATATTCGACGACACATAAACTCGAGCTCGAATCAAATAATCTTAACTAGCCCCTAGGAAAAATACGACCTGTGGCCCCTTTACTACCTTTTTATCCTTGCTAGCAAAAAGGGTTTCTAGCTTTACGAATATCAAAAATTTTGAGACCCACATTCGTGACAGCATCTTTTGGGGCCATCAAAATTTTTGACGCCGTTGCCGGAGAGCTACTAGTTGAGTTGTTTGATTTTTGCTTGTGTGCTTATTTCATATTTTTTTTAATCCATTTTTGCGCTTACTGCTATATCTTGTGATTTACTTTATCTGTTTCATTTTTCCATACACATTTGCTGCGATTTGTTTATTTTATGACTAGGTCAGCAGGTGGTGATCTTGAAGAATTTGACCCTGAAATTGAGAGAACTTTCAGAGCAAGGAGGAGCCAAGGCATAATTTCAGGGGGTACTGATATTCCTCCTCTTCAGTTTATTCCCACTCTTTCAGGCATTATTATGGTAGACCACCAGAAGACCATGAAAGAACTTGCAGCACCAGATGACACTTTTCAGTACTCCAGTATTGCTTATCCAGAGCTGGCTGGTGATTTTGAGCTTAGATCTGGACTCATCCACTTGTTGCCTAAATTTCAAGGATTATCTGGAGAAGATCCAAATAGACACCTGCATGAATTTCATGTTGTCTACTCCACCATGAAGCCTCAGGGTATTTCAGAGGAAGATATCAAGCTGAGGGCTTTTCCCTTTTCCCTGACTGGAGCAGCAAAGGATTGGTTCTACTATTTACCTACTGGGCACGTGTCTAGCTGGATTTCCATGAAGAAGGCGTTCCTAGAAAAATATTTCCCAACCTCCAGAACTGCAATCATTAGAAAGAGCATATGTGGTATACAGCAAGTGGTGGGGGAAACTCTTTATGACTATTGGGAGAAATTTAACAAGTTATGCTCCAGTTGCCCACAGCACCAGATCAGCGAGTAGCTCCTTATACAGTACTTCTACGAGGGTTTATTGCAGATGGATAGGATTATGATAGATGCTGTAGCTGGAGGAGCCCTAGTTAACAAAACACCAGATCAAGCTAGGGAGTTGATTTCTAACATAGCAGAAAACTCACAGCAATTTGGAAGCAGAGCATTGTCCACCAGAGGAGTGAATGAGGTCTAGGTGGCTTCTAATGAACAAAGGGAGATTAAGAATTCTCTGGTAGAGCTCACATCATTGATAAAGCAAATGTCTCTTAATAATGCAAGTCAAAATCCAAATCTTTCGGCACCTCCACAAGCTAACCAAGTGATGAGGGTATGTGGTATTTGCTCTAGTCAAGAACATAATTCAGATTCATGTCCCAACCTCCATCAAGATGAGACAATAGCGGCGTTGGTTAGGGGACAATTTCAAGCCAGGAATAACCCCTATTCTTCTACTTATAACCCTGGTTGGAGGGATCATCCAAATCTGAAATATGGGAATTCTTTCTACCAACAAAACCCCTCACAATAGCAATTCCAACAACCACAACAGCAATTCCAGCAAACGCAGCAACCTCAGCAGCAGTTCCAACCCCAAATTCAGCCATTTCAGCCAACATATCAGCAACCTCAGCAGCAATTGCAGCAATTCCAGCCTCAATTCCAGCCAATTCAGCAGGGACAGCAAGGTTTTCAAACATTTCAGACGTTTCAACCTCAAAACCAGCAAGTTTTCCAACCCTCACAGCCTTACAATCAAAATTTCCAGCCCTCGAATCAGAATTTCCAGCCTATTCAATTTCAGTCCTCACCACAACAATTTCCACTTCAAAACCAGAATTTTCAGGGCTATAATTCTCAGCAAGTTCAACCATCATTCCAGCCCAATTATCAGCCCTATCAACAACATTTTCAGCCCTCCTATCAGCCCCAACAGCCCTAATTCCAACCACAGCAGGGTAATATTTTTCAGCCGACTACTTCATCATTTCAAGGTCAATCAAAGCCCTATGCTAACCAAGGGGGCTATGGAAGTTCTAGTGGGGGAAATGTGCCACAACAGAGGATAGAAGAGATGTTTCAACAAATTTTACAACATCAACAAAGAAATGATCCCGCCATTCAAAACCTCGAAAGGCAAATGGGACAATTGGCTAGTGGGATAAATCAAAGTCAAGCTCAAGGATCAAGCCAATTACCTTCTCAAGCTATTCCCAATCCAAAGGGAAATGTTAGCGCTATTACTTTGAGGAGTGGGAAGGTTACTTCATTTCAAAAGAGTCCAAGAGCAGAATTTTCTGAAAATATGGCAGCATCTACATTTTCAGCACCAATCAGCCCCGAAATTGCTTCAAAATCAGTTGGTTCCACCCCTAGTCCGTGCTCAACTCCTTCATCAAGTAATCCTGTGATTTTGGTGGAAAATGAGGGAGAAATCAGAGCCAAAACCAACCTCATAGCAGCTACACCGAGTGGGACAGCAGCTCACAATTCAGCCCCTCCAAATTCGGTTCAAGAGGAAGAAATTGTTGGATCGAGAGAAACGATAGAGGGGGGTGAATATCGTAAAACGTTGGGATTAATAAGTTAGAGAAATTAAGCAGTGGAAATTTAAATCAAACACGCAAACACCAAGTTTTTTACTTGGTTCGGAGTCGCGGTCGGCTCCTACTCCAAGGCCCACGATCGTTGATCGTTTTCTGCAGGCAATTCTATATTTTCGCAAACCCAGTTTACAAGATTGAATTACAAGTATAGTAATGTAAACTTTAAAGAAAGCTCTTCGTTACCGACATCCTGTGTAGATTGGATTTTTGATGCAGGAGGACGTCGGCGGCGCTTGTATCTCGAGTTGGGAGGTTTCCGGAGCCGAGCGCGGGAGCAGAAGAGCGTGAATGCGTTGGAAGAGTTGATTGTTGGAAGCCTTGGGGTCGAGGGCCTATTTATAGCCCCTGGGAGCGCCCGGAACGTCGGGGGCGCCCCCCTACATGTCAGCCGATCCGATTCCCTCTCGGTCAGCTCTGATCCCTTAAAACTCGGGATCAGGCTTTGACGGGGGCGCCCGGAACGCTAGGGGCACCCGGGTTGACCGGGTCTCCTCTTATCCATTGGCTTCGCTGGGTTCTGCTTCGTTAGCTTCAACTGGGGGCGCCCGGACCATCTGGGGCGCCCGGGAGCAGGGGGGCGCCTGGGAGCACGGGGGCGCCCGGGAGCACGGGGGCGCCCGGGAGCACGGGGGCGCCTTGCCCATAAGCTGCCGAAGCTCATTTTGCTTTACTTTGTTTTGTGTTCACCTTGGGGGTGCTCGGGACACTCTGGGCGCCCTACTCAGCTTCCACCTCACTCCTTTGAAGCTCTCTGAGCTGCAGACACTCGTTCCTTCGGTCCTGCATCCAGGGTTAGTCCAAAACAACATAGAGCAATATTATATTAATTTTATACAGCCTTAGCTGTCTTGGTTCTAACTTTGGGCCTCCCAAATGGAGCCCTAGGTCGAACCGACGCCTACTGTTCCCTCGACGGGGAACGCGTCCTCACCTACTCCTCTCAGGAGAATTTACCTGATGCCAACCGGCTCCTCTGGTTGGACTTTTGCCTAGCGGTCCTTGGCCAGGTCTTGGATACCAAGCTGTCCTTCGCCCGGTGCCTAACATTCCTTCGTCAGGTCTTCAATCCCAAGTTGTCCTTCGCCTAGTGCCTAGCAGTCCTTCGCTAGGGCTTCAGTACCAAGCTGTCCTTCGCCTGGTGCCTAGCAGTCCTTCGCTAGGTCTTCGTCTCCTAGCAGCCCTTCGCTAGGTGCCCATCGGTCCTTCGCTAGGTCTTTGTATCCTGGTATTCCTTCGCCAGGTACCTAGCATTCCTTCGCTAGGACTTTTCCTGCACACTTGAGTAACATGTTAGATAAACATTTTACCTTAACTTTTGAACCCTTTTACCATTATCAAAACTCAGGTTCGACTTGGGTGCTTTCTGCACCAACAATCTTCCCCTTTTTTATTTATGGCAACCCTGATTCAAAAAGTTAAGTTAATCAGAGCATATTAAACGAAATTTTGTTTTCTCCCCCTGGAAGGAATCTCCCCCTAGATTTTTAAAAAGTTCGTGGGGTTTTTTTTTTTGAAAATAAATTCTAAGTCTAAAGATGGATTTAATTTTACTTAGAATAATTTTCAACAGAAACTTTATATTTTCCAAAATAATTTTGGTTGTGTATTTTGGAAAACTTGTAGAATATTTAAGTTTAAATATTTAGGCAATTTTGAAAACTTAAGAAGGATTTTGAAAACTTAAGTTTGAGTACTAAAAAAATTTTTGAAGTCTTAAGTTTAAAGTACTCAATAAGTTTTGAAAACTTTTAAGTTTTAAAGTACTTAGTAATATTTGAAAAACATTAGTTTTAAGTACTTAGGAATGATTGTATTTAGGAAAGTTTGAGAAACTTAAGTACTTTAGTGAAGTTTTGAGAAATATAAGTACTTAGGGAAGTTTTGAAAAACTTAAGTACTTAGGGAAGTTTTGAAAAACTTAAGTACTTAGAAAAACTTAGTACTTTTTGAATAAAGGATAGAGTTTGAAATTTTGAAAAAAAATTTAAACTTTCTCCTTTCCTATCTCTCCCCCTTTGCCGTATATCAAAAACAAATAAATACAGCAGAAACAAGATAATTAAATTGCATAAAGGAAAATAACTTGCATGATTTTGCTATACTGAACCAATTCGTGATAAGAATTAAACCAAATCAGTTTCAATTTTTTCTTTTAGGGACCTATCTAACCCAATTGGCTACTAACTAACTGTTATAAACAGTAGTTTTCGCTAGGGTTAGTCAAGTTAAGTGTGCTGTTCAAGTTAGATTTTCTAAACTTGACACATAACTTGATTACTGTGTAAGTTGTATTTAGTGCCCCAATTACTGCAGATGCACTGACTTAAAGCATCTTGAATTAAGGCAAAGACCTAAGCATCTCAACCCTTTCTAGGTTATCAATCAAAAGTACCCTAAGGTGCTTGTGAGATGCTGGCTTCTAAATCTATAGGTGCATGCAGTTCTAGGGTTAAGGCCTAGGCTAAGTCCATTTGCGAAAAAGCCCTAGTTTTGAAAAGAGGTAGTTTTGAAAATAAAACTAAGTCGAAAACTTTATTTTAAAACTTTTCAAAACTGAATAAAAGCTAATTTTAAAAGCATTTAAACACTGCTTTAAAACTGATTTTAAGTAAGAAACCCAATAGTAGACTAGGCCTATTCTACCAAGCATAATCCTAACTGCCTTCTTAGTGAGCTGAATTCAGACTCAGGTAGGGGTTTTGTGAATATGTCAGCTAAGTTGGATTTAGAGTCTATATGCTTAAGTACTATTTCACCCCTGGCTACGTGGTCTCTTACAAAGTGATGTTTAACTTCTATGTGTTTAGTTCTGGAATGTTGGATTGAGTTATTAGTTAGATTAATTGAGCTTATATTGTTAATAAATACTTGAGTTTGAGTGTAGTTGAGCTAGAAGTCCTTAATAGTGTGCATCATCCATAGAAGTTGTGCTACACATTCTCCTAAGGCAACATATTCAGCTTCAGTTGTGGATAGAGCTACACAGTGTTGTTTTCTGCTGCACCAACTTACTAGACTATGTCCTAATAGTTGGCAGCTTCCACTTGTGCTCTTTCTATCTAATTTGTAACCTGCATAGTCAAAATCCGAGTATCCTGACAAATCAAAGGTTGAGGTTCTAGGATACCAAATCCCTACATTTAGGGTGCCCTTTACATATCTTAGTATTCTTTTTAGGGCTGCTAAGTGCGTTTCCTTAGCACAGGTTTGGTATCTAGTGCACATCCCTACAGCAAAAAGAATGTCAGGTCTGCTGGCTGTAAGGTACAGTAGACTACCTATCATACTTCTATAGATTTTAAGGTCTACTGGTTTACCATCAGGGTCACTGTCTATTTTTATATTAGTAGCAATGGGGGTACTTATGCTTTTAGAGTTATCCATTTTAAATTTCTTTATTAACTCTTTAGCATATTTGGATTGATGGACATAGTTTCCATCTCTAGTTTGTTTAATTTGTAAGCCTAGTAAAAAGTTAAGCTCACCAACTAAGCTCATTTCAAATTCATTTTTCATTATCTTAACAAATTCTTTTAGAAAGTTTGAGTTGGTGGATCCAAAGATTATGTCATCTACGTAGATTTGGGCAATAAATATATCTTTTCCTAGGGTTTTAATAAATAAGGTTGAGTCAATTTGTCCTTGTTTAAATTCTTTAGAAATTAAGTAAGTTGATAAGCGTTCATACCAGACCCTAGGTGCTTGTTTTAGTCCATATAGTGCTTTAGTAAGTTTGTAAACGTGGTCAGGTCTTTCTAAGTCCTCAAACCCAGGGGTTGTCCTACATAAACTTCTTCTTTAATAAATCCATTTAGAAAGGCTGACTTTACATCCATTTGGTATAGCTTAAATCCTTTATGGGATGCAAAGGCTAGTAACATCCTAATGGACTCAAGTCTAGCTACTGGGGCATATGTTTCGTCATAATCTAATTCTTCTACTTGGCTGAATCCCTTCGCTACTAAGCGGGCTTTATTTCTGACTATTTCTCCTTGATCATTTAGCTTATTCCTAAAAACCCACTTAGTGTCAATGATGGATTTGCCTTCAGGTTTAGGCACTAGTTCCCAGACTTGGTTCCTCTCAAATTGGGCTAATTCTTCTTACATAGCTATGATCCAATCAGGATCAGGTAGGGTTTCATCTATAGTCTTAGGTTCTATTTTTGAAATCATTGCTATTTGATTAAGGTTTCTATAGGAGGATCTAGTCCTGACTCCTAGAGTTGGATCACCCACAATTTGATCGGATGGGTGACTGAGTCTGGGTTCCTTAGTTTTTCTAGAACTTGGTTCAGCCTCAGGTCCGGCTGGTCGGTTTGGTTCACTATTTAATTCAACTCTTTGAGCTGGTTCAATTATTGGTTCGACACTTGGTTCATTTGACTCACTAGTTGGTTCAATAGTTAGTTCGTTTATGGGTTCAATTAGGGATTCACCAATTTGTTGATTATCTTCTTGATCAGTGTTTGATGAAGTTAGATTTGGATTTGAGTTAATTTCTTCATCAAATATTAGGTTGGTTGTTTCTTCGATTTTCTTGGTTTGGTTGTTGTAAACCCTATAGGCTCTACTTGTTGTTGAATATCCTAGGAAGATGCCTGGGGTTGACTTGGACTGGAATTTTTCTAAGTAGTCTTTGGTGTTTAGGATATGGACTTTACATCCAAAGACCCTTAGGTAGTGTAGATTTGGAAGTCTATGGTAATATAGTTCATAGGGTGTTTTGTTGTGTCGCTTGTTAATCAGGACCCTATTTTGGATATAGCAAGCCGTACTAATTGCTTCTGCCCAATATTGGTTGGCTAAGTTAAATTCATTGAGCATAGCCCTAGCGGCTTCTTGTAGAGTTCTATTTTTTCTTTTGACTATCCCATTCTGTTGAGGGGTTCTAGGACATAAAAATTCATGTAAATATCCATTTACCTTACAGAATTCCTCGAACCGTTGATTTTCGAATTCTCCCCCGTGGTCACTCCTAAGTCTTTTGATTTTAGTATCATTTTGATTTTCAATTAACTTGCAGAATTCATTAAATAGGTTTAGGGTTTCATCTTTGGTCTTTAGAAACCTAACCTAGGTAAACCTTGAGTAATCATCAACTATTACTAAGCAGTACCGGTTTCCGCTTAGTGACTTGGCTCCGTGTGAATCAAATAGGTCAAGGTGCAGGAGCTCAAGAGTGGTTTGAGTTAGATCAGATTGAATTAGTTTGTGATTAATCTGGTTTGTTTACCTTGATTGCATGATTCACATATTAAGTTTTCATGGTTTTTAATTTTGGGAATACCTTTAATTAGGCCAAGTTGGGTGATTTTTGAAATAATTCTTAGGTTGGTGTGACCTAGTCTCCTATGCCAGAGGTTTGATTGTTCTAACTAAGTTAACATGCATTTAGGTACAAGGGGAAGGTTTATAGTGTAAACATTATTTTTCCTAGTGCCCTTAAGCATAATTTCTGAGTCTTGTACGTTTCTAATCAGGCAGTTAGAATACTTGAGTGTAGCATTGTTGCCAAATGCCACTGAGCCTAGGTTCTTGAACTTGAGTTTGGTGAATTTCAATTTATCTCCAGTCATGTGTCTGGAGCAACCGCTATCCAACATCCATTGGTCTAAATCTTTATGTTCCTACACATAAAGAGTTTTGTTGATTTGGATCCAATTAGAGTCAGGAATAGCTTAAATTGATTTTCACTGCCTAGTCTGTCTCACCCAAATCTAGGGTTTTCAATCACGTTAGCCTTATAAGTTTTGTGAGACAGGTTTTGATAAGTAAAGTTATTTTGAAAAATTATGATTTATTTTGAAAAACTTAAATTAATTTTGAAAACAATTGAATTTATTTTTAAGGAAAATGTTTAAATCTACAACTAACTGAAAATTTGTGTTAGATTCGAATTTGACAAAAAATAATTTGAATTTGAATTTCAAAAATTGGCTTCCAGGTCTTGGCGAGGCACTAGGCCTTCTTTGGCCGTAGCCTTATTGGATCATCAACCCTTTCTTTGACAAAGCCTTTTAATGAAATTTCATTTTCAAAATTAATCTTTGAAAAATTCTGGTCTAACTAGTTTGGGTCTTGGATCGGTAGCTTCGGCTAGTTTCACCAGTCTAAAAAGACCAAGTAGAGAATACTTGACCTTATTAGAATTGGTTTCTCTAACGTACTATCATCTCACCGCCACCCAATACTATGTTGTTCAAATTTCAGTTAAGTTTGTTCAGTCCTTACACTAACCATTCCTAAGTCTAAGCATGGTAAATTGTAGAAATTAAATAAACAATCAACCAAGCAATTTGCAATCAAGAATTAAATTCTATCTAACAATAAATATAGTTTTTAATTTAGCTCCCCCTGGACTAAAGCCACGGTAATGGTTGGGCAAGATGTGAATCTTGTCCTTGGGATCCAATACTGATTTGATCCAGTTAGTTTGTTCAGGTACAATTTAGGTACCCATGCCTGAATTTTATTTCTGGATGATTCAGTACAGCAAAATAGGATCTTTGTCTAGATTTGGTTCTATAGCCTAGTCCGGATCGATTTAGAACGAACTTCTGTTTTCCAAGAATCATGTCAAGACCCTTGGAACCAGAAGTGAATCGTTCTAAAGCTGATCTAAGATCCTTAACCTGAGTTTTCAGGGAGGAATTCTCTTTCTCAAGTTTTTCAACTTGATTAGAGGTTCCTTCTTGAACCTTCTCAGTTAAGGGTTTAGAGTCAGCTCCCTCTTTCAGGAGTTTTACTTCCTGTCGGAGGGATTCGACTCGGAGTTTAGCTTTCGCCAAATCTCGAGAAAGATAAGATATTAATTTATTTAATTGACTTCTAGTAAATTCACTTACCTTGATTTCGCCGTCCTCTGAAAATGTCAGTCTGTCGTCGTCCTGTTCTGATTCTGACTCGGTCTCGACTTCTTCTGAGGCGGTTAGTGCGAGTAGGTTCGATTGTGGGACCTCTTCTTCTTCGGAGGAGGAGGACTCGTCCCACGTTGCTTGAAGTGCTTTCTTCTTCCTTGTCTTCTTTGCTTCCTTCAAGTTAGGGCATTCGGTCTTGTAGTGGCCCTTCTTCTTGCACTCGTAACAGGTTACGTTGGGCTTGCTCTTTTCATTTGCAGGTTCAGCTGGTTCATCCTTTCTTCGACTGGCTTTCCTTCTGTTGGTTTGGTTCTTCAATTCCTTGTAGTAGTTTCTTGCCAGTCGGACCAGCTTTGGTCGATCTCCTTCATCTTCAGAGTCTGAGTCTGATTCAGACTCAGGTGTTGGTTGTGGTTTCTTCTTGGATTTCTTTTCAGATTTACCTGCAATAAAGGCAATGCCTTTCTCGGCCAGGGTGCAGTTAGTCTGCTCATGTAATTCTAATTCAGAAAATAATTCATCTAATTTAATTTTTGAGAGGTCCCTTGAAACCTTGTATGCATCTACCATAGATGCCCACAAGGTGTTTCTTGGGAAAGCATTTAAAGCGTACCTTATTAGGTCACGGTTTTCTACCTTGTGACCGATGGTGTGCAGTCCGTTCATTAGTTCCTGGATTCAGGCGTGAAGCTGAGCTGCTGTTTCGTTGTCGGTCATTTTGATTGTATACAGCTTGTTCAGGAGCAAATCTCTCTTGCTGATCCGAGTGTCTGATGTTCCTTCGTGCAGCTCGATTAGTTTCCCCCACAGCTCCTTGGCACTGTTGAAAGGACCCACCCGGTTCAGCTCTTCTTTTGTTAAGCCGCATTGGAGGGTCTGGGTCGCCTTTGCATCCGCTTCAATTTTCCGTTTCAGAGCGGTGTCCCACTCTGTGTAGATTTGAGGTACTCCTTCAGCATTTTTTGGAATCTCCAGTCCGGACTGGATAATTATCCACATGTCCACCTGAGTTTTCAGGTGGACCTCCATTCTACTCTTCCAGTAGGAGAAGTCCTCCCCACTGAAGAGAGGTGGTCTTGCAGTGCTGAAGCCTTCTTGCATGGCCATTTATCTGAAACTTAAGAAAAAGAGAGATATCCCAAGACTTGGTCTTGGATTAGTAGTGTGGTATGAAGAAAGAAATATTTATCGAGGGGTGTTGCACCAACCTCGACTAACGAGAAAAATTTCGAAAAGAAAAGAAAAAGATTTAAAAAAATTTTAAAAAAATTCGAAAAATTCTCAAATTGGTGGTTGCACCAAATTTGAGCTTCCCCGCTCTGATACCACTTGTTGGATCGAGAGAAACGATAGAGGGGGGGTGAATATCGTAAAATGTTCGGATTAATAAGTTAGAGAAATTACGCAGCGGAAATTTAAATCAAACACGCAAACACCAAGTTTTTTATTTGGTTCGGAGTCGCGGTCGGCTCCTACTCCAAGGCCCACGGTCGTTGACCGTTTTCTGCGGGCAATTCTATATTTTCGCAAAACCAGTTTACAAGATTGAATTACAAGTATAGTAATGTAAACTTTAAAGAAAGCTCTTCGTTACCGACGTCCTGTGTAGATTGGATTTTTGATGCAGGAGGACGTTGTCGGCGCTTGTATCTCGAGTCGGGAGGTTTCCGGAGCCGAGCGCGGGAGCAGAAGAGCGTAAATGCGTTGGAAGAGTTGATTGTTGGAAGCCTTGGGGTCGAGGGCCTATTTATAGCCCCTGTGGGCGCCCGGAATGTCCCGGAATGTCGGGGGCGCCCCCCCCCCACGTGTCAGCTAATCCGATTCCCTCTCGGTCAGCTCTGATCCCTTAAAACTCGGGATCAGGCTTTGACGGGGGCGCCCGGAACGCTGGGGGGCCCGGGTTGACCGGGTCTCCTCTTATCCGTTGTCTTCGCTGGGTTCTGCTTCGTTAGCTTCAACTGGGGGCGCCCGGACCATCCGGGGCGCCCGGGAGCAGGGGGCGCCCGGGAGCACGGGGGCGCCCTGCCCATAAGCTGCCGAAGCTCATTTTGCTTTACTTTGTTTTGTGTTCACCTTGGGGGCGCCCGGGACACTCCGGGCGCCCTACTCAGCTTCCGCCTCACTCCTTTGAGGCTATCTGAGCTACAGACACTCGTTCCTTCGGTCCTGCATCCAGGGTTAATTCAAAACAACATAGAGCAATATTATATTAATTTTATACAATCTTAGCTGTCTTGGTTCTGACTTTGGGCCTCCCATATGGAGCCCTAGGTCGAACCGACGCCTACTGTTCCCTCGACGGGGAACGCGTCCTCACCTACTCCTCTCAGGAGAATTTCCCTGATGCCAACCGGCTCCTCTGGTTGGACTTTTGCCTAGCGGTCCATGGCCAGGTCTTGGATACCAGCTGTCCTTCGCCCGGTGCCTAGCATTCCTTTGCCAGGTCTTCAATCCCAAGCTGTCCTTTGTCTGGTGCCTAGCAATCCTTCGCTAGGGCTTCAGTACCAAGCTGTCCTTCGCCTGGTGCCTAGCAGTCCTTCGCTAGGTCTTCGTCTCCTAGCAGCCCTTCGCTAGGTGCCCAGCGGTCCTTCGCTAGGTCTTTGTATCCTGGCATTCCTTCGCCAGGTGCCTAGCATTCCTTCGCTAGGACTTTTCCTGCATACTTGAGTAACATGTTAGATAAACATTTTACCTTAACTTTTGAACCCTTTTGCCATTATCAAAACTCAGGTTCGACTTGGGTGCTTTCTGCACCAACAGAAATGAGGGTTCCCTTGCCCTTTCCACAGCGGAAAACTTAAGCCAAAAGACAAGTGGAGGAGGAGAAAACCAAAGAGTGCAATGAGCTAGTAAAACTTTTTAGCAAAGTAGAAATTAATGTACCCCTGTTGACCATGATTAAACAGATTCCTAAGTATACAAAATTTCTGAAAGATCTATGTGTTCATAAGAAGAAGCTTAAGGAGAATGAGTTAGTCAGCTTGGGGAAAAATATTTCAGCACTCATCCATGTCATACCTCAAAAGTGTGAAGACCCTGGAGTTTTTACTGTATCATGTGAGATAGGGAGGACTATGTTTCATGACGCTATGCTAGACTTGGGAGCCTCCATCAATGTAATGCCCAGATCGATCTTCCAGATGCTTGGCATTGGCCCTCTACAGCCCACTGGAGTGGTAATTCAGTTAGCAGACAGAAGCCAGACCCATCCAGCAGGAGTTATTGAAGATGTTTTGGTAAGAGTTAAAGAGTTGATTTTTCCTGCAAACTTCTACATTCTAGACATGGAGGGAGACTATCTTGCACATAGATCCCCACTTATCCTTGGGAGGCCTTTTCTGAAGATGGCCAGGACAAAAATTGACGTTTATGCTGGAACACTTTCGATGGAAGTGGGGGACACAGTAGTCCAGTTTAGTATCTTCGATGCCATGAAGCACCCTAGGGAAGATCACTCTATTATGAGCATTGACATTTCGGATGGACTGGTTGATACAGAGTTAGAGGATGAGGGAGTTCTACATGATTTTTCTGGAGGAGTTATGTATTCAGACGAAAATGAGGGAGTACTTTTTATGGAGATTGAGGATATTTCAAATTCACTTCCAGCTGGTGAGGATTTTCTAGGTGTAGGGGATTGCATAGAGCCCCAAGAATCACCTACTTCTATTGAGATTGCAGAGGATTCAGAGCATAGGTATGATAGTGTAGGGGATTGCACAGAGCCCCAAGGATCACTCATAGCCACTGAGCAGGGCCAGATTGAAGTTAAGCCACTACCAGGCCACTTGAAGTATGTGTACCTAGGAGAGGAGCAGACTTTTCCCGTTATTATTGCACAGCATTTGGAATCAGAGCAGGAAGAGAAATTATTGCAAGTCCTAGGCATTACAAGAAGGCAATTGGGTGGACTTTATCAGATATACCAGGTATCAACCCAGCTATCTGTATGCACAGGATATTCTTGGAAGAAAATGTTAAACCCGTGAGGCAGCCACAAAGGAGACTTAATCCACTTATTTTAGATGTTGTAAAGAAAGAGGTGACTCGACTTCTACAGGCAGGTATCATTTACCCTATCTCTGACAGTCAGTGGGTTAGTCTCATACATGTGGTGCCTAAGAAATCTGGAGTGACAGTGGTGGAAGATGGAAGCAACGAACTAGTGCTCACAAGAGTTAAGAATTCCTGGACAGTCTGCATTGATTACAGGAAGCTCAACAAGGTCACAAGGAAAGATCACTTCCCTTTACCCTTTATTGATCAGATGCTTGAAAGACTGGCAGGGAAGTCTCATTATTGTTTTTTGGATGGCTATTCAGGCTACTTCCAGATTTGTATAGATCCAGAGGACCAAGAGAAGACTACCTTCACTTGCCCCTTTGGCACTTTTGCCTACAGACGGATGTCTTTTGGACTCTGTAACGCACCAGGAACATTTCAGCGATGCATGGTAAGCATATTTGGTGAGTTGTTAGAGCATTGTATGGAGATATTTATGGATGACTTTTTAGTTTTTGGCACGTCTTTTGATTCTTGCTTAGAAAATTTGTCTAGGGTTTTACACCGTTGCATTGAGACTAACCTTGTGCTTAATTTTGAAAAATGTCACTTCATGGTAGAGCATGGTATTGTACTTGGACATATAGTCTCTAGGAGAGGTATAGAGGTAGATCCTGCAAAAATAAGTGTTATTTCTTCTTTATCTTACCTCGTATGCGTACGGGACGTTCGTGCTTTCCTTGGACATGCAGGTAGACCCGACCACGGTTCGGAACCGACGGTTCGACGGTTCGGAACCGCTGGTTCGTGGGAGGTCGACCCTTAACTTTAACCGCCCAAGCCGGTTACGGTTCACGGTTCGGAACCACCGGTTCACGGTTCGGTTCACGGTTCGTCACGGTTCAAGATTATTATATTAAAAAAATTAAAAATAAAAATAAAAAAATAAATTTAGGCGGAAGGAAAAAAAGACAAACCATTGAAAGGAAAGTTTGCAAAAACAAGGAACAGATTTAATATATTATCATAGATCTATTCTGCTCTCTCGATCCGCGTGCTGCTCTTCACCATTGCTGTCTCGATCCGCGCTGCTCTTCACCATTGTTGTCTCGATCCGCGCGCTGCTCCTTCACCATTCCCGCGCAGCGGCTGGAGAACGACCTCGGCGTCGTCGCCAACGCCTGCCTCTGCCGCCCCGTTACCTCCTTCGGTCTGCGAAACGCCTCCGGAACCTCCTTCGCCGGCACTTCTGCTCGCGCTCCGCCGCTCCGCCCATCCTTCTTCAGGCGAATCGCTGGTTACGGGTTTTGGCGACGCGAACCGTAACCGACCCGGCAGGATGTCGGGCCGGTTCTGGTTCGGCCCGACGAACCGGGTCAATGAATCACCCGAGCCGGTACCGGGCCGGGTCCGGGCTGGACTCGGCCCGGGGTCGGGTCTACATGCAGGTTTCTACCGCAGATTTATTAGAGACTTTAGTGATATTGCTCAACCCTTGACGAGGCTGTTGCAAAAAGAGGTGGATTTTTGTTTTGATGATAAGTGCAAAGAAGCTTTTCACAAACTCAGGGAGGCTCTTATCTCAGTTCCTATTATTAAATCACTTGATTGGAATTTACCCTTTGAATTAATGTGTGATGCATCTAATTTTACAGTGGGAGCTGTTCTAGCACAGAGGATTGATGGAGCACCTCATGTCATATGTTATGCCTCCAAAACCCTAGATGCCGCCCAAGCAAACTACACCACCACTGAAAAGGAGCTTCTTGCCATAGTTTTTGCTTTAGACCGTTTCAGATATTACTTATTGTGCTCACATGTTATTATTATTTCTGATCATGCAGCTCTAAAATACCTGTTGAAAAAGCCTGATGCAAAACCTAGACTGATCAGATGGATGCTCCTGCTCCTAGAATTTGACCTGGAGATCAGAGATAGAAGTGGTAAAGAAAATCTAGTTGCAGATCACCTGAGAAGAATTGAAGGAGATGGATCTCCTACTACCATTGACGATGATTTTAGAGATGAACACCTTATTGCAGTACATGGTGAGACACCTTGGTATGCAGACCTAGTTAATTTTTTGGTAGCACGTGTTTTTCCCACACACTTTTCTAAAGCTCAAAAAGATAAACTTAAAAGTGATGCAAAATTCTATGTGTGGGATGATCCTTATTTATGGAAGTTTTGTAATGATCAAATAATTAGGAGATGCGTACCAGATCATGAGTTTTCTTCTGTCCTTACATTTTGCCATTCATCAGCTTGTGGGGGGCATTTTGGACCCCAAAGAACTGCTAGGAAAGTGCTAGAGTGTGGATTGTACTGGCCCACCCTATTTCATGATTCATATGTATTTTATAAAAATTGTGATAGATGTCAGCGAACTGGGAACATAGGAGCAAGAAATGAGATGCCTCAAAACGCTATACTTTTCTGTGAGATTTTTGATGTTTGGGGAATAGATTTTATTGGACCTTTTCCGGCATCTTATGATTATTTGTACATTTTACTTGCTGTGGATTATGTTTCTAAATGGGTGGAGGTCATTCCCTCCAAGACTGATGATTCTTCTGTTGTTGTTAGTTTTGTCAGGTCACACATTTTCTGTAGGTTTGGAATTCCAAGAGCCATAATAAGTGACCAAGGATCTCATTTTTGCAATAAACACATGAAGGCATTGCTTAGTAAATATGGAGTTGTACATAAGGTTTCTACATCCTACCATCCCCAAACAAATGGATAGGCTGAAATTTCTAACAGAGAGATCAAATCCATTTTGGAAAAGACTGTTGGGCCTACTAGAAAAGATTGGAGCAAAAGGCTAGATGATGCACTTTGGGCCTATAGAACGGCATTCAAGACTCCGATTCGCATGTCTCCCTACCGCTTGGTCTATGGTAAAGCTTGTCATCTTTCCGTGGAAATAGAGCACAAAGCATATTAGGCGGTGAAAGCTTGTAATTTCGATGCTACCAAGGTAGGAGAAGAGAAAAAACTTCAACTTCAAGAGCTTGAAGAGATTCGGCTAGAAGCATTTAAAAATTCAAGGATCTACAAGGAAAAGACCAAAAATTTCCATGACAAGCACATCTTGAAAAAAGACTTCCAAATTGGTGACAAGGTCTTATTGTATAAATCAAGGCTCAAATTGATAAGAGGTAAGTTAAGGTCAAGGTGGGATGGTCCATTTATTGTAACTAACATTTTCCCCTATGGAGTTGTTGAAATTAGAGAGGAAGCTAATGGTTTTGTGTGGAAAGTCAATGGTCACCGGCTCAAAAAGTATTTTGAAGAATTAAAGGAGCTAGAGGTGGATGGTTTGTACATCAAAGACGCTATCTACCCAACTTAAGGGGAGTTTACTTTTCTTGCACTTACCTTTCCTTGTATATATCATTTTCATGTTTTTAGGAGTACATTTTTCTTTTTTTTGGAAGCGAGTTGTTGATAATAAACTCTTAGGCAAAATAGAATGAATAAATAGATATTGTAAATACCATGTTATTTCTTTTAGCACTTTTTCTTAGTGAATAGGAATAAATGTATCCCTATAGGTTATCTTCCTGTCATTTTAGAGTCTCTTGAAAATAAATTAAATTTGGTTGTTAAAACTTAAGGTTTGAGCTAATGGATGAAATCTCGGATGCTTGAGTACTACTTGGCTTTAGATTCTAAAGTGATAACTTGAGATGAGTTATTTGTGCCTAGTAAGAATTAGCCTTATTTTTGTGACACACACATGTGATTGTACTCTAGAACTTGCTTAGATTCTTTCAAAACCATATTTAAATGATTGGATCACATCTATAGAGGCTAATCAATTTGTTTCTCTTTTCCATATCATTTTTTAGCAATAATCATACTTGATACATAATCTTTTCTATTTTACTTTCTATATTTCCTACTCTTAACCATACTTTTCTATGGACTTGTTTGTTTAGGATGTTTCTTGATGTTACTTTGCCTGAGACGGACAAACGATCAAGTGTGGGGGAGTAGGTGGCTAGTGTTTTGGAAATATTTTGTGTCAAAGAGGCATTTCATGTCAAGAAGGAAAAAAATCTTTGCGGTTGAAGCCAAAAGGTGCCAAGTTGAGTTGAGTTTGGTGTCAAGAATGAGCAAAAAGAAGTGGTTAAGGATGGAAACAATTGGAGCATCTAGATTTCTTATTATACTTTGAAGATCCAAGTGGCACGCAATGAAAAAAAAAATCTGCAATGAAAAAAAAAATGGCACGCAAAAGCAAAAATCTGTGCCAAAGAAAGAAAAAAAAACAAGTGCCAATTTGAGTTTGGGAGGTGGCTGATGTTTTGGCATTATGTTGTAAGATGCCAAGTTGAGTTGAGTTGATATCAAAAACAAGTGAAAAATTCAGAAATGTCCATGTGCCAAGTTGAGTTGCAAGAGTGGGAAGCAAGGTCTGAAAATCCGGCTGAAACATGTGAAGTTGTTCTTTCATTGCAAATCCGGTTGAAACATGTGCAGTTCAATTACAAATCAGTAAGTGGAGTTGTTTAACCGAAATGGAAATCAAAAACAAGTGAAAAATTCAGAAATGTCCATGTGCCAAGTTGAGTTGCAAGAGTGGGAAGCAAGGTCAGATTAGTAATTTAAAGTGGAGCACCTAATTTGCATATTGATTGAATGTTGTAGACTTTTTATAATCAAAGAGGTTGAGATGAAATCAGAAATGTCCATTACTGAGCTCAAGCAGTCATGCCGAATTGTTTCTTCCCAAACTCAACCACTTGGGAGCAGATTTCCATTGACTGGACAATTCATGTGAAAGCTAAAATTGCTATTAAGGCAAATGGAGGAAATCAATCAAGGATAAATGCAGTGCAGTGTATCAACTTGAAACTGATTGTGCCGTGGATGAAATTCAAACATGCTGAGCAGAAATTTTCAAGTGAAACATTTGAATTCTCCACTACTATTTGATGCTAGGATTAAATGTGTAACTGCTGTGAAGAAATCAGAGAATTGCAAGGTCTGAAAATTGATTGCGTGGAGCTGAATTTGAAACAGAAACACAGAATAAAAAAGAAAAAGAGTTGGAAACTAAGGGAACAGCAGATGCACTTCTTGGTAAGCTCATAGAAGTGTGAATCTTTTTCATTTCAGGAATTGGAGCTAGATCTGATAAGGAGTTGGGAGTTGGGCACAACATGACTGAACAAAATGAGACCAAAAACCGAAAGTTAGCAGCTGAACATAAAAGCAGAGAAAGCAGAGAAAGAAAGAAAAAAAGAAGAGAAAAGGTAAACAAAATGGCACGCAAGTGAAGTTTTGGGCACCATGAAACAAGGGAAGTTTTTCTCATCTGAATTAAAGCCTTGCTCCACTACATTTCTGATTTTACTAAAGGGCCATATAAAAGAAAATAAAAAAAGAGAAAAGGGAAACAAAGTGGCACGCAAAAGCAAAATGGCACAATGAAGTTAATGAAGTCCTTTTCATCCGAATCAAGGGCACTGCAAAATTCTTACTCCACCATATTTTTTACTTCAATAGAGGACTATAAAGAGGGCAAAGTGCATTGGAAATATTCTTGAACAACCAAGTCTCCCACTTCATCAATTTTTCTATTTTCTTGGCTTTCACTTCATTCTTATCATTTCATATGTCTTTAATTTGTTTGAGTAAACTTTTATAGATGTGGATCCTAATCATGAATAATGGTGGAGAGTAGATAACAAGCAAGTCTATGGTAGTGCAAAAAGCATTTGTGATTGAGTGAGCTCCACTTTTATCATGAACTTAGAACTCAAAAAGAGAGTCACCAAAACTTCCCTTGAAAGGTTTAGTGAGTTAAATTCATCTCAATGAATCATGAAGAATGAAAATGCTAAGTTGTTGATTTAAGGACGAGATACTAATCCATAGAGCTTAGATTTTTGAGAATTGATAACCCTAGGTAATTTCTTTTCAATTGCTTCTAACTATGTTTGGAAAGAATCTAAGGGATACATATTTAGTAGTTTTCACGAGACTCTCAAGCTTAAGTGTGGGGGAGTTGATAAGTGTTATTTTATTAATCATTTCAGATTCTTAAATCTAGGTTTGACCCATATTTTACTTGCTTAATATTGAATTTAGCCTAGGTTTCATGAATCTATTCTATTTTATGCTTTATTGTAAATCTTGATACATTTGAATTATTTTGCCACTAAATTGTCGATCTACTTTTGTAGGCATGGAAGGATCATGGACCTAGGCCATGCTGGGTCCGACTTGAGTCGAAGTGGACCCGGATCGAGTGATTAAGCATCGACTAATATGGGTCATCCGATTCAAAAATGGTTAGATCTAAACCATCCGCCACTGATTAAGTGAATCCGAGCTGGGGTAAAGGTTAATCAAGCACTTGGATCATGATCTGAAGGTTTCATCCAAATCAGAGATCATTCAGTCGTTGGATCAAGATCAGAGGGATCTAGATCGTCCATTCAAAGATCAGGTTGATCTGAGCCATCCGTTGTAAATCTGGAAGATCCGAGCTACTGGGAGGCAGATCCTGACCCTTAATCAACATCTGGAAGTTTTGGTTCAGATCTGAAGAGATCCAGCCGTTGGATGGAGTTGAGGAAATCTGGGTCGTCCATTGCTAAGTATTTAAACTAATTTCTCCCCAGGTTGCAGCTTGTCGCGTCTTCGCCGTAGCTCATCGTCTTCGACTGTTCTTCGTTTTCTTCTGCAATTTTCTTCATCCGAGGGCGTGACCACATCGATTTCGATCTTAGATCAAGTTCTAAATCATTGGGAAGGTGTTTCCGTGAAGAATCCAGCTCCAATTTTCCCAAAAACAGAGCTGAGTGAGGTTTCATCATTTCTGGCATTTGATTGCCTTGGTCTCATTTGTGTGCCATGTTCATCCATCTGAGCTATCTGGAGGGTCCTCTGGAGTGCTCTAATCATCCCCAAGCCATCATCGCAATCAACCACAGCGAGATTGAAGAGATCAAATGGGTTTTTCATATTTGAGCAGAGTTTGAGTTTGATTTGATCACTGAGACAGTTTTCCCAGCGATTTGTTGAGCTTACGGGTTCGAGGCTCGCTCTTGTGTGACGGCAAGAAGATCTTGATCAAAGGAAGGGATCGATGCTAGTTTTCTTAATGCATTTCTGTTATTAACTGTAATTTCGAATTCTGCAGTTCATTTTTAGCTTCTGAATTTTGAATCAGTTGAATTTAGATTCTGATTTGTTTCTGCCGTAATTAGTGTTTCAATTTTGCAATATTATTAGCTAGATTGTTTGTGTAATGAACAATTGTATTTACATCAGCTTGCTTCATGTCTGAATCAATTCTGAATTTTTAATCAGTCCTGTTTTTGCGTATCAGATTTTCTCCTGCGTATCAGTTAGCTCTTGTCTTCAGTTCCTGAATTTTTGTATCAAGCGAGTTTAGCTTTTCTTCTGAATTTATATTGTAGCTGGTTTCATTTACAAAGAATTCAGTATCAATTTCTGCATTGGGTTCCATTTGTTGCGTATCAGTTTTCTTTTTTGCTAATTAGTTTGCTTGCATATCAGTTCCCTTTCGGCAAGGTTTTAGTTCATCATTTCTGAATTCGTATCAAGTGAATTTTAGCTCTGATGAATCTTATGTGAACATTAGCTTGGAGCTCTCGGATTCAGTTGCTTTGCTTTGTCTGCATTCGGTTTGTTCTGCATTCAGTCATTTGATTTCTGAAGTTTTGCATTCATTCCTGCATTTAGACTGTTTTTGAATTAATATCAGTTTGTTTACATCAGCTTGTTTCAATTACAATAATTTTCCTGTGTATTAGTCTTTATAGGCTTGCAGAATGTTGGATCATTTCTGAACTTGTCAATTTCGTATCAAGTTAACTTGGCAATTGCTTGCATTCGGATTGTGTCTGAATTGTAATCTCTATTTCTGCAATTCAACTTCAGTTCTGAGCTCTGGTTTCAATTCGGCTGTTTCTGAGATTCTAGTCTTCATTTCTGCAAGTATATTCCATTTCTGAAATCGTGATTCACTTTTGATTGCTTCTGAAATTTAGTTTCAATTCTTCTGCATTTTAGTTTGAATTCCTGCACCTAGTATCAAGTGAAGTTTCAACATTGGTTTTGTATCGACTTGTTTTTAGATTGCTTAGCATTTGCTTTGTTTTGAATGACAATCACTGAAGCAAAACTCTGAATTAGTATCAATCAGAATTAGGATCGATTTGATATTAGCTTGGATTTCCTAAATTTGCAAAGTTTCATTAGTTGATTAAATTGTTAATTGGTTGAGTCCTTAATTGTCATACCTAGTTTAAGTTTGCTTAGTTAAGTTTCTTTCTTTTCATTGAGTTTTCATTTCTGATTGCAAACCAACTCAAATCTTATTTGAAACCCAAAAAATATTCGACGACACATAAACTCGAGCTCGAATCAAACAATCTTAACTAGCCCTAGGAAAAATACGACCTGTGGCCCCTTTACTACCTTTTTATCCTTGCTAGCAAAAAGGGTTTCCAGCTTTACGAATATTAAAAATTTTGAGACTCACATTCGTGACAGCATCTTTTGGGGCCATCAATGATATGATAATAATAGGAAATAACAAAGTGGAAGTTGAGCAATTTCACGAAGAGCTTGCTATAAGGTTTGGCATCATGAAATTGGGAGAGTTGCATCATTTTCTTGGTTTAGAAGTTGTGAATATGGATAATAGATTTTTTTATCACAAAAAAGGTTATTCCAAGAAGTTAGTTGAGCGATTTGGATTAAATCAAAGCAAACACTATTGTATTCCTTTTGATCTAAGTACAAAGCTAAGGCATGATGAAGGATCACTCCTCCCGGATCCTAAACCTTCTCGTGCTCTTATTGGAAGTCTATTATATCTGACTATTACAATGCCAAATATTGCTTTTTCAATAGGCTACATTAGTAGATTTATGCCGTCTCCAAGAATGCCTCACTTACAAGTAGCAAAGAAAATTTTTAACTATTTGAATTCAACATTAGACTTGGCCTTATTTTTCAAAAAGAAAATCAGTGGTTCCTTAGTTTGTTTCACATATGTTGACCTTGTGGAGATTTAGATGATACATTAGGTTATGTTTTTTGTATGGTGATACTGGTGTTTCTTGGTGTAGCAAGAAAGAAAATTCCATGTCATTATCAACTACTGAGGCAGAATACAAAGCTCCTGCACTTACTGCTCAAGAATGGATATGGCTACAAATACTTGCTGAAGATCTACATATTCCTATACATAAGTCAATTACTATTTTTGGAGACAACCAGAGTGCTATCAAACTTGCAAATAATCCTGTACATTATGCAAAGACTAAACACATTGAATTTAAGCATCATGTCATTTGAGAAAATGTTCTTAAAGGTACTATTAAGACAATGAAAGTTCGAAACAATAAGAATATATAGATATATTTACTAAAGCACTTCCTAAAAAACAATTTGAGTTAATTCAAAATAAACTTGGATTAATTGCTAAACAATCACTTTAAGAGGGAGCATTGGAAATTAAAATGATCCTGGAACCATATTCGACTTTTTACCAAAGGGCGTACCTAAGAATTGATATTTATCAAAAGGCATATCATGGTTTCATTGTTACCAAAGAGCGCACATATTTTAGTAAACTTCCTCTTATACCTTTACCGTCAAGTACTGCATGTATTTCTCTTTCTCTTTCTCTTTCTCTTTCTCTTTCTCATTCTCAGTGACGAATTCCGAGACGGACCATAAAGAGATGTTCCTTTATATTTTGATTTTTATATTATGGAACCTTTCTCAAAATAAAAAAATATTTAAATTAATTAAAATATTTTTATTAAATTAAAACTAAAAGAACATATCAGACCCACGTTGGGCCTGAAATGGTTCCATTTCAGGCCCAACGTGGGGCTGAAATGTTTCCATTTCAGGCCCAACGTGCCCAATATTAAGGGTCTTTTCTTGATTCTTTGTTATTACATTTTAACACCTCGGAGAAGTCCAAATAAACAATGGATAGCAAATTTGAACTCCTTGTAACCTCAGAAATCCACGGGAACTGAAATTTTTACAATCGGAGCTCTCTAGGTCAACTAGTAGTCTTTTAGGGTTATTGGGCCTGAAATGGAACCATTTCAAGCCCACGTTGGGCCTGAAATGGAATCATTTCAGGCCCAACATGGGCCTGAAATGGTTCCATTTCAGGCCCAATGACCCTAAAAGGCCTAATGTGTCAAAACCCACTGATTGACCTAGAGAGCTCCGATTGTAAAAATTTCAGTTCCTATGGATTTCTGGGTTACAAGGAGTTCAAATTTGCTATCCATTGTTTATTTGGACTTCTTCGAGGTGTTAAAATTAATAATGAAGAACCAAGAAAATAGCTTTAATATTGGGCACGTTGGGCCTGAAATGGAACCATTTCAGGCCCACGTTGGGCCTGGAATCATTTTAGGCCCACGTTGGGCCTGAAATGGAATCATTTCAGGCCCACGTTGGGCCTAAAATGGAACCATTTCAGGTCCACGTTAGGCCTGAAATGGTTCCATTTCAGACCCAATGACCCTAAAAGGCCTAATGTGTCAAAACCCACTGATTGACCTAGAGAGCTCCGATTGTAAAAATTTCAGTTCCTGTGGATTTTTGAGGTTACAAGGAGTTCAAATTTGTTATCCATTGTTTATTTGAACTTCTCCGAGGTGTTAAAATGTAATAATGAAGAACCGAGAAGAAATCACGCATTAGGCCTTTTAGGGTCATTGGGCCTAAAATGGTTGGACACCTATTGCATTGTGATATCTAATATATAGATGGTTGGACACCTAAAACATCATCTCCTACCACTAACCTCTCTATTCATATGGAGTTTTTAGAAATCCAGATATGATAGGTCCATCAGTGGGTTTTGGTCAAAACCCACTGATATTTATAAACTACTCCTATTGCATTGGTGATATCTAATATATAGATGGTTGGACACCTAAAACATAATCTCCTACCTCTAACCTCTCTATTCATATGGAGTTTTCAGAAATCCAGATATGGGAGGTCCATCAGTGGGTTTTGGTCAAAACCCACTGATATGGCTAAACTACTCCTATTGTATTGGTGATATCTAATATATAGATGGTTGGACACCTAAAACATAATCTCCTACCTCTAACCTCTCTATTCATATGGAGTTTTCAGAAATCCAGATATGGGAGGTCCATCAGTGGGTTTTGGTCAAAACCCACTGATATGGCTAAACTACTACTATTGCATTGGTGATATCTAATATATAGATGGTTGGACACCTAAAACATCATCTCTTACCTCTGACCTCTCTATTCATATGGAGTTTTCAGAAATCCAGATATGGGAGGTCCATCAGTGGGTTTTGGTCAAAATCCACTGATATTTCTAAACTACTCCTATTGCATTGGTGATATCTAATATATAGAGACATAAAACATAATCTCCTACCTCTGACCTCTCTATTCATATGGAGTTTTTAGAAATCCAGATATGGGAGGTCCATCAGTGGGTTTTGGCCAAAACCCACTAATGGACCTCCCATATCTGGATTTCTGAAAACTCCATATGAATAGAGAGGTCAGAGGTAAGAGATTATGTTTTAGGTGTCCAACCATCTATATATTAGATATCACCAATGCAATAGGAGTAGTTTAGAAATATCAGTGGGTTTTGACCAAAACCCACTGATGGACCTCCCATGTCTGGATTTCTGAAAACTCCATATGAATAGAGAGGTCAGAGGTAAGAGATGATGTTTTAGGTGTCCAACCATCTATATATTAGATATCACCAATGCAATAGGAGTAGTTTAGCCATATCAGTGGGTTTTGACCAAAACCCACTGATGGACCTCCCATATCTGGATTTCTGAAAACTCCATATGAATAGAGAGGTTAGAGGTAGGAGATTATGTTTTAGGTGTCCAACCATTTATATATTAGATATCACCAATACAATAGGAGTAGTTTAGCCATATCAGTGGGTTTTGACCAAAACCCACTGATGGACCTCCCATATCTGGATTTCTGAAAACTCCATATGAATAGAGAGGTTAGAGGTAGGAGATTATGTTTTAGGTGTCCAACCATCTATATATTAGATATCACCAATGCAATAGGTGTAGTTTATAAATATCAGTGAATTTTGACCAAAACCCACTGATGGACCTATTATATCTGGATTTCTGAAAACTCCATATGAATAAAGAGGTTAGAGGTAGGAGATGATGTTTTAGGTGTCCAACCATCTATATATTAGATATCACCAATGCAATAAGTGTCCAACCATTTCAGGCCCAATGACCCTAAAAGGCCTAATGTGTGATTTCTTCTCGGTTCTTCATTATTACATTTTAACACCTCGGAGAAGTCCAAATAAACAATGGATAGCAAATTTGAACTCCTTCTAACCTCAAAAATCCACAGGAACTGAAATTTTTACAATCGGAGCTCTCTAAGTCAATCAGTGGGTTTTGACACATTAGGCCTTTTAGGGTCATTGGGCCTGAAATGGAACCATTTCAGGCCCAACGTGACCATTTCAGGCCCAACGTGCCCAATATTAAAGGTGTTTTCTCGGTTCTTCATTATTACATTTTAACACCTCGAAGAAGTCCAAATAAACAATGGATAGCAAATTTGAACTCCTTGTAACCTCAGAAATCCATAGGAACTGAAATTTTTACAATCGGAGCTCTCTAGGTCAATCAGTGGATTTTGACACATTAGGCCTTTTACGGTCATTGGGCCTGAAATGGTTCCATTTCAGGCCCAATGACCCTAAAAGGCTACTAATTGACCTTGAGAGCTCCAATTGTAAAAATTTCAGTTCCCGTGGATTTCTGAGATTACAAGGAGTTCAAATTTGCTATCTATTGTTTATTTGGACTTCTCCAAGGTGTTAAAATGTAATAACAAAAAATCGAGAAAAAACCCTTAATATTGGGCACGTTGGGCCTGAAATGGAAACATTTCAGCCCCACATTGGGCCTGAAATGGAACCATTTCAGGCCCAACATGGGTCTGATATGTTCTTTTAGTTTTAATATAATAAAAATATTTTAATTAATTTAAATATTTTTTTATTTTGAGAAAGGTTCCATAATATAAAAATCAAAATATAAAGGAATATCTCTTTATGGTCCGTCTCGGAATTCGTTACTGAGAATGAGAAAGAGAAAGAGAATGAGAAAAGAAATACATATAGTACTTGACGGTAGGGGTATAAGAGGAAGTTTACTAAAATATGTGCGTCCTTTGGTAACAATGAAACCATGGTACGCCTTTTGATAAATATTAATTTTTAGGTACGCCCTTTGGTAAAAAATCGAACCATATTCATTGGAGTTATTTTTGCTGGCAACCGAATATGACTATTTTGAATTATAACTATATCCTATTGGAAGTACAAGATGTATATCATATTGGAAGGACAAAAGATGTATTTGAAACTATAATAGAATTAAATAGTTTGTCTTTTCATAATTTATGTTCCAATGGTCAACTACAAATATTTTCTATATTTTGATGATTATAACTTTCACATTTAGGCCACCATGCATTATAGTGATCCTAGAGGATTTCTCCCATGTCTTTCTATGGAAAATGGCTAAGCACCAAAAAAATTTTTTAGCTGACACAGGGTGTCCAACCTTTCAAATTAATTAATTTTAAAAATGATCAATCAAGTCTAATAAGAATTTCTCACCAACCATTAAGAAAAATTCAGAAGTGCCCGTAACAAGGGTCCAACAACTCAACATCTCGAATTTGTCATCTTATTCGAGAAAAATACCTTGCAATACACTATTTGTCTTCCCATCGGAGAATAATAACATACAGTTGTAGCTGAATCGAATAGTTAATATTTGAAAAATTGCAAAAGCATCCTGTCACTATATGCAGTATACTTTAGGTTGCAACGTGGAGTGCCAAAAATGACTGCCCTTCAAATTTAATTTTCTGTTTAAAGACAAACATGAATAAAATATTAATCAAAACTAATTTTAAAGTATTTTTTATTAATATTACTAGATCCATAATACAATCTCAAAAATTATAAATTCATCTAGGAAGTTGGGCGTGTCGTAGTTTTGTCAAAACTATTATATGATCTTTTTTAGTCTTTTGTTAATTTTGAAAGCATAGAAGAGTTTCAATGATTTCCTAGAGTGAATATATTTATTCAGATTGTTTCAAAAATAAAATAAAATTGTTTATGGTGAAATTTTGATAAACTGTTGACATAATTAGTTTTTTCTTTCAATCACTTTTGAAACACAAGTGAATCGCTAATTACTGCCTAAAAGCATAAGCGAATCACAATGACCTCCTAAAATAAGTTTATCTATTCAAATTTAACTTTTTTTAAAAAAATAATTATATATCAATTTTATCAAAAACTATATAATTATTTTGATAATTATTATTATATTTATATTTACATTTATCAAAATTAATTTTTATATTAATCTTGGTTGCAGCTTTAATTACATTATTATATAATTAATTTTGACCACAACTATCATATTTTTCATTTACACTTAATCTCTTTTTAAAAATAATTTGTTACTAAGGTTATAAAATTTACGAAGTCTATTAATTTAATATTTGTAACTCCAATAACAATTTTAAAAAATTCATCACTTATATTATCTCATACATGTATATATTATCGTTTAACTCACATAATACATGTAATTATTATAAATATGATGGTACAATTTAAATAATTCAAAATCTTGTATACTTAATTTCTTTATCTTCATATTATTTGCACCAATAATTTAGAGAAATATTCCCTACACAATGAATTTTTATAAGTAAACAAATTACCACCCAAACTGAAAATAACAAAACAAATATGAAATAACACTAAACACATGCTTTTACTTATATCGTCATGTTGAATTGAAGAATATGATATTCAAAGCATGTCATGAAAACAATTTTAAAATTACATAAAACATTAGTTATATTGGAAAATTCTCAACTTATCAAAAATGATAACATTAAATGGTTCAGAAAATATCAGACTACTCATAAAATATTAAAACAACTCTTCGTCTGAAGTTTATCAAAGGAATCTGTTTTTTTTTATGCTACTGTTTTCAATGTTGCGAACACAGCCAAACTATACATATAATGAATCAACGATACAATGTGATTTTTCTTTTACAACTGAGGTGAAAGCTAAACAAACAAGATAATAAATGAAACAACCTTTAAACATGGCTACACCGGTCATGAACATAAGGTTTAGAGCTCACAAATGTTGCATATCAAGGAATATAAATGAATTCTTACCACTGAATATGAAGCTTATTCATGAACATGAACATGAACTAGCATGTCCCTCCCTGATTGAGCTTGATGACAGATTATTTAGGGCATCCCATCGTGATGGAAAATAAGCCTGAAATGACACGCAACATATAGAAACAGGGCTTGTATTTTTGAGACTTAAGGTTTATGAATTATTACAACCCTAATGATTATTACAATCACCAAATGCTAATTCTGATCCTACCTACTAACCTACCTATTCTCTAATGCTCACTACATAACACTTTTTCTACATGACTGAATGCTAAATGTGGAATTCGGCTGTTAGATTTCCATTTCCAGCAATTAAGGCATGACTACTACCACCATGGCAAAAACAACGAAAAAAAAAAGGAAACTGTCCTTCAATCAGACCTGAGAATAAGTTTACAAAGCCTGCACTGTACCCATAAAAGCATCCATGTTGCCATTGAAGTGGGTGAAAGCCAAGATCATACATCAAAGGATACTCAGCTCTTCTTCTTTTATAATATCAACCTTTGATGTATAAACAAATTTGACATCAATATATTCTGCTTGGGGCTGCATTGCTGTTGGGTGAATACATGGTGAACCATGTTTCACCAGTGTCGCTCTTTTAAAAATTTCAGGGGACACACTGGTGAAACCTCTTTCATCAGTTTGCTGTCTGCACCATCTGCAAATTGATTACGTGGTATTCACCTTTAAATTTTTCCACTGGGACTCGAGGCCACCAAGAATGGAAAAGAACAACTTGAACAGTTCATCCTTCAACTTATCCACCAGGTTCTCTTGGTTCATGAGTCTCCATATCCTGTTTCAGAGCCCTTTCTTTGGAAAGAGAACCAACAGGTACACAAAAATACCCCTTAGAAGGCTGTTGATTTTGCATGTGTGCTTGATCTGATGATATCGCAAGATCCTTAAGTGTCTCCTGCAACGTAACAAAATGAGATTGTGCAAGTTAGTTAGCAAAAGTCCAAGAGTTATTTAATTCGAAGAAGGCTACCTTTTTTGCCTTAATTTTCCTGTTTCCATCTTCTGTAGATATTCGGAAAGCCATTGATGCTGATCTTCGTGGAAGTTGTTTACCAGAAAGTGAGTCCCTCTCAGCTAATTTTCGTTTGATTGATGGTAGTGAAGTGGAGCTATCATCAGTATGCCTGTCCACACCCTTATTACTCAAAGAAAATCTAATTTTGCATTTTTTGGAAAAGGAACTGTCCACTGTAACTTCATCTGATCTTTGTAGTGTTTCACTGTGTGACCTATTATTTATAGATGTCGTAGCTGATTCTGAACTGGCACCAGGATGCAAGAAGGAACTGTTTGCAAGTGCCGAGTATGCAGAAGAGCTCCTTTTTGAAGAAAGTATATCATGTGAACAAAGAACCAAGTCTTTCTGTCAAAATTGGACTAGTTAATGGATACTTAGAAGTAGCAGTTACTGAATCATTCACTAACATCAAAACAACTGAAAAGCATGAAATCTGGGGGAAAAATAAAAAATAATTCTGAAAACAAGTACAATATTTGACCTTTGTATTAGTCATTCATAAGTATGGTAGAGAAAATCACGCAAACGTTGAACAAATGTATTTAACCAGACATTTTTTCAACTGTTCCTTAAGGGTACTGAAGGCAACTGTGAAGAACAATGAGCAGGAGAAAGTGTGGTTGCTCTTTTCAATGAATTGTGTAGCTTCTAAACAATCGTACAAAAAAAGTGCTTTTGAAATATCCCAATGACTACCTTCAAAAATTATAGTTTCATACGGGTATACCTTCGAAAAAGAATTGAGCAAGGCTAAAAATTGCAGCATGGTGACCAAAAATGTAAATGTAGACAAGGTTTCAAAAAGCCTATACAGGCAATACGTAGCCAACCAGCTAAATAATGCATGCGAGGACATGCCGGAGCACAGTGGCATATGCAGGCAATACTAAAATATTAAAAAATATTTATGATATAAAATATTAAAAAAATATAACAAGGCAATCTTAGGTTTCAAGATTGCACTGGAATAAAAAGGCCACGCTTATGATATACAGCTATATGAAAATTAAAATACATACAGAATGTACTTTCATTTCTGAGAACATACAAGCTACAAGCTTGTTGATATCTATAGTATTTCAGTTATCACTTTAAAATATTAATGTAGTTAACACATACAAGCTACAAGCTGAAAAATAGGGTAGCTTAGGCTTTTAATCCAGTTTGGTATAATTTGCGATCGTTTATATGTGGTCCATCATATACAATCACTAAGTGATCCCTTCAGAATCTAAGTAGCCTCTCAGCCATAAGCTTTTTGAAGTCCCGAGTATAGAGTAAAAAAGAAAAAAAATTGCATATGCAAAGTAGGAAGAAAGCATAACAAGGCAATCTTAGGTATCAAGATTGCACTGGAATAAAAAGGCCACGCTTATGATAGCTATATGAAAATTAAAATGCATACAGAATGTACTTTCTTTTCTGAGAAAAGAAAATCATGAGCCCGTGCCAACTAAAACCCATAAGCTAAAATGCCGTTGATAAACAACATACTCATACTCAGAGCCATCAATTCCACATATTGATTTTGTCCATCATGAATTGCAAAAGCCAAAGACTCAATTACATACTAGCTATGTAGCACCGATACTCCTGAAAATGAATTTTTTGAAGTATCGGACACGGATATGGATACGATATGCAAATACGCGTATCGGATACGGCCAAAACCGTGTTGTTGACTTTTTTGAAGTTTGACCGGAAGGATACGTTTTGGACACGGCAAGGATACGGCCAAGATAAATTTTTGAGATATATTTGGGTAAAATTATAAATATATAAAAATTTTAGGGGTTAATTGAAAATTTTTTAAAGTTTGTAGTGTAATTAGAAACCAGAATTAATAAAAATAAAATAACACCACTATATAACCTAATCTAATCCCGCGCCGTCGACCCTTTTCCTCAGCCATCGCCTCGATCGCACGCCGCCGCCGCCATCAACGCCACCGTCACCGTCGACGCCGCCGTCGCCCGCCTTTCTTCTGCTATCGCCCTGTTGCCGTCCCTCTCTATCACACACCGTCCCTCTCTATCGCACGCCGTCGCCGTCGACGCCGCCGTCGCCTGCCTTTCTTCTGCTATAGCCCTGTCGCCGTCCCTCTCTATCGCACGCCGTTGCCGTCGCCAGGTAAACCCTAATCTCTCGAGCTGTTTTTTTTTTTTTTTTGCTGGCCGATGCTTCAAGCTATTTTTTTTTTTTTTGCTCGATCGCCAGAGACAGATAAAGCTTTAGTTTTTTTTGTTAGTTTATACTTTATAGGGATTTTGCACAGTTAAGCCTTAATTGTTAAGGTTAATGAGGATACCATTATCAGCTATTTTGATGCATAGCTACGAGTAAAAGTTTTGATAAGGCTATTAAGCTATTTTGATGTATACCTTAATCGACCATGCCTTACTTTTACTGTTAAGGTTAATGAGGATACCATTATCAGCCTTAACTGTTTATACTTTGTACTTTGTTTTTCAGCTATTTTGCAATGGAAAGTTTTCAAATCGCGAGTATACAGGAGGATGTAGATGATTATTCACCTTTGTGGAAATTTGTAACCAAGATTGAAAAGGGAGTTGGAGGAGGAAATGTTACTTGGTCATGTAACATATGTACTAAACAATGCAAGGGATCATACTCGAGGGTGAAAGCACATCTACTAAAACTCAAAGGCTATGGAATTGCTGCTTGTGTGGCTGCTACAATAGATCAAATAAAGCATATGCAACAACTTGTGGATGATGCAGAATTGAGAAGGAAGAATGCTAAAGTGAAAGAAGTCCAATTGCCGTTATCATCTACATCATCAAACATGGCTTCAAAATCCTCATGCAGTAGTCATTTTTCCTTGCAAAGTGAAGATCCAAGATCAACAGATCCAACAAAGAAGAGGAAAGGAACACTTGGCTCTCTTGAAAAAGCTTTTAATTTGAATGCTAGAGATGAACTCCACTCTGAAATTGCAAGGTTGTTTTACACAGGGGGATTATCTTTCAATATCGCAAAAATCCTCATTATATACGTGCTTTTAGTATGGCAACTCAACGAACAATTCCTGGTTATCTTCCACCTGGATACAATTTGTTGAGAACTACACTTCTTCAAAGAAAAAAAGCACATATTGAAAAGTCATTGGAGCCAACAAAAGCAGCTTAGAAACAAAAAGGTGTTAGCATTTGTAGTGATGGATGGTCAGATGTATAGAGAAGACCGCTTATTAATATCATAGCAGTGTGTGAAAGTGGTCCAATGTTTCTAAAGGCAATAAATTGTGAAGGTGAGTATAAAGATAAAGGTTTCATCTCAAAGTTGCTCATTGATGCCATAAATGAAGTGGGACATCAGAATGTTGTACAAGTGATCACTGATAATGCTCCTGTATGCAAAGCCGCCGGCTTACTTGTTGAGGCAAAGTTCCCACATATATTTTGGACACCTTGTGTTGTGCATACTCTGAATCTTGCTTTGAAGAATATTTGTGCACCGATTTTCTCTACACAAAACAAAGAAGTCTTTGAAGAGTGCAAGTGGATAGCAGAAATATCAGATAATGCTTTGATGATCAAGAAGTTTATAATGAATCATAATATGAAATTATCGATGTTCAACGATAAATCGAACTTGAAGATGCTCTCACTTGTAGAGACTCGATTTGCTTCCACGATTATTATGCTTAAAAGGTTCTGACAAATCAAGAAATGTCTTGAAAACATGGTAATTAGTGAAAGATGGGATCTGTACAAGGAGGATGATGTAGTGAAGGCCAGAATAGTCAAGTACACTATATTGGATGATCAGTTTTGGGAAAAGATTGATTATATACTTTCTTTCACAAGTCCAATTTATGAGATGCTTAGAAAAGCAGACACTGATCAACCTTGTCTTCATTTAATATATGAGTGGTGGGATGAAATGATAAAGAAGATTAGGGTTGCTATCTCGAAGGGGCCTCCGTCTCAAAGTGGAGATTCAAACTTTTATAAGGTTGTTCATGATATTCTGGTGGAGCGATGGAATAAAAGCAATACACCTCTACATTGTTTGACACATTCTTTGAATCCGAGGTAAAATTCTAAAAAATTTTAACTAAGTTTTAGTTTTAGCAAATTATAAATATTAGTTCATGTTTAATTAATAATTATCAATCTTTTTATATAGATATTATAGCAATGAGTGGCTCCAAGAATCTCCCAATCGGCTTCCTCCACATAGGGACATCGAAGTTTCAAGGAAAAGGAAAAAGTGCATTGAAAGATATTATTCCAGTTCATCAGAACGAAGAAGTGTCAATGAGGAGTTTGCCTCTTTTTCAGCTGCTATTGATGATTTTTCTGATAATGATGCAATGCGTGATCGAGGTTTAATGTCTCCAACTAAGTGGTGGGTTATCCATGGTGCTTCCACACCAACTCTTCAAAGTTTAGCTTTAAAGCTACTTGGGCAGCCTTCTTCTTCGTCTTGTTGTGAGAGAAATTGGAGCACCTACAATTTCATCCATTCATTGAAGAGAAACAAAATAACACCACAAAGAGCGGACGATTTGGTGTATGTTCACTCCAATCTTCGTCTTTTGTCTAGGAGGAATCCACAATATAGTGAAGGACAAAGTAAGATGTGGGATGTTGGAGCGGATGCATTTGATTCTATGGATATGGAGGCTGGTGCTATTCTTGAAATTGCTAATTTGTCTCTTGATGAACCTGAATTGGAATCAATCTTATTTAATGATGAAGGAAGTGTTGGTGATGAGACTGATATGGATGTTAAATTTCCTTTTACTTGGTTTAGATGGATTTAGACCATTTGGTGTTTTATATTTACTTGCTTAAGAAGGATTTGGGTCATTTGGTACTCTATATTTTGTACTTGAGATATTATGATTGATGAAATGTGACTTTAGATATTGTGATATGTCTTTTGTCTCAAATTTCAATACTATATATGATTGTCGTATCCTAACCGTATCGTATCTTATACTTTCAAAATTTACCATATCGCCGTATCCGTATCGTATTGGATACGATACCCGTATCCGTATCCGTGCAACATAGCATACTAGACTAGGGGCAATGCAAACCACTAAATTTACGAGTTCAATGATATTTTTAACAAGGTTTGTTAAGGTTTGTTACTTCCAATTAATATTTGCATAAAATGTTAAAAATATGTTAAATTAAATATAGCAATTTACTGAACCATATAGATAAAGTTCCTCCAAATCACATACGAGAGTTTCAAAATTACCAAATTCACGTACGCAATACACATTTTGCCCATCTGCATTCGCTCGCCAAATCATGATGTCCATCCAAACCAAAAGACAAATTTGAACCACACGTGCGTATTCTTCACAATGCATGCCCATGACAGCACCTGGAGACAGCGTCGGCCGAGCCAACAGCTCTCGGTGGTGGCCTACGACGAGTCAGCGGCATTGAATAGGAAGGCAAACAACAACAATGTTTGAAGTTGGGTCGAAATGGGACTGGAGGTTCCGACAACAGGTGACGAAGTGGCAACAAGCGTGGACTAATGGATGATCGATGATGGTGATGCGTGAGGGTGTGAGTGAGCAACAATAGCCGCTAAAGGGAAGAGGCGGTGTCAATAGCAGCGTCAGGTCAGAGTAAAGTGGCACAGGATAAGGCCGGAGGTCGGCGTCGCTAGTAGTAGGGGAGCAGTCACACGGGAGAGGAGAGGGACGCAACCAGAGGGGGAAGAAGGATTAAAACTTAGGGGTTTAAATTAAACATTAGGTTAATAACTTTAATCAACTCTCGACTTAAATTGGATAACTCAAAACTATGTTGCACGGATACGGATACGGGTATCGTATCCAATACGATACGGATATGGCAATACGGTAAATTTTGAAAATATAAGATATGATACGGTTAGGATACGACAATCATATATAGTATTGAAATTTGAGACAAAAGACATATCACAATATCTAAAGTCACATTTCATCAATCATAATATCTCAAGTACAAAATATAGAGTACCAAATGACCCAAATCCTTCTTAAGCAAGTAAATATAAAACACCAAATGGTCTAAATCCATCTAAACCAAGTAAAAGGAAATTAAACATCCATATCAGTCTCATCACCAACACTTCATCATTAAATAAGATTGATTCCAATTCAGGTTCATCAAGAGACAAATTAGCAATTTCAAGAATAGCACCACCCTCTATATCCATAGAATCAAATGCATCCGCTCCAACATCCCACATCTTACTTTGTCCTTCACTATAATGTGGATTCCTCCTAGACAAAAGACGAAGATTGGAGTGAACATACACCAAATCTTTCGCTCTTTGGGTGTTATTTTGTTTCTCTTCAATGAATGGATGAAATTGTAGGTGCTCCAATTTCTCTCACAACAAGACAAAGAAGAAGGCTGCCCAAGTAGCTTTAAAGCTAAACTTTGAAGAGTTGGTGTGGAAGCACCATGGATAACCCACCACTTAGTTGGAGACATTAAACCTCGATCACGCATTGCATCATTATCAGAAAAATCATCAATAGCGGCTGAAAAAGAGGCAAACTCCTCATTGACACTTCTTCGTTCTGATGAACTGGAATAATATCTTTCAATGCACTTTTTCCTTTCCCTTGAAACTTCGATGTCCCTATGCGGAGGAAGCCGATTGGGAGATTCTTGTAGCCACTCATTGCTATAATATCTATATAAAAAGATTGATAATTATTAATTAAACATGAACTAATATTTATAATTTGCTAAAACTAAAACTTAGTTAAAATTTTTTAGAATTTTACCTCGGATTCAAAGAATGTGTCAAGCAATGTAAAGGTGTATTGCTTTTATTCCATCGCTCCACCAGAATATCATGAACAACCTTATAAAAGTTTGAATCTCCACTTTGAGACGGAGGCCCCTTCGAGATAGCAACCCTAATCTTCTCTATCATTTCATCCCGCCACTCATATATTAAATGAAGACAAGGTTGATCAGTGTCTGCTTTTCTAAGCATCTCATAAATCGGACTTGTAAAAGAAAGTATAAAATCAATCTTTTCCCAGAACTGATCATCCTCCTTGTACAGATCCCATCTTTCACTAATTACTATGTTTTCAAGACATTTCTTGATTTGTCAGAACCTTTTAAGCATAATAATCGTGGAAGCAAATCGAGTCTCTACAAGTGAGAGCATCTTCAATTTCGATTTATCGTTGAACATCGATAATCTCATATTATGATTTATTATAAACTTCTTGATCATCAAAGCATTATCTGATATTTCTGCTATCCACTTGCACTCTTCAAAGACTTCTTTGTTTTGTGTAGAGAAAATCGGTGCACAAATATTCTTCAAAGCAAGATTCAGAGTATGCACAACGCAAGGTGTCCAAAATATATGTGGGAACTTTGCCTCAACAAGTAAGCCGGCGGCTTTGCATACAGGAGCATTATCAGTGATCACTTGTACAACATTCTGATGTCCCACTTCATTTATGGCATCAATGAGCAACTTTGAGATGAAATCTTTATCTTTATACTCACCTTCACAATTTATTGCCTTTAGAAACATTGGACCACTTTCACACACTGCTATGATATTAATAAGCGGTCTTCTCTGTACATCTGACCATCCATCACTACAAATGCTAACACCTTTTTGTTTCTAAGCTGCTTTTGTTGGCTCCAATAACTTTTCAATATGTGCTTTTTCTCTTTGAAGAAGTGTAGTTCTCAACAAATTGTATCCAGGTGGAAGATAACCAGGAATTGTTCGTTGAGTTGCCATACTAAAAGCACGTATATAATGAGGATTTCTAGCGATATTGAAAGATAATCCCCGTGTAAAACAACCTTGCAATTTCAGAGTGGAGTTCATCTCTAGCATTCAAATTAATAGCTTTTTCAAGAGGGTCAAGTGTTCCTTTCCTCTTCTTTGTTGGATCTGTTGATCTTGGATCATCACTTTGCAAAGAAAAAGGACTACTCCATGAGGATTTTGAAGCCATGTTTGATGATGTAGATGATAACGGCAATTGGATTTCTTTCACTTTAGCATTCTTCCTTCTCAATTCTGCATCATCCACAAGTTGTTGCATATGCTTTATTTGATCTATTGTAGCAGCCGCACAAGCAGCAATTCCATAGCCTTTGAGTTTTAGTAGATGTGCTTTCACCCTCGAGTATGATCCCTTGCATTGTTTAGTACATATGTTACATGACCAAGTAACATTTTCTCCTCCAACTCCCTTTTCAATCTTGGTTACAAATTTCCACAAAGGTGAATAATCATCTACATCCTCCTGTATACTCGCGATTTGAAAACTTTTCATTGCAAAATAGCTGAAAAACAAAGTATAAAGTATAAACAGTTAAGGCTGATAATGGTATCCTCATTAACCTTAACAGTAAAAGTAAGGCAGATAATGGTCGATTAAGGTATGCATCAAAATAGCTTAATAGCCTTATCAAAACTTTTACTCGTAGCTATGCATCAAAATAGCTGATAATGGTATCTTCATTAACCTTAACAGTTAAGGCTTAACTGTGCAAAATCCGTATAAAGTATAAACTAACAAAAAAAACTGAAGCTTTATCTGTCTCTGGCGATCGAGCAAAAAAAACAGCTTGAAGCATCGGCCAGCAAAAAAAAGCAGCTCGAGAGATTAGGGTTTACCTGGCGACGGCGTGCGATAGAGAGGGACGGCGTGTGATAGAGAGGGACGGCGACAGGGCGATAGCAGAAAAAAGGCAGGCGACAGCGGCGTTGACGGCGACGACGTGCGATAGAGAGGGACGGCGTGTGATAGAGAGAGACAGCGACAGGGCGATAACAGAAGAAAGGCGGGCGACGACGGCGACGGCGGCGTCGACGGTGACCGTGGCGTCGACGGTGACCGTGGCGTCGTGCGATCGAGGCGATGGTTGAGGAAAAGGGTCGACGGCGCGGGACTAGATTAGGTTATACAGTGGTGTTATTTGATTTTTATTAATTCTGGTTTCTAATTGCACTACAAACTTTAAAAAATTTTCAATTAACCCCTAAAATTTTTATATATTTATAATTTACCCAAATATATCTCAAAAAATTATCTTGGCCGTATCCTTGCCGTGTCCAAAACGTATCCTCCCGATCAAACTTCAAAAAAGTCAACGACACGGTTTTGGTCGTATCCGATACGCGTATTTGCGTATCGTATCCGTATCCATGTCGTATCCTTGTCCGATACTTCAAAAAATTCATTTTCAGGAGTATCGGTGCTACATAGGCTCAAACAGTCTTTCCTAAACCCTAACCGATCTATAAAATATTCATAAATTTATTTTAAATTCTATATATTCATATAAATTTATTTTCTTATTAAATATTAATTATATTTTTATTATTTTCTTTGATAAATTCAATTAGGTTAAAATTTTAACCGTTTTAAATCCTTATCATCGTAGGTATTAAAAATATATTTTTTTGATATAGTACAAGAAGACCAAGTGTGTGGAGATCTATCAATTGTCTCAAATTGTAATATATCTAAACCCTAAATCATAACATCCTAGACTCCCTGAGAACAATATCAAGGGCTTGAATGACTTCTTGAGTTGCCTCAATTTGTCAACCAACTAAAAATTCCTACAAATTTTGTATGTTTGTTTTTCCAGCAAGCCTAATAATCACTAAACAAGGACAACATGCATAAAGATGATAAAGAGTACCTTTCGTCTTTTTCTTTAGTCGGTTTCTTCCAAAAGTGGTTGATGGACCTAGAGACCTCGAAATGATATGAAACCAAGACCTATATGCTCGTCAAGTTCTACTAAATATATTCATACCCTCAAACATCAATGTGATACATCATATTGAAAGGAACGATTAATTCAACTTGATTCGTTGTCCTCAAGCATTAATAATTTCTCATGCTCGAATCAAGTTGAAAAAATCGTTGCTCTCACTATGGTGTATCGCATTGATATTTGAGGGCATGGATATATTAAGGAGAACTAGACGAACACATATTCTAATTTCATGTCATTCCGAAGTCTCTTGGTCCATTCATCACTTATGGACGAAACTGGTCGATGGACCTTAATCATTCAAAAAATTAAAAAAAAAATTAGAAAGATGGGAGTTCAAGGATCTCAATTGTGGTGTCTATTAGTGAGTTTGATCAATGAGCGTTCGACATCATTTTTCATGCCCGAATCAAGTTGAAAAAATCACCACTCTAAATATATTGTATCGCATTGATGTTTGAGAACATGAATACATTCAGGAGAACTAGATGAGCATATAGGTCTTGATTTCATGTCATTCTGAGCTCTCTAGGTCCGTCAACCCGTTTTGGACAAAACCGACTATAAACCTTAGTCATTTACAAAATAGAAAATTTTATATTTTTAGAAAGAGGAGAATCCAAGAATCTTATTTATGGTGTATATCAGTGAGTATGATCATCGTATCACGTATAATAAGTGTTCGACCTAAATCGAGTTGAAAAAATCATTACTATCAATATAGTATATCGCATTGATGTTTGAGAGTATAAATATATTAGAGAGGACTAGACGAGCATATAGGTCCTCATTTCATGTCATTTCGAGGTCTATAGGTCCATCAACCACTTTTGGACAAACCCAGCTGATAGACCTTAGTCATTCAAAAAAAATTATATTTTTAAAAAAGAGATAAGTCCAAGAATCTCAATTGTAGTGTATATCAGTGAGAATCATCATCATATCAATTAAAATGAGTGTTCGACATCATTTCTCATGCCCGAATTGAGTCGAAGAAAAATGTTGCTCTCAATATAGTGTATCACATTGATATTTGAGGGCATAAATATATTTAGGAGAACTAGACGAGCACATAGATTCTGATTTCATGTCATTTCGAGTTCTCTAGTTCTATTAGTCACTTTTGGACGAAATCGACTAATAAACCTTAGCCATTTAAAAAATAGAATGTTTTATATTTTCAAAATGAGGGGAGCCCAAGGATCTCAATTGTTGTGTCTATCGGTGAGTATAATCGTCGTAGCACTTATAATGAGTGTTCGACATTATTATATGATGTTTCCCTTTTGAGTCAAAGGAGTTCACAATTTCATTGCCTGAAAAAGATGAAAGGTACTCTTTCTCGTTTGAAGCTTTACACTTGTTGTCTTTGCTAAAATGGTTTCATGTTCTTCAAGGAAGGAGAAGAAATTTAGAGTGATTATTAGGCTTGTTGGAAACGAAAACATACTTAATATGAAGGGATTTTTAGTTGTTCGACAAATTAAGGCACTTCAAGAAGTCATTCAAGCTCTTACTATTATTCTCAAGGAGTCTAAGATTTTATAATTTGAGTTTAGATATTTTACAATTTGAGAAAATTAATAGATCTTCGTGCACTCAGGCCCGCCTGTAATTTATCGAATATATATTTTTGATACCTATGACGATAAGGATTTAAATGGAATAAAATTTTTTTAAGAAAATAATAATAATAATATAATTAATATTTAATAAGAAAATAAATTTATATGAAAATATAGAATTTAAAATAAATTTTTGAATATTTTATAGGGTAGATTAGCAAGGGTTTAGAAAAGTCTATTTGAACTATCCAATTAAAGTTCGAGTTGATTAAAGTTATTAACCTAATGTTTAATTAAAAACCTTAAGTTTTAATCCTTCTCCCCTCCCCCCCCCCCCTCCGGTCGCGTCCCTCTCCTCTCCTGCGCCACCACGCCCCTACTACCTGCGACACCGATCTACAGCCTTACCCCATGTGGCCGTCAACGCCGACCTCCGACCGTACCTCATGCCACTGTACTATGCCCCGAAGCTGCCACTACCAACGTCACCTCCCTTCAATCGATATTATCCCTCACACACGCATCACCACTGTCAATTGTTGGCCAGTCCACACTCATCGCTGCCTCCTCACTATTGTCAGAACCTCCCTCCAAGTCTTCCCGTAGAACCCTACATCACTCGGAGTCCCACGTAGACCAGACCTTAGCCGTCGTCGTCGTCTGCCTCCCGGTTCAGCGTTGTCGAGCATTGTAGACCTAATGTAGGCCACCGCCAAGAGTTGTCGGCTCCGCCGACGCCACCTCCATTCACCGTCGTGGACACACATCGCAAAGAATAAGCAAGCGTTGTTCAGATTTGCCTTTTGATTTGAACGCACATCATGATATAGCGAGTAAATACTGAGGGGCAAATGGATACGTGATTTGGTACTTTTGAAAGTCACGTACGAGATTTGAGTATTTAGGAATTTTATCTACGTGACTCAATAAATTACCGAACTAAATATTCTAGATCAATAATCGATTCTACTAATTGTAAACTCACTAAAATACCTATTATTATAAATGGATATTATATCATATCTGCCACACGTGATATAACCTTTAGAAATATGCTTCTATTGAAATAATACAACTAAGTTCAATATTATCTTGTTGCTAAAACCATATCAAAATGGAATTTTTACTAGATATTTTTGATAAATTATCTGTGTTGTAAATGGAGGCGATGGCCGGGTAGTTAGTGACTGCCAACCGCCTCGACCGCCTAAGCAGTTAAAATCTTTTTTACTATTTTTTATATATAAAATTATAAATAACCATTATTCTTTATAATATTTACTTTTAATAAAATATATTAATTAAAAATTAAAATTTTAATCAAATATTTAAAAATAATATATATATATATATTAAATTAATAGGATAATTCTATTAGGCTTTAATTAAATTTATTTAAATTATCTCAATCATAGTTAGGAGTTTTTAATTATTAACCTAAAATTATTTAATTAAACTCTAACTTACAACTTACCTGCATACCCTGTGTTGGACAAGCAACGAGTTTGGCTCATCACCGAGACTGCACAATGAGTTCGAACTAGGGTTGTAATTGAAAAAAATAAAGAGGGTTAACTCGAGCTCGATTAAGCTTGCAAATTGAAACTCGAGCTTACAAGCTTGAGCTCGAGCTCGAGCTCGAGCTCGACTCGAAAAACTCAAATTAAAATCAAGCTTTCGAGCTCGAGCCAGAGCTAGAACCAAAATAGCCTGGCTCGATAGGGCTAGACAAAAATAAATATAAATAATATATTATATATAGCCTAGCTCGATAGGGCTTGACAAGCCCTCGAGCTAGTAATAAGTGAGCTCGAGATCAACTCGAATATTAAACGAGTCGGCTCGAGCTTGGTCGACTCCGAGCAGCTTTGATTGAGCCGCTCACGAGTAGCTCGCGAACGGCGACTCATTTGCACCCCTAGTCCAAACGTGTCGCCAAGACCGCCCATCCCCAAGCCCAGGCGACGCCTCCGGGCCCGTCTGGCTCGGGCGATGCTTCTAGGCCCTTCGGGCTCGAGCGACACTTTTGGGCCCATCGCGGGGCTCGGACAATGCATTCGAGCTCACGTGGCATGTCCGATCTCATCATCGAGCCCAGGCAATGCGTCCGGACACGTCGCAGCGGCAACAGCAGTTCCAAGCGTGGGGGTGGCAGAAGGAGGTGAGTTACCGCCTAAAGCACCATCTCAGACAAACACGATACAATTGATGACCGTTTCTCGCCTAGGCCGCCTCGGCCGCCATTTAAAACACTGAATTATCTACATATTATTAGTTCTGAGATCTAACGAAAAGGTTTTAACACTATTTGATTAAGTGAACAAAATATTTCCCTTAATTTGATTTTGTTCAAGTCTCAATAGACCTAGTCAACCTACCAAACACCGCCATCAGTGGCAACACCAACAGGATGGGCACAGATCAGATTTTATGTAATCAAGGAAAGGATTATAAAAATAAGTCATGTTTTAATCATACTAAATAAATATCATGCAATCTTATTTCACCAAATTTTTTACTTGTTTTCCAAGTCAACATATTCTCCTCCAATTCCACAATTTCATGCCTTTTATTTATTCTTTCCATATATTAGCATAAAATATTGGTGAAAGCTGTATCAGAAATTAATCTCTAAAAATGGCATTGTTATAGTCTTGTTTTAGTTGTGATGGTAGTGGTATATTTGTTTCTTATGAATGCAAGATCAGCAATTGGTCGATTTAAGGTTTCAATGACTACTACTAGTTTGGTAGTTCGAACCTCAAAGTAGCCAATCGGACATCAAATCAGTGATTTGTTGAGCAATGAGTTTGCTCACCAAAGTCTGTACCTAACCCATTTTACACTGAAAAGTCATCACATGTGATGATAGTCAAGAAAATCAAGTGATCAATCCCTTCCATGGGTTTAGGAAAGGTGCGTTTTGATTGTTATGGGTTTTGCCCAAGTGATGCATAGTGTGGGCAGATATTGAGGTCAGCAATTGAGTGTATTCTTGTATCCTGTAATAGTTGAATAGTTGTTGTCAGATTCAGAATCTCAAACCATGCCGGTGTTGCAATCTTTGTTGGAACGATACTATTTCAGTATCCGATCAATGTTTTAATGTATGATGTCGTGACAATTGGAGATTAAAGGAGGAAAGAGATGAAGAAAAACAAAAGAATGATAAGACAACTAATATACAAACTTTGTTTTCCATTAGAAATACTACAATTTTAACATTAATCTTGTATGACAACAAACTAAAAAGAATAACAACATTGTTACAATTCATTTTGACGTGTGATTTAGAATGTCAAGCAATGTCGAGTGGTGGCATGAAAGGATATTCATGCCCCCGGGGCTATGGTGCAGCGGTAGGGCAACTAGTCGTTAACCCAGGCATCCACGGTTCGATCCCCAGCTACGGCGCATTTTGCAGGAATTTTTCCTCCAAATGGGGCGCGAACCCTGGGACGTTGGGCTTCTAGACTGCCCACCGCGAGCGCTTCCCGATTTACCCTGGTCACCGGTGGGAAACTTCCGTGGGGTCGGGCCGGTCATCCCAGGTTCAATTTGTCTGCTGCCTGGTTCATCATTTTTTTTTTATGAAAGGATATTCATCAACATATGATTTTGTGCTTAGTAATATCCAGATTCAGTAATTTACAAGGACAATATAGTTTTGATTGTTTCACCTAGCACCGTATGACATTCCAAACATGTTTATAAGTGTGATGCCTGAACAATGTTGTTTGTGGAATGAAGAGATTAAGGCTGGTGTGACAAATTGTATTAGCATATTTCTAGTATGCTAGTGCAACTATTGTGCGAGCAGCTGGTAATAAAGGGTTGGGTAGAAGGATGTGTGACTGATCTTTTTATCTAGATAGAGATTTACAAAATGAAGAATGAAACCCAGCAGGGATATCTAACAGTATAAGGAAATTGTGAGATTATGGATGGATGAATTAGGCTAGACTAGGCTACATGATTTAAAATCTTGACCCGTACCGAGATTCCAGTCTTAGACTAGAACGGTTTCGATACTGTATGTGCCAATATGATTTGAGTATTTTTTAAATATAAAATATATTAATTAAAAATAAAAAATTTAATCTAAATATTTAAAAAAAATAAAAAAATACAAATATATATATATATATATATATATATAATTAATGGGATAGTTTTATTAGGATTTAATTAAGCATATTTAAATTATCTCTATTATAGTTAGAAGTTAATTGAAATTATTAACCTAAGTTTTATTTAATTAAAAGTTAATTTCTTGCCCATGTTACCGTGAGGCTCGCGCTACACAGCCGCAGGCTACAGTGACAACCACGGTGCTTGCCCGATGCCTCTGCAACTGCCATGGGACTCGCGTGATGCGTTCACGGCAATCACTGGGATCGCGGTGGCCACGGTGCTAGCGCGATGCCTCCGCAGGGATCGTGGGGCATGTGTGACACCTTCGCAGCAGTCGTGGGCTCACGCAACACGTCCGCAAGGCCTCCGGACATCGGGAATGTCGATGCCGATCTACGGGCAAAACAAAATGTTTGGTATGTATCGAGCAGTTCGACACGAGATTTTATACCATGCTAGGCTATGTTTTAATTTCATTATCATCTCGGGTTTATTACTACCTTACTAAATTTCATGAAAACCACAATTTATCTTGTTATTCTTTCTACTTTGCTTTATCCACTACCTATGTGCACTTATACCTCACTTACAATTGTTGATTCTCATTGCCACAATGTCACGCATACTAGGGCGGCCAAAGGCAACATCGTGAGTACACCGCACAGGAAGGCAGAGATGGAGGAAGAGGAGTTGAGACCCCCTTCTTGTCGATGAAGAGAAAAGGTATGGGTGGAGCAAGGAGTTGAAATTGACACAGGAAGTTGGGGGATTGTGAAGTACAGGGAGGCAAGATGAGGGAGATTGAGATGGGAATTCTGGTGATTAGAGCATTGAATCATTATTGACAGCTTTTTTGTCCGGTATTATGTTCATGGCTTAAAAAGTCTCACGGGCTACATATTCAACAACTAAGGTAGATGTTGAAGGGGGTCCCTTTGACAACATTTGCTGCATATGCATATATAGTCTACAAATGCATTTAAAAACCTAAATTAATTGATTTTTAAATCCTAAGCAACCCCATTTAGTAGCGTGTAATTTGTAAGTAATAAATTAGCCACTTTTAATGCAATAAATACTTTATTTACAAATATATAATTTTTATCATTCTAATATTAACATATATGTGCTGAGTGGGTCAATTGTGTACTACCTATTTACACTTTTTAATATCATGATTATTATACATAATGGTTTTTTGTGTATGTCTACTTTGCACATTTATGCACAATCTCTTGCCTTGCTTTTTTTTTTTACCTGGATTGAGTTGGCAACGCTAAACATTGAAGGTTTGTTATAATTCTCTTTAAAAAGATATATTGTGTTATGTTTTCGTCCATTATATGAAATCCTATCTTGATTGCATCTCACTCTTTGTTTGACAAATGGTCTATTTATATACAACAATGTATATGTAGTGGGTATAGTTTATCAGAAAAGTGTAATTTGTTCTATTAAAAACTTAAATATTTAAGGGAGAGGGTATCTCATAATCTCATTTTCATGCTCCACTTAAAAAATTTATTTCTTAAAAAAGTTTAATCCTTTACCTCTCAATAGCATATTTGAGGAAGATTTTATACTCCAATCAAAAAAAAAAATATTCCTTAAAAGGTTTAATCCTTTACCTCTCGATAGAATATTTAACAAAGAACATGCATTCTTACAATTTGTATCCAAAGTCCTATTAGAAATTCATATTTTTACTAAAAAATGGATTCTGTATATGGAATCATGAAACATAATTTTTTTGAACTGGATCAAGTCTTCCAATTGAATAAGTATGACTAGGGATCCATGGATAAAGTTACAAAAGTTTAGTTCTAACCGTAACTAAATCTTCTATTTTGTTGTTATAAAAGGGAAATTGAAGCTAAACAAACTGGAAGGCATCATATATTGTTTGAAGGAAACAAAATTCTTTTCCTCAAGATCCTGCCTGTGGAAATAGATAACGAAGTAGCTAGACTAGGGGGATTTCATATAATCCCTCTCCTCTAAAGAGGTCATCTAGTAAGCAAATAGTTTTTGATACATTCATGCAGAAAGGATGACAGAGACATTATGGATGTAATTCTTTCTCTAGGAATATATCAATCTTTCGAATGAAATAAAAATTTTATGTTCAATTTTGAATTAGAGACGTTAAAAATAATCAATGTCGACAATAACCCCTAGCAAGGTGAGACAAACATTCAAGAGAGAATGATCTAAAATGAATTTGTTCATAAGATTAGCATAAAATCATTTAAGCATACTTATACAAAAGGTCATGAACTTCAACATCTTATACCCTATATGCCATAGAATATCTTTCATGGTAAGTTCAATAGTAGACAGTGGCACTTTCTTCTTGTATGCTATAATCACTTAATTCATTGAGAATGTTAGAATGTATAAATCTTCATCCCATGAGGAATTACTAATTTGTTAGACTATTATAACATATGTAATGTTCTCTAGTAATTTAATAAGATTGATATAGTACTTTCAACTTGGTACTATAATGGGGTAAGATTTCTCTTCAAGATTCTTATTTGAGGGATAGCTTAAGTTTAATATAGAGGCAACACCTAGACCGTGTCTTAATGATAAATTTTCCTTGTTAACTTCCCAAAAATGCCCTCACCCCCTTACCTACCTATCTATTTCTCATGGGCAATCTTCCTTCCTTCCCTAACCTGGGCGACACCCGTCATCGCTCATCTCATGCAACTGTTAGAACATGAAGCATCTTGTTGCTACCCAACTAAAACCACCTCTCCAACCCTTCCTAACCTATCAACACTGAACAAGATGTTGCTTTATAATAGTACACACCATTGTTGTTGCCATATCCGTCACCTTAACCATTCATTAACCCCAGTTGGTGAACCTGTGTGGGAATCTATGAGATCCTAACAAATGTATCTCCGCCATTGCCTGCCCTTGCATCCCCCTCAGCTCAGAACTTGTAGATCCTTCATCTCAAGCATATTTTGCACCAATATAATTGCACAGGATCCCAACCATTAGCATGTGAAATATACTCGACCACCAAGTGGACAATGTCAACTTTTCTTGTAACTCCTTTTCTGACTAACCACCACCATCAACTTATATTTTGCAATGTCATTGATTCTTCATCAAAACCATCAGGCTCATACAAGTCCTCCACATTAGCTAGAGGCTATAGACGAACACTAAAACCATTGTAAACTTTAACATTCTCTCCTATCAACGACAACAGGACAAAAACAGAGGCACACTTCTACTCCCTTCACAATTCTTGCCAACGCCCCTTCTGTGATTCCTCACAAGACTAGTTCCTAGTAGTGTCATCACCTCAACATCCAACAAAAACCCTAGCAAGTAAATACTGCCCCAGGGCTTGGCACAGATGGTAAGTGCATGGTAATTTGCCTGTAGTGGGCAGGGTTCGAGTCCCAGAAACTGCATCGCCATGCATTTAATTCCTGTGCTCTTAATGAACCTCCATCCATCCACGTCGAGCCGTCGCGCGGAGGGTCATTAATGTGGGGAACTCCGCCTGTGACGACCTAGTCATGGCCGGTCCCAAGCCCGGATAAAGGAGGAGGGTTGCGTTAGGTTGCCAGCCAGCGTAAAAAAAACTATGGCAAATACTCAATGAATGGATCCATTAAAATATTATGCTAATGCTAGGATGTTCCCCGGAAGGAACGCGTTGCAGGGTCCGACTGTAACGTCTCGGCAAGGACCGCTACATCTCCAGAACCCGGGTGTAGTGCTAAATATGCAAGGGTTCGCGTTGCAGGGTCCGACTGTAACGTCTCGGCAAGGACCGCTACATCTCCATGAGAACTTGGGTGTAGTGTTAAATAGGCAAGAGTTCTCACACCATAGGTGGACTAAGAATAAACATTATAAGAAAAGTAATAGTCTCAGATTTGGAACATGGAATATAGGAACTCTCACTGGTAAAACAATGGAGGTAGTAGATACAATGATTAGGAGAAAAATTAGTATTTTGTGTGTGCAAGAGACAAAATGGGTAGGTGAGAAGGCAAAAATGATAGAGAACTCGGGTTTTAAGTTATGGTATACAGGAAAGAGTAAAACAAGAAATGGAGTGGGTATTTTTGTAGATAGTTCTTTAAAAGATGAAGTTGTTGGTGTAGTTAGAAAGGGGATAGAATTATAGCTCTCAAGATAGTAGTGGCGAAAGAAGTTGTGAACGTAATTAGCATATATGCACCTCAAGTAGGATTAGATGAAGAAACTAAATCAAGATTTTGGAGCGATTTAGATGAGGTATTACAAAACATTCCGCCAAATGAAATGATTTTAATAGGAGGCGATCTAAATGGACATGTCGGAGCGAAAAATGAAGAATATGAGAGAGTACATGGGGGTTATGGGTTTGGAACAAGAAATGAAGAAGGAAAAACTATATTGGATTTTGCGATAGCATATGACCTTATACTAGCTAATACATTTTTTAAGAAAAAAGAAGAACACTTGATCACATTCAAAAGTGGGAATAATAAATCACAAATTGATTATTTTATGGTTAGGAAGAGAGATAGGAAGATTTGTAAAGATTGTAAGGTTATCCCTGGAGAAAGCTTAACTACCCAACATAGATTAGTAGTGTTAGATATACGCCTTAGTTATAATATCAATAGAGGAAAAATATACACGACTCCTAGAATTAAGTGGTGGAAGTTAAAGGATGGGAAGCAAAACATATTGAAGGAGAAGGTAGGAATACAAGCATTAGATGAAATATATAGCGACTCTAATACGACATGGGATAAGATGGTATCAAAGTTGAAAATAGTAGCTAAGGATGTACTCGGTGAGTCAAAGGGGCATGCACCACCAAGGAAGGAATCTTGGTGGTGGAATGAGAAAGTACAAGAGAAAGTGAAAGAAAAACGAATAGCTTATAAGGAATTATATATTTGTAAGAACGAGGAAAACTTAAAAAAATATACAATAGCCAAGAAAGAGGCTAAGAAAGCAGTGAATGAAGTAAAAAATAAAACTTTTGAACGATTATATCAAAATTTAGATACAAAAGAAGGGGAAAGAGACATTTATAAAATAGCTAAAGCAAGAGAAAGGAAAACAAGAGACCTTAGTCAAATAAGATGTATTAAAGATGAATGCGATAGAGTACTAGTAAATGATAGCGAAATAAAAGAGCGGTGGAAGATTTACTTTCATCAACTTTTTAATGAAAGTTTAGGAGACCAACTTGACTTAGGCAATTTAAGTATTTCAAATGAGTATAGAAATTTTAATTTTCATCGGAGAATTCAAACTTCAGAAGTAGAACAAGCTTTGAAAGGGATGCAAAATGGAAAGGCCGTGGGACCGGATGATATCCCAATAGAGGTATGGAAATGTTTAGGGAAAAAAGGTATTGAATGGCTTACAAAATTATTTAATTTAATATTGAAAACAAAAAAAATGCCTAATCAATGGAGGGTAAGTAGTCTAGTTCCCTTATATAAGAACAAAGGAGACATACAAAATTGTGCAAACTATAGGGGTATTAAATTAATGAGTCATACCATGAAACTTTGGGAAAGAGTAATAGAAAAAAGATTGAGGAAGGAGACCACGGTAACCGAAAATCAATTTGGGTTCATGCCTGGAAGGTCGACAATAGAAGCTATACATCTTCTTAGGCAATTAATTGAAAAATATCGGGAGCAAAAGAAAGATCTACACATGGTATTTATTGATTTAGAAAAAGCTTATGATAGGGTACCAAGAGAAATTATATGGAGAATTCTAGAAAAGAGAGGCGTTAGCGTAACATATATTGACCTAATTAAAGATATGTATGAAGATGTAACGACTAGAGTGAAGACTTCAGGTGGATTGACTGAAGCATTTCCAATAAGGATAGGGTTACATCAAGGATCAGCTTTAAGTCCCTATCTTTTTACACTAATCATGGATGAACTCACTAGGCACATTCAAGATACAGTGCCATGGTGCATGTTGTTTGCAGATGATATTGTTTTGATAGATGAGACACGTGAAGGAGTAAATGCTAAACTAGAATCTTGGCGGGAAACTCTAGAAATGAAAGGTTTTAGGCTTAGTAGAGTAAAGACTGAATATATGGAATTTAAGTTTAGCAATGCTAGACGTAGTGAAACAATTGTTAAGATAGGAGATGATGAGTTGTCTAAAATCGAGAACTTTAAGTATTTAGGATCGTTCTTGCAAAGTGATGGAGGAATTGAGAGAGATGTCTTACATAGAATACAAGCAGGATGGTTGAAATGGAGATTAGCATCGGGTGTCTTATGTGATCGTAAAGTACCTCTAAAACTTAAAGGGAAGTTCTACAAAACGGCAGTTAGACCTGCTATGTTATATGGTGCTGAATGTTGGGCTATGACTCGAGCACATGAGCAAAAGATGAAAGTTGCAGAGATGAGGATGTTAAGGTGGATGTGTGGACATACGAGGATGGGGATGGTTGAAATGGAGATTAGCATCGGGTGTCTTATGTGATCGTAAAGTACCTCTAAAACTTAAAGGGAAGTTCTACAAAACGGCAGTTAGACCTGCTATGTTATATGGTGCTGAATGTTGGGCTATGACTCGAGCACATGAGCAAAAGATGAAAGTTGCAGAGATGAGGATGTTAAGGTGGATGTGTGGACATACGAGGATGGATAGAATAAGGAATGAGAGTATTAGAGAGAAAGTCGGAGTTGCATCTATTGAAGAAAAACTTCGGGAGACACGTTTGAGATGGTACGGACATGTACTTAGAAGACCAATAAATGCCCCTGTTAGACGATGTGAAACTATGATAAATACGCACATTAAAAGAGGGAGAGGAAGACCAAAAAAGACTTGGTTGGCAACAATAAAACAAGATAAATTTTATTTAAATCTAGATGATGATATAGTAGGGGATAGAACTCAATGGCGTAAGAGGATCCATATAGCCGACCCCACCTAGTGGGATAAAGCTTTGTTGTTGTTGTTGTTGTTTTACATTTTTTTTTCCTAGCAAATAAATACCCTACTAGGAATAGGATCAAGGCACCAGAGCAAACCCAAGCCAACAAGTTGCCAAGCTTGAGCAATAAGAGAACGAAAGGGACAAAAGCTGGAGAGTTTTATAAACACACAAAAAGAGCAACTTATTAATAAAAAAATAAGCCCATACTAAACCGAGAAGACCAGCAATAAAAGTAAATTTCGTTTTATAAAAAGAAAAATATGGCTATAGCTCTTCCCCTCCGCTTTGCTACATGAAGTACCACAATATTCCTCACTTCAACAGTAGCATTACTTTTAGTTCATCCATTTTATCTATTGATTGCACAACTTTAAAGGTAAAAAGTTATTATCTCTCTTCTAAAAGTTTACCTTTTATGGAGTTAATGTTACTTTTCATGTCTTTCCCGATGTCTACCTCTCCGTCATAGTAAAACTATGGGAAAAAAAGTACTTTGAAGATGTAGAAACATTAATCTCATTTATTTTCCACAGAAATATGTCTCCCTTCTCTCTTTCTTGAACTGTTATTGTTATTTGCTTAGGATTGTAAGTGGATAGAACATGTGTAAACACACTTCATATTCAATTAGAGTTAGCTTTTGTTCATTTGATGTGATATTAAAAGACATCAAAAATAAACAAGAATACTAATAATCTCAGCATGCTAAAGTTTCATCAAAAAGCTCGTGAACAATTTCCAGACAAATTTATCACCTTGTCTAAATCATGATTATTATCTTATTTCTTTAAAAAAAAATATTCAAATGTATAAGCATGTACATTTATGATATTATTTGTGTCCATTATTTTGTTATCTTGCACATTTTATTTCATATGTTATCACTAACATGTTGGAAATTTTAAAAAATAATATGTTTCAGTTACTTGGTTAATATTTTAACTAAATTATAAGAACAATAATATCTCTAGTTGAGCTCAGTAACGGGACAGGAGTTTGGTTTGGCTTGAACTTGATAAGGTTTTGGATAACCAAACTCAAATAAGCTCAATAAGAAAAATCAATAAACTTGAACTGAAGCTTGCCTCAGCTCATCGAAAGCCCTATGTTTGCTTGGATGAAAATAAAAGAAATAAAAATATCCATTTTGAAAGGAAGTAGAGACAGAAAAGTGATTTAGTTCCATCTAATTCTTCTATTTTATTTCCTCCCATATATAAGTCCAAACAACTTATAATTTATTCTTTTTCATTCTATCCAAATAAACAAGATGAATTGGATAGAGGAACCTAAGCCATCATTATTCTTTGTTATTCTCATTATTGCATCTTAATAAAAAGACATAAGATAACAACACATTCTGCTATTGCAAAAAAGGCAATCACAAAAAAAGAAAGAAACATGTTTTAGAGAAACAACAATACCAACAACAAAGTCTTATCCCACTAGGTGGAGTCGGCTAAGAAAAAGAGGAAAATAAATGGATTCATTAAACTATCAAACGACATGCAGCAGAGATCAACAGAGATAGGTACCTTTAACTTTTCTCTTTTTATAATTCTTTCACAAAGAAGACGTACTTTTTCCATTTCAACCTGCCATAAGAACCTTAATTAGGATAGCCACATGCAGCATTTTTTTTCTTAATGTCAAATAGCTAAGGCATGTAGCCGAATAGAGACAAACAAGTTTAATCAAAATTAAAAAACTGCTGCTCATGAGCGTCTCTTATTCTGTCTTCTTAAAAGAATCCAGCTTACAAAATTAAGATTTTGTAAACATATGCATAGTTGTCCAAAAGAGAACAATATTATATATTGAGAATGAATTTGATGCCTTTCATCTATTAGAAACCACAAATTAGTAACATCAAAAGCAAGACCATATATAATGGTACCATTTATTTTATATCACTGTTAATCAAACTAAAGGGAAGATGTACTAGAGTAAAAGAGAACTAAAGGACAATCAAAATTTAGAAGTGAAAGAAATAAATAAAATGACCTACATGCTTGCATATCTGATATTCACATCAAATTTCAGATTGCATAAGTGCCAATCAATACCTTGTAGTCTTAGACTAATAAACAATCCAAAGAAGTAGTAAAAATAATAAAAGTAGATGTTAAGACCATAGGCATGTTTCAGGAAGAACAAAGAAAGACTTGAGGTTCTATTTGTTTAACCAAAAATATTTTTCATATTTTCTAATACCTATATTTTTGGGATAATGATTTTTCAGTATTTCTAAAAAATCATTTCATCAAAAAAAACTTATATTTTCAATTGACCAGAAAAATTTCTGATCATGATTTTCTATTGTACTACACATTAGAAAATCCAAACAGTATTTCTTGAAAAAAAAATTCTAGTGAAATAAATGGAGCCAAAAATGACTATTGAGATACTTGATGACAAGATAATTAGTGTGCATTCATACAACCACCACATGAATCAGAATCGAATAGCCTAAATCAAACATGGATTAGATTAGAGGATAAAAGTCAACCAGGTTTCCATCAGAATAAGAATCGACAAAACTTTGACCACATGGTTGCATCCCATCAAGAAATGCATCTAATATTGCATCTTACAATATAGGATTATTCTACAGTATTGTCTTCAGTTTGAATTTGTGGCACTTTGCAACTTCTACTGCCGTTGGTCAACAATTAAATTTGAATAAAGATTGGGATTTGTCAAATTAATATTTCAAAGAGACATTCAAAAACATTAGTGGTCTCTGAGAAACTAAAACAAATAAATTGTCCAGGAAACATTTCAAGATAGATGGAAATGAAGCATTAAAACTAAGAGTAATATAATATTTGACTATGTATTAAAAGCAATAAAAAAGAACTCTTTAGCTCCTACTTGAAGACCAAGAACTGACTCACCCGTATTTGTTTTAAGTTCTTAAGATCGTCGACTCCACATTGCCGGTTGTCTGCCTGTAAAACAACCAAAATGCATTGAGATACAACAACAAATATGGTTTAAAGGTGAATACGATGAACAAGAGATATTTATAAAGGAAAATTAAGGTTTCCCTTTTCTATATATTGCTACACTAGGTTTCACAAAACAATTAAGGGACCTATCTATACCTTATGATTTTGATTATTGAACACTTTATGGAAATTATATTAGTAGGAAATAAAAATAAAAAATAAAAATTTATTCAAGTTAAAGAAAGACATGGACAAAATACAATGCAGAATTTTATTACCTCTCTCTGTTCTACACTATGTTTGCCACAATAGGCCTTGTGTTGTGTGGTGCTGCCAGTTACCTTGGCATTCATATAAAACCCAGCATTACTAGCACATAAAGGATGAAAATGACTCTTACAATTTCCATAGCTGCACTGCATTAGGAAGGCAGAAACATAGTCAACAAATGGTTGTACTTTTAAGACCTCTAAGATACTCCATTATACTACAGAAAAAGACAGACCGTTAGGCATGCACCAATATTGAGATGGCATATAGAGCAATTGTCCTTCCCCTTGGAGATAGTCTCCTGCAAACAACAAATGTTAAAGAAATATTATACTTATGACAAGCAATAGGATACAAAAAAAAAAAAAGTGATAAGGGAATCATATGCTAAAATTAGTTTGGTGCAAAATGGATTTAAGATAAAATGGACATGTTAACATCTATATTATAGCGATGAAAGATTACCAAGCCTTGTATTGGGTCTTGCTGCCCTCTCTTAAAACTTGTCTCCAACAACCACTAATGAATACAATTCCTTACATTAGACAAGGTAATACAAATAAACCAAAGCGAACTATTACAATATTAATTATTATTAAAATAAAAGGATAAGTAATTACCTCCGCACAGAAGGCATGAACCCACCGACCATCTGCTGACTTTCTCATAGCACCACTTACAGAGCCACATATGCAACACTGACCTGTAACATATCTATCATTGGCATTAGCTCCATTTTTAGGGCTGGTAGATAACAGTGGCATTTCCTCACACCGCTCACATTTCCATGGACCAACTGGAATTTCAGATATCCTACGATAGCAGTCTAAATGAACAGGAACCTGCAAGATGCACCAGTCTTAACAATATGATATTGAAAGCTATCAAAGGTAGAGATGCAATTTACCTTGCATCTTGAACAGACAAAGATACGCTTCAGTATTGTCTCAGTTCGCATGCATATTTCACAAGACAATACACTGTCTTTCAAAAATTCAGGCATCTGGAAAATCATGGACTGCTTATCTGAGGTTAATTTTGAAACAGATGATGATCTCAATGCCTCCTTTGGCCGACGCACTGATGGTAACCCAGCTCCCCCAGTTGCAGCCTTTAATTTTGCAGAAGCCTATAAACAAGGAAATAAGGAGATTGAAGGAACAAGCTCATATTCATGAAAAATAATGCAATAGGAAAGTTAAATCTTCACCTCTTGAGTAGCTGCCATGATCTCATCATTGGTGTCTTTCCTTAATGAGTTTCTTGATGAAATGGCTGCTGCTTCAGCAGCAGCAGCAGCAAGTACAGCCTGAGCTTCTTTGTACTTTTTCTCTTTTCTCCCTCGCTTTTTTGCTTCTTTAACTTCACGAAAAAACTGGTTAACAAGGATTAGGTCCCATTTTCGTTTACTTGATTCATTTAGCTCACGAGGAAGGTTCTTAACTATCCTCCACAATAAATCATCTGCATGGTACAAAAGAAAATTCAGAATGCATACAATCTCAAATAAATTAATGGCCAATCACCAATACTATTCTAACAGCTATAAGGCAGGCTTTGGGGGGTGAAAAGCTGCTTCACCATATTTATGCTTAATTGTCATGGCAATATCAAGTAGCTTAGATTGTGCGTAAACTATTTCTCCCTCCACTTCATCCTCAGGAGAAAGTTCCAAGAGACCCACATTCTTAACCTTAGAAGTTTGATCAATCTTTGCTCCACCCAATGAACATTTTGTATCCGTGCAAGAACAAAGCAAGCCTTGTTTGATACATTGAGGGCAGGAATTCACTGTATCAGTAGACAAAAATGTTTTCAACGGCATATATTGGTATAACATAAAGGAACAAGTCTAGTTAAACCATCTTGTTGACATAGAATTTACCATCATATGTTGGATCTCCAGGAGTTTTCTTGAATAAGTTCTGCAAATGCAACAACTTCACATTGGTCAAAGGATGGATATCTGAAATAGAACCAAGTGCACCATTTCTGCACAAAAATTAATAAGCTTGAATAAATTAAAATTTAAAATACAAATATACTAATTATTGTCCTATTGGTTTAAAAAAGATTTGCTCAACTTAACAAGGACAAGAAAAAAACAACTTCGCAAATGATAGAAGAAACATAAAATAAGTACCCTGCAGGAAACAAGAACCAGGTTTTGGGTTATTAAAAAAAAATACTTACTCGAAATGAAATTTATGAGAAAGTGCTGCATCAACTTCATTATTAAACTCTTTTGAAGAACTATACTCCTGTTGTGGCTTATTTTCACAGATGGCATTAGCATCCTCAGCTTGTTTGTCACCGTTATGAAGGCCAGTTACTTTCACCTCAACATCATCCGACTTGCACTCTCCAAAGGACAAATTATTGGAATCTACTCTTAATGGGTTTCCTGTTGGTGATGATGATATACAGTCAGAGATTCAGTATGTTGCATAATATAAAATTTCATGTCTGAACAATCTGGCTGTTGTACTTTATAAGTTGTCCTTAACAAAAATAATTTGAAAAGTCAACTGCGAGGATATTTCTGTTCAAATTTTAGCACACAAACTATTAATATTTTCCATAATAGATGGCATAAACTTTTGAAATAAACTTTAACAAAATGTTTATGCTAAAATGAGCCACACTTTAAGGCATATAGGTATATAGGTAATACATATTAACATGATAAATTAATTAGAGTGACAACTACGTTCAAATTAAACCCGGACATGTGCGAATATGTAAGAAATTTTACATCTATCACATAAAGAGAAGCCCGGTGCACAAAGCTCCCGCAAATGCGAGTCGCGGGTAAGGGTTTATTGTACGCAGCCTTACCCTGCTTTGCAAGAGGTTGTTTCTAAGACTCGAAACCTTAACCTTTAGGTCACACGGTAACAACTTTAGCATTGCGCCAAGTATATCAAATATAAACCAAAGCAACATATATTTGTATACAATAATGTATAAAAAAAATGCATTTACCAAACAGTGAGTTTCTAACAATTATCAAAATATAAATTGTACATACAAAGACCTTCACAAGTGTTGCTCCTCTTTATGATAAATTTATGTGACAAAACACCAGCATCCTCGAAACTAAATTCCAATCATCACATTCCTCTCACTCTTATTGAATTAGTGTGAAGGATGGAATGGCCAAAGAATCTCTTATTTGACTAGATTAGAGAATCAACTTTATTGGACTCGTATATTGACTCAAATGCATCTCCAACTGGACCAACTCCCATATTTGCCTACCTACATCACATATTGCTTTGCATACTCCAAATGCAACCCACATGTTCAATATATTACTTTAAGTAGAGAATTAAGAGAAGTTACTGTGTTGTGTTTTGTGTTGTTATGTCCAATAGAGGACTACTACAACAGATATATAAGACCTTAAAATAATACCCAAAGAGCAGCAAATACCCCATGTAGGATAAAACCATGACACATAATCATGGTTTTAAACCTCATACACTCTTGCGCCTGCATCAGGCAAGACATCTCAATCTGCTCTGGCACAGAAACGCATGTCTGGGCTCTTCAATGAATAGCATCTAGCAGGGATTTCAAAGGTGATTTCAATGGCAACAACTATGGCAAAATTCCAGGTTTCTCTTCCTCCCCCCTTCTCATGCAGCTAGGGTTCGGCAGTGAAGGGGGAGCCAAATGTAGTTTTTCTTCTTTGGTGCTGATCAGCACCACTGTCAGCATGTCTAACAGCACCAAAACAAATTAATTTTGGTTGGGGACAGATACCCAGCTCAGAATTAAAATTTTAAACCATGCAGAAAACTGTAAGCGAATAACCTGAAGAACTCCACTAGAACTCAAGAATTGATACTATTTATGTCTAACCTATTACATAAAAACACAAAAAAAACAAATAGGAAAAAATAAAATTGAAAATGCACTTGCCTAAGATGACAAAGGCACAATATCCATGGCGACCAAGAAACTTTCAAGACGCAATTCTCAAAATTGAAGTTTACAATAATATTCAAAAGGATTAATATAATCCTCTTAAATCCCTCTCAAACTACTGAAATCACTACAAAATTCAAAATTTGGGGAAGCTAAAGTAACATGTGAGGTCACAGATGGAATAAGAAAGTTAGGGTTGCGGTATGTACTCTTGAGAAGAGGAATTAATATCAGGATAAAGATTGAGTAAGAAAGTTTGATATTATCCAGTTTTTTAAAAATTTCCATGCTAATCGGAGCATTGGCAAAATTTGTTGTTCTACCCACTTACTACATGTGAAAACACTCCAGATGCAATACTCTCTTCGTTCTTCAATGGCTCCCTAAACAATGATTTCCACCTCCATGAGTGGTGAAGGCAACTGGCAAAGACCTTCATTCCTCTGTGGGCAATGAAGGCTAGGGTTTCAGCAAGGTAGTCCCAATGCAGCAAGTCTTTGATGGCATAGTCCCAACGCTGTGAGTTTTTGACAAGGAATCCTGACACTATGAGTCTTCAGTGACACAATCCTGATGCAATGAGTCTTCCTTCATGTAGTCCGGCACGCAACTCCTTGTTCTCCTCCTTTGCCTCCTTGTTCTCCTCACCTGGGATTAGTGATTGGCATAGCCACCTGGAAAACACCCAGTAGGGTATGCATGTCTCGTGGCCAAAGAGGAAAGTAAAGTTCTAGTATTTACACAAGACGAGGATACTAGAATAGTGTAGGTTCAAAATCGCGAGTTATGTTTGAATTTCCATTTTTTATAGGAAAGATATGATCCCACACCATGCTAAAATATTGATGCATGGTGTTAGTGACAAATTGGAGGTAGAGGAAGGAAATGAAATTAGTAGTCTTCATTTCATGGTGGTATCCCAACTTACTACTCATCCATCTTCATGTGTAATGCAACGTGTCAAAGCATACCAAGTGTTATTGCAACACGCATCAGCACGATCCTAAGAAATAAAATGATCTTCCCCTTTTGACAAAAATAATATTTTCTAAGCAACTTCTTTACCCTTCTATAAATTTCTTAAAACAAATATCATATTTGTGATCTTATCCCACACATCACAAGAGATGGACTAACTTTGACACCCTATTGAAAGAGAAAACGATTTGTTTGTACCTTAGAGAGAAAATCCTTGTTTATACTTTAGAGAGAAAAAATACTTGTTGGGAGAGAAAATATCATATTTATTGTATTGCCTAGGAGAGCACATCACACCATATATTAAATTTGGCATGTACTCAAAGAATGAAATATCCAATGTGCAACCAAACCCATAATACATAATTGAAATAACTCAGGTGACTCTTATCCCAAAGGATCGAGGCAAATTTCGAAATCACATCTGATGCAATCTTGTTGTCAAGTGGATACCATGTCAAATATGTCTAGTGAGTTTTAAAGATGAACAAAAAAACACATGAAGTCCAAACAACACAACTATAATCATGCCTCATCACAATTTCTTTCAAATATCATATCCAAGCATGAGCCATGAAATAAAAGAACACAAGAAGGAGAATTCAGGGATAAAAAAATTAGCAGAATAACCTACCTTCAGGCCCGTAAGCTGGGTAAAAAGCATTAGAATCTTCATTCTTAAGAGTGACTTCAGTAATCTGCTAGGAAGTATGAGATAAGACCATGAATCTAGTCATAAATAACTCATTACGAAAGAGAAACTAAGTTAAATTTTATTGCATAAAAGACAAATTAGCATCACTCATCAAATACAACCAAGCCTTATCCCACTATGTGAGATCGACTATATGCATCCTTCTACACCATTGGGCTCTATCCCCTACTGTATCATCATCTATACTTAAATAAATTTTATCATGTTTTATTGTTGCTAACCAAGTCTTTTTTGGTCTTCCTCTTCCTTATTTGATATACGTATTTGTCATAGTTTCACATCTTCTAATTGTGAGCATTTATTGATCGTTTAAGTACATATCCGTACCATCTTAACATGTTAAAAGAATTTGAGTGAGCAAATTTAAAGTAAAAAATGGTCACCAGAAATAGAGGCTACTATTTCAGTCATCTAGTATTTTGAAAAAGTAAAAGGGGAGCCTTGGCGTAATCCTAAAGTTGTTGTCATGTAACCTTAAGGTCATGGGTTCAAGTCACGAAAACAACCTCTTGCAAAATGCAAGGTAAGGTTGCGTACAATAGACTTAATGTGGACCAACTTTTCCCCGAGATCCCGCACACTGGCGAGAGCTTCGTACACCGGGCTCCTCTTTTTTAGTATTTTGAAAAGGTGTCCATCACTAGAATGAATTTGAATATTAAATAGTCATGATGTAGATCAAAAGCAAAGTCAATGGGCATGATATACAATTCTACAAAACATAATCTTTTGATTAAAAAATGTTTCCAGTAAATCAATGGAAAACAAAAAAGTACTGCTCACGTCTTGTTACCCTTTAGAGTAGTTACTCAGATTTAAGATTTTAAGCATTTAGTCAGTGAGTCAGAAAAAAAACAGTAAATTAATCATAAAGTCATAAAAAGCGCCATCTCGTATTTGTTAATACATTTTGGCATATTCCAATAGTTGCTAGTGTTAAGCATATAAAAGTACTGCCTGCCTTTTGTGCAAAGAAGCATAAAATAATTAGTATATGGGAATCATAAAAAAGACTGAGCTACTATTTTACTCCATAAGATCAAAAATTAAAATTATTCAGCAGTTATCCATGTGTATCATCTTTGGGAATGCAAAGCAATTAATAAACTCATTAACAACCAATAAAACCCAAGATTTTACTCCAAACAATGTGATCATGTTAGACTAACAGCAAAGGAGAAAACTGAATACTGACTAACCAATAAGTCATTGTTTTGCATAATCTAAGTTTTTCTTCATTTCAACATGTCAAACCATCAAGTACATGGCTATCAAGCATTATTATCTCGTAAATAGTTCAATTGATATCATGATATGTGCATCCTTTCCAGATTCCACGTACAGCATGCAGTGACCAACAGACATAAAACCTCACATGAGAATGGTATTCAGAAGCAACAGCTCCACTAGTATTAGTATATCAACAGAAACAATAAGGTGTGTTAAAAATTTAAACCACCACCCCCTTTGATTTGGTTTCTAAAATGGCATCCCAGGAGCTATAGTGCAACGAAAGGGCGACTAGTTGTCATCTCAGACATCCACGGTTCGATCCTCAGCTACGGCATATTTTGTAGAAATTTTTCCTCCAAATGGGACGCGAACCATGGGACGCTGGGTTTTTGGACCGCCCGCCACGAGCGCTTCCCAATTCACCCTAGCGGCCGATGAAAAACATCCATACGGCCGGATCAGTCGTCCCAGGTTCGCTATTACCTGATTCATCATTTTGGTTTCTAAAACGACACTGTTGATTTGGGTCCTGCCTTAGACACTGAGAAAGCAAAAATCATAATTCAACCAATTTAAAACCACACCACTAGTACAAATGTTTAACACCTCATAGAAAAGCAAGGATTGAGTGTGACCATTGCCTAGGCAAAGTAGGCCACAGGATCGCACAAAAATTGCATTTGTTAAACAAGAATCAAGTGTCGAGTCACTGTAGAAAAAATACAAAATATTGCAGCTCTTTAATAGAATAATTACCATCTCTGAAAGGTTTTGGTCATTTGGCATGCCCTCAATTGCATTAGAAGATTATTTCCACTAATGTCTTCGCTGATGACAAGCGGAACACCATCTATATTCCCATTACTATTTTCCAAAACAGAAGGGAGTAGGGATGAGCATAATGCCTTATCACTATTCTTTATCATCTGGCTTTTTGTTCTTCTCCATGGTGGTAGTGACTTAACAAGAGCAGCATCTGACAACTCAATACTTGTGACTTTATCACCAGATAATCTGTTCTCATAATCCTTCTCTTTAACAGGATTTAAGCTATCAGCCTTTGTGACTTTATACTCAGATGATGCTGGAAGGCTATTTCTGAGTTTTGACGGTTGCAAAGCAGAGACATGTATAGAATTCTGAAGCCATTTGATAATTTTCAACTTTAAACCAGGTGAAAAGGATGTTGTTTCCCCCTGCCGTGCATAAATTCTCTCTATCAGAGAAGTACTACAAAGAGATATTTAAAAAAAAATTGTCAACATACAACAAGTGCTGCTTGCAAGGAACCTAATGAGATGCCCATCTCTGATGTAACATCTTCAGCACTGATCTTGCCTAGAACAATTAGCTGTAAATAGAAAAGAGTACGAGTATATTATATAATTCAATGGAAATTGCAAAATTAAGAAGACTGATTTTAGATCCCATGTTTTTTACCACCCCTACCTCCCATATTGCAAAGAAATCTTGAATTCTGGTCTAATCATTATACACGGGTTCCTAATTAATTTGGTAGAAGCTTGCATATTGCTTACACAGGTCATCACTTGAACAAGAAAACAGTTACAATACTAACAGCAATGTTACAACATAATGCGTCATCTCAATCTCACATGGATGATGTTTGTATGCAAGGCAATTTCATGTGCCATTTTGGACAGAACAAATGATTGTTCTAACTTGGACATGCTGCCAGAGCAAGTCATTGTATGGAAAAATAATAATAATAATCTTCCTTGGAAGGCAAACTTGAGTTGCATTGGACAACCTGCAATACACAATGACCAGTTAACTGGCCACGCCCAGGAAGCTTCTGGTCCATTGCATTCAGACTCCTTTGTCATGTTTATTTCTATCGTAATTTTCACATTTCTCAAAAAAAAAAAAAAACTTTTCTTCACAAGGTCACAAGGTTGTTAGGTTTGAGAACGTATCTAAGAACAGCAACAGATTTATAAGATTCATAGCATAAGGGAAAATCACAAGCTTCAATGGTTAACTATGCAGTTCTAGAATATCCTTGGGGTGAATGCATTCTAATAGCTACTTATCTCATAATAGAATGCCCTCAAAAGTTCTCAATTTTGATTTCCTAATCAATTTTTTTATAAACATATCCAAATTTGTCTCAAAATTTCAAAAAGCATAAGCAGGCTGCATAATGTCTGACTCCTTGTACAGCTCAATTGATATATGTGGAGGCATATGCGACCAGTAGTAGTATCTAAAGTATTTACCACTAGTACAATAAGTGTCTAACATAAGTACTTAAAAGTTACAAATTATTAAATCCTAACTTAAGGTTGTGTGAATGTGGTTGAGTTTAAATTGGTTTTAATGGATTAAATAAGGTTTTTTACCTATGCATGCGAACTGCATGTGTCATACACTATATATGGTCGCTATAGTGTCCCCTTGAAAATCTGCCAAATGGCCACATTTACAAAGGCCCAGGCTTTGTAAAACCCTATTCCATCTACCTCCTATCTTCACGTTGGACCTTTAGATACCCTGCTTTTATACATATCCAACCTTAAAACCATTTATCCAAATCAACCAAGTAGGTGTTTGATAACTAGCATTTTGACGGATAAATTTTGTGCAATTATTGAGGGAATTTGAGGCTCTGGGGTGTATTTGTTTATGAAATGATGCATAATTATTAATAGGATGTATTTTCATTGGTTAATTAATTTTCCTTCATTTTCACACTCATATTTCATTCTATTGAATTTTTGGACAGCTTGTGCATCATCGGATCAAAAGGGGCACATCCGGGGCGAAAATTTCATTCTATTGGAGCCCTGATTGGTCACCAGACCAATCAGGGGGAGCTCTGATTGGTCACCAGACCAATCAGGGGGAGGCCTGATCGGTCACCAGACCGATCAGGGAAAGCTTGATTGGTCCCCAGACCGATCAGGGAAAGCCTAATCGGTCCCCAGACCGATCATGAGCAGATGGCACAGAGGAATTCAGAATTTTAGCTACTGATCACATCCTGATCGGTCCCCAGATCGATCAGGGAGGTTCCTGATCGGTCCCCAGACCGATCAGGGAGCATCCAGACCGATCCAGAGCCATTCAGTCCGATCAGTAGCTGTCCAGATGCGATCGGATGCACGGGTCATCACAACCCTCCACTTGAATCTGGCAACGACGATTGATGGAGCTTCATTGCAAGTGATCTCAGCCACTCATCAGAGGAAATGAAGGGTGAAAAGGAGTAGAAAAGGGGATTAGGGTAGCCAAAGAAGGGGGATCGCATCTCTTACCCGACGCCCCTCCATCTCATCCATCGCCGCCAAGCGGCCGGCGGTTCCTTCCTCCACCTCACAGTCGCCGGCCGACCATTCCCTCTCCTCGCCATCTCCTCCTTTCCCTCTCCCAGTTGGAGTGCCACTCTTTATCATTCGGCAACAGAGGGCATCCTCACAGCGTGCACCTCTTCACAGCAGCCGCATGAGAAGCTCTAGCCTGCCTTGCAACTTAATTTTCGCTTGTTATTTGTTCCCTAGAGTTGGATGTTTGTGTTAATTGATGAATTCCTGTATTGAGCTTGATTCCCCTGTTTGGATTGCACGTACCTTGATTAAATTCACTCATGCCTATCATATGTTTGATGAATTGTCCCTTCCATTAGATAGATTTCAATTTTACATTTTCTTTAGCTTAATTTCTTTTAAGATGTGTTAGCTTGATTGCTTTATGATTCCTTATGGTTATGTCTTTCGATTTGATGCAATTATGTTAGGTTTCATTGATGCCCTTTTTTTTCCTTGAATGCTTCTTTTATGTTGCTTTCCATTTTCTTGCAATTGTAGTTTAGGTTAGATTAGATCTCCTTTACTCGCATTGTCTTTCATTAATTAGGATTAGATTTCATACTTGCTTTGCAGTTTCATTTCGTAGTCTTAGTTTTCAAACCCAAACCCCCAGTTTAACATCTAAAAACCCAAAAGCAATAACTTGGAATCCTAAGATTGTTAACCTATCATTACATTCCTTGAGAGACGACTCGAGTTACTCTATGCTACATTAGTTTAGAGAAGTTCGATACTTTAATTGTATTTGAAACTGTAACGCGACTAAAAACGGTTATCAAATTTGGCGCCGTTGCCGGGGACTGTAGTGGTGTTTGATAATTTTAAGATTGTTTCCCTATTTTTTCCGCAAGAAATTTAAAAAAAAAAAAGAAATTGTCATGTGCTTTAAGGCTCATTCATTCATGTGTTTGATATCATATGCTCCTGAGTCTTCTAATCTTGTTTTCTAGTGTTTCAGTGTAAGACCAGGATAGTTCTTTCAGATCAACATGGATTTCTTCTCTCAACAATTTGGAGGCCTCAATGAATATCACAATTCAGGAATTGGGGGAGTAGAACACAGATGCACTAATTGTGGCAGTTCATCTCATTCAGCTGCTATATGCCACCTTATCCAAGAGATTGCTAGATTTCCTCAAGAACCCCTGCATTCCCAACATCAATATCAAGATACCTATAATCCAGCTCCTGGCACTTATAATGATGATTGGGGCAATTACCCGACTCAGTACTTTCAACCCCAACAGTCTGATAGGTATAACTCATTTTCTAATTCCTACAATTCTAATTGGGGGGATCAGTCATATTTCAAGTATGAGGATACACAAAGTCAATTTACTGAGCAATATCCAGCATATCAGAATTTACAGACATTCCAGGATGATCCTCTGCCAAGAATCCCACCGGTTCAGCAACAAGAACCGGAGTTTCCACTCACTTTGGAGCCATTTTTCACTCAACTTCAGCAACAACATGATAGGAATTTTCAGCAACTCAACACTCAATTTCAACAGCTTAGCACTCAGTTGAGCACTCAGATTAGTACCCAGATTAGCGCTCAGATTAGCACTCAACTTCAGCAGCATCAGGGGGACTATAGACAATATCAGAGTAGGACTGATGCTTCCCTTCATAACATAGCGCGACAAATTGAACAGATATCCTCCACCATTAGTCAGATGCAGACTGCAGGGACCAGGATCGATGTTCAGAGAGGATATTCTAGTTCAGATGAGACAGAGGAGGTATTAGCTACAGAGGAGGCTGAAGATTTGAAGAATGTATCTGACTCAATTTTTGTTGCAGATGATTCTATAGGTGTAGGGGATTGCACTAAGCCCCAGGGATCACCTATATTGATTGAGATGCCTTCAGAGGATAGGTTTGAGAGTGTAGGGGATTGCACTGAGCCCCAGGGACCACCCATACCTACTGGGCAACCATTATCTATAGAGGCAGTGGAGGAAATTGATGGAAAAGCTTGTGACAGCCTTGAATTCAAATCTGAAGCTCTACAGGACCCTTCTCATCTTTTATTTTATGATGATATAGTTTTTGTTGGTCCTAATTGTTCTAATATGGTTGTTGCAGATATTGTTGTTGAAGCATGTGTTGGAAATGATTCTACAGGTGTAGGGGATTGCACTGAGCCCCAGGGACCACCAGCATTGATTGATATATTAGAAGATTGTGAGGATAAGTCTGAAAGTGTAAGGACTTGCATGGTGGAAGCAAGAACCCAAGAATCACCTCATCTCGTTGTATGTCCACCAGAACCTGAACCTGAGGAGGAGCCTTTGCATGACCAGGAGGAGGCTATGGATACATCTAATCTTGTAGAACCTCCAGGTATTTTTCAACAAGACCAGGTAAGTGTTTCTCCTAATTGTTGTGAAAAATTCATGGATGTACCCAGTGTTGACTTTGTTGGCTGTGGTGAAATTTTTGATACATTTACTGGCTGTGATGCATGTCCTGATACATTCCTTGTAGAGGATAATTTTGCAGAGAAACTCATGGAGTTACCTAAAGTTGATTTCATTGGAGGTGATGCATTTATTAATACACCTTATCTAGAGAATGATTATGAAAGATTCATAGAGGTACCCAAAGTTGATTTTATTGGTTGTGATTCATTTCTGGATACATTTTATGTAGAGGTGGTTTGTATTTCATGTCTTCCTTACCCTGCATGTGTGCGGGAAGTATTTTCTATTCATGGTTTTGCAGGGTCTCGTAGGATTCTCGAGTGGGTGCTACATCTAAATAGACTCCAATCTCCTGGAATGACTTCCAAAAAACATCAAGAGGGAGGAGTTGCTCTTACCTTGACTTGTGGCACTTCACCTCTTAAGTAGACTTTGTACCTGAATCGCCTTCGACCACCGGAACACACTTATGTAAAGTCGAAGTGTGGGGGAGCAGTGCACTATGATGTAGATCACGTGAGGAATGCTCTCTCGACCACCTAAACCCCACCACTACCGGGATGGATTCTACTCCTAAATCGACTCCAGCCGCCAGGAATAAAGGGGAGTTTGTTCCTTTTCTTTCGTTTTCTTATTTTTCTTTATGTTTATACATGCATGTTTGTTTGCTTTTATACTTTGCATTCACATTTTACTTTCTCATTCTGCATTTTGTTTGGTCTTGAATAAATCTCGCTTAATTTTTAGTTGTATCTCCCTACATGTTTCTTTATTATGCTTTGAGAATCATAAAAGATGGTTAAGTCTGACTATTGAGTTTTGGTTTCCTTGGTATGCTTGGGGACATTAATTGCATTTAGTCATTTGTTGTGGTGATGGACTCTATCTTGTTAGATTAAGCATGACATTTTATTGTTCACCTAGTGAGGATATTGCCATGCCTATTCTTAATCCTCTTATGTGTGATAGCATTTGTAATACTTGACACTCTAGAACTTGCTTTGATTCTTTTTGAAATTACATTAACATAAGCTTACATGAATATGATGGAGGCAAACTTTCTTGTTGATCTCTTAGTTTTCCCTCTACTTTGTTATGGTTACTGGTGAGCATGTCACCTATTGTTTTCATGTTTCATTGTCTTTCCTTTCTCAGATCTTCTCATTGTCTTTACATTCTCACTGTCATATCTCTATTAGCCTATTCTTTCCTTGAGCACGAGAGCATGGGGTGATTGCATGATGAGTACATTTTTAATTGTCTATTATTAGCCTCTATTATTGTGAGTTTTAGATATTATCATGCTTTGTTACATTGTCTGAGGCAAGTTTTAAGTGTGGGGGGAAAATAAGTGCGTATGGACGAATGCTTGTTGAAAAAAAAATCTCTATGTACTTAAAAAAAATCTCTCTGTGAAAAAAAAAAAGAAGAGAGAAATGAAAAAAAAAGTGAAAACAAAAGAAGAAGAAAAAAAATGGAAGGAAAAAATTCTCAAGCATTCGGGATTTTTGTTAGTGATGAACAAGAAGGAATATTTTCTTGATGTATACTCATTTTGGATGTTTGGTTGAGTTTTTATTTTGGCATATCGTTTGATTGTATACGTCATGTTAATTACTCTAATGCTCTCATATTCTTTGTGATCTCCTTTGTTATCTACCTTCTTGTTTTCTTGTTAGCACATGGTTTCTTCATTAGTCCTTGAAAAGTCCTCTTGATTTGTGTACTTATGTTATAGTAGTGGAGAAGTAGAAAATAAGCAAGCATATGGTAGTGCAATGTCATGAATGCTTTGAGAGAACTACACTATCATATTTGTTATTTCTGTGAGCATCAGTGCATATATCTTTCTTGTGAGGCTTTTGTCATGCTTAGTTTATTCAAGTTGATGAAATTACCATGCCTTTTGACTTATGTGAGATTTGGAACCATAAATACATTGATTCTTGAGACTTGATGATCCTAAATAACTCTCTTTTATTATTTTTAAAGTATCGATAGGGGATGTAATGTTTGGGAGATATTTTGTTCCCTTTTAGATTTGTTTACTTGCTCGAGACGTGCAAGAATTAAGTGTGGGGGTGTGATAACTAGCATTTTGACGGATAAATTTTGTGCAATTATTGAGGGAATTTGAGGCTCTGGGGTGTATTTGTTTATGAAATGATGCATAATTATTAATAGGATGTATTTTCATTTGTTAATTAATTTTCCTTCATTTTCACACTCATATTTCATTCTATTGAATTTTTGGACAGCTTGTGCATCATCGGATCAAAAGGGGCACATCCGGGGCGAAAATTTCATTCTGTTGGAGCCCTGATTGGTCACCAGACCAATCAGGGGGAGCTCTGATTGGTCACCAGACCAATCAGGGGGAGGCCTGATCGGTCACCAGACCAATCAGGGGGAGGCCTGATCGGTCACCAGACCGATCAGGGAAAGCTTGATCGGTCCCCAGACCGATCAGGGAAAGCCTGATCGGTCCCCAGACCGATCAGGAGCAGATGGCACAGAGGAATTCAGAATTTTAGCTACTGATCACATCCTGATCGGTCCCCAGATCGATCAGGGAGGTTCCTGATCGGTCCCCAGACCGATCAGGGAGCATCCAGACCGATCCAGAGTCATTCAGTCCGATCAGTAGCTGTCCAGATGCGATCGGATGCACGGGTCATCACAACCCTCCACTTGAATCAGGCAACGACGATTGATGGAGCTTCATTGCAAGTGATCTCAGCCACTCATCAGAGGAAATGAAGGGTGGAAAGGAGGAGTAGAAAAGGGGATTAGGGTAGCCAAAGAAGGGGGATCGCATCTCTTACCCGACGCCCCTCCATCTCATCCATCGCCACCAAGCGGCCGGCGGTTCCTTCCTCCACCTCACAGCCGCCGGCCGACCATTCCCTCTCCTCGCCATCTCCTCCTTTCCCTCTCCCAGTTGGAGTGCCACTCTTCATCATTCGACAACAGAGGGCATCCTCACAGCGTGCACCTCTTCACAGCAGCCGCATGAGAAGCTCTAGCCTGCCTTGCAACTTAATTTTCGCTTGTTATTTGTTCCCTAGAGTTGGATGTTTGTGTTAATTGATGGATTCCTGTATTGAGCTTGATTCCCCTGTTTGGATTGCACGTACCTTGATTAAATTCACTCATGCCTATCATATGTTTGATGAATTGTCCCTTCCATTAGATAGATTTCAATTTTACATTTTCTTTAGCTTAATTTCTTTTAAGATGTGTTAGCTTGATTGCTTTATGATTCCTTATGGTTATGTCTTTCGATTTGATGCAATTATGTTAGGTTTCATTGATGCCCTTTTTTTTTTCCTTGAATGCTTCTTTTATGTTGCTTTCCATTTTCTTGCAATTGTAGTTTAGGTTAGATTAGATCTTCTTTACTCGCATTGTCTTTCATTAATTAGGATTAGATTTCATACTTGCTTTGCAGTTTCATTTCGTAGTCTTAGTTTTCAAACCCAAACCCCCAGTTTAACATCTAAAAACCCAAAAGCAATAACTTGGAATCCTAAGATTGTTAACCTATCATTATATTCCTTGAGAGACGACTCGAGTTACTCTATGCTACATTAGTTTAGAGAAGTTCGATACTTTAATTGTATTTGAAACTGTAACGCGACTAAAAACGGTTATCAGTGTTATTTGGGTATTCACCAACTAAATAAGGGTTTCCACGTGTCAGTCATATTTGGGTCCATGGATGGTACCTCTCTCTAATCCCAACCTTATTTTGCCATTCCTCCTCTCCAAGAGGAGACTTTGGGTGAAAAAACCTAGGATACTCCAAAACTTGAATTTGCCACTTGCACATTCACCCTTTTTTTACCATCGCCATTATCCCTACTGTGCACTCTTTGAATAAGAAACAAAAATATGCAGAAATTCACAAAGTGGTGGCAAACAGAAGCTCAACAAAGTCAAAAGTCTAACTCGAGTTCAAGCTCAGATGCCAAGCTGTGTAGCAAACCAATTAAGCATGATGTTGCACAACAAAGTGAAAACCTATGTCTAGACCTACCTACACTTTTAGTAAAGAAATTAGATCTTGCAACCCAGCATTCTATATCAAGGTTTGTTCCTTATGAGAAGATATCCCCTAAATTACAAAGCTTTACTATCCTGTTGTTCAAGACGAAGATACCAGCAGACATACAAGAAGCTCTTGCTGACCCCAAGTGGAGAATAGTAGTACAAGAAGAGATTGATGCTCTAGATAGGAGTCATACTCATTGCTTTGAGGGATTCCCTAAAAGAAAGAAAACAATAATATGTAATGAGAATTTCACAATGAAGTTCAATGAAATGGAAGCGTGAATCAGTACAAGGCAAGGCTTTTTCACAGCGAAGCAAGACTTTTGCCTTTGGCTTTACCAAAAGGGTATAGACTAACAGGAGACTTTTGCTCCTATATGCTGGTGCAATCATGCCTCCCTAAGCATGTAGTTTTATTGTTCGGAGAAATGTTTAAATTATACTTTGTTGTGTTTATGTGATATTGTGTGATAAGTATGCAGTGTATTTAAATGTTGCATAGGAAGTATTTGCAGGTTAAGAAAGATTGCTTTGCTTGGCCAATTGAAGTCTGATCAAAGATGTCTAAATGCTTTGCAGATGAGAAAGACCTGAAAGCAAAGTTTTGGTACCAGAAGTCCAAAAGAGGAACCTCTTGGCATCTAACAACAACAAGCCTTTTATCCCACTAATGCTTTGTTTACTTAGGAGGAGGGAAACAAAACCTGTGGAAAGATTTCCGCGGTGGAAAACTTTCTCTTAATTACATCGAAAAAAAATGGATAATTTTCCTTTTTCGTTTACCTAATGGAACGACAGATTTATGAATCTATCGGCGGATTGATTTTGGATCATTTTTGCTATCGTCCAAATCGGGTGGAAATCAATTTCCCTCCCTTCACAAGTGTCTATGCAAAGCCTACACAATTGGCCATTGGCCTCACCTGACCCGGACGGTGACACGTGGACCACGCGAAGCGGCGGCCCCGCAAGGTCGCTCAAGCAGCCTCGACCTCACGACGGCCATGCAAAGATTACTCGCGCAACTTCGACCTCGAAGCCGCACGAGCCGATCATGCACTCAAATATTTATTTTTCTTTTTATTTCTTTTCCTCCTTGCCAATCTTTTTATTTTCTCTTTCCCTTTCATTCCTTATACCTAGGGATTTTTTTCCTTAATAAATTATTTTCCCTCTCTCCATCATTCGGAGTAAGCATAGCCTAAATGGGGCCAACAATATGGATCCTCCTACATCATCGGGCTCAATCCTCTATTATAACCTCATTTATATTTAAATAAATTTATATTGTTTTATTGTTGCTAACGAAAGTTTCTTTAATCTCCTCTTACTTAATTAATATGTATTCGTCATGATCTCAAAACGTTTAATTGGGACATTTATTAATGTCCCCTAAATATAGGTTTATCTCATCTTAAATGCGTCTCTCTAAGTTTTGCCTCAATTGGTATAACTCCAACTTTCTCTTTAATTTATTTATTTCTTATCATGTGTATCCTCGTATGCCTGCATATCCACCTTAACATCCTTGTATCTGCAATTATCATCTTCTACTCATGTATCGTAACCCAACATTCAACTTTATATAACATAGCAGGTTTAACTGTCATTTTTTATCAGTGTTCTATTCTTGTATCTGCAATTATCATCTTCTACTCATGTATCGTAAGTCGTAACCCAACATTCAACTTTATATAGCATAGCAGGTTTAACTGTCATTTTTTATTAGTGCTCTAAAATGCGCCCTAGGCGGCTGCCTAGGTGCTCGGCGGCTGACAACCGCCCTGAAAACCGAGTGTGCAGCCAGCCTAGGCGTCGCAGAATAGCGGTGCCGGATGCCTCTGGCAATGCGTCTGGTGCTAGCAGAAGCATCCTGCAACGCGTCTGATAGCGCCAGACACGTCGCCATTGGACACGTCTCATGATGCTTCCGACGGCGCCAGACATGTCCCGCGACGCATCTGACACTGCTAGAGGTATGCGATGTCGCTTGTGGCCGCAACATTGTTTTTTCTTTTTTAATTTTATTTATTATTTATTTAATTTAAACATTTCCTCAACTAAATGGAGGTAATTCGAATAGACTTCTAAAAATCCTAATTAAATTATCCCAATAAATTATATAAAAAATATTTTTAAAATTAAATTTTTTTATAAATTTTATTAATTTATTTATATTTTAATAATTTTATATTTAAAATTAAAAAATTCTAATAAATCTTATTAAATATAAATCATATTTATATTCATAATTTTATTTTTAAAATTTAAAAAATTCTAATAAATTTTATTAATTCATATAATCAAATTTATATTATGATAATATTGAGTTTGTGTCAGATGATATTAAGCTTGTGTCCGATGATATTTTATTAGTTGTGTCATTTTGAACTCATTTTAAATTTGATGTTATTGTGTTTAAGTTATAATATATGATTTATTATGTAAATTATGTTGATACGGAAGAATCCGCCTAGCGGCGTCTAGTCCCCGCCCAGGTGACCTAGGCACTAAGCACTGGTCTGGCACCCGACTAGTGCCTAGCGAATTTTAGAACCTTATTTTTTATATAACTTTCCTTTAAGATTTAGCGATATCTTACGATCATAAATAACACCTAATATTCACCTCTATTTCAACCATTCTATCTATATCCTATATAAAACATCTCTATTAGCCCCTTCATCCTTTTTTAAAAAGGATCCAGTACCTAATACTCTATAATTTTTAAAATTTTCTTCATGCTTACAAGTATAAGTAAATTATAGACTCTTCTTTGTTTTCTTCAACTTCTTTTGTACTTCTTCATTCCACCACTAAGATTTTTTATTTGGTGGCACTTGTCCTTAGGGCTGTAATCGAACCAAGCCGAGCCGAATACCTGAGAGTTTGAGTTTGGTTCGTTTATTATCGAGCCGAGCTCGAGCTTAATTTATCGAATATAGTGATGGCTCGCGAGCATATTCGAGCCTAATCGAGCCCTAAACGAACTTACCAAATATAAATTATTAATTAAATTATTCATCGATTTATTGAAAAAATAAATTATATATTCTAAAAAAATATAAAATATTTACTAAAATCTATGATTTTATTCATACAAATGGGCTTTATTGGATATTTTGTATTTATTAAATGTAAAAGTGACAAAATTATATATTTAATGTTAAATATTAATTTTATATTTTACGAACTAGCTCACGAGCTTATTAATGAGCATGTTCACGAGCTAACGAGAATACTGTTGAATTTGAGTTTGGTTCGTTAATATTAACGAGCTTTATTAAACGAGCTCGAACGAGCTTCTATCGAATCGAGCTCCGAATAGTTCACAAGCGGCTTGATTCATTTACAACGCTACTTGTCCTCTTGACTCACCAAGTAGGCTCTTGACCACTGATTTCAAATTTGACAAAATCTAATCCAATGTTGTATTCAAGTTACCAAGTATTTATCCAAATAATTGTACTCTCACTCTCTCCTTAAAAATGCATTGCTTCCCATGCTTTAACTTCCAACACTTGATCTTGGGTTCATGCATATTTTCCTTCTACCAACACTATGCTTGAGGTGCATATCTAATGAGTAATGATACGCACAGTGAAAGTGAATGCCTCAGTGAAAACATTGACCGTCAATCGATGGCACGTCCGACATCCGATCGTCGATCGGACACTACCGGCGGCCTTCGGCCACCGGCCCGAACCAAACTATACCCTGGGGGGCATGGTGAACCCGTCGGGGATCGCCACAATTGCGATCTCGCATCATTAACCGTCGATTTCGATGGGTTCACCGTTACCGGTGATCTTGACGAGTTCACCGTCCTCCCAAGGTATAGTTTGATTCGGGACGACAATCAGAGGCTGCCGGTGGTGTCCAATCGACGATCGAACATGTACACATTAACTGCACGTCATTCACTATAATTTTCACTCTCCCAAATTCACTCTTCAAATCATTTCCCATATCTAATACCACTAATCTATATTGGATGGTTAAGTTTTCTCTAGGGTTGACCTTATAATCTTTATAAATTCAAATGAAATTGAGAAAAAGACGCGGAAGCAAGGCTTTGGTATGAGAAATCCCGAAAGAGGATTCTCTTAGCATCTAACTTAGGGTGAAATTAAGAGTTAAATGCAATTGCACAAACAGTTATTCATAGGACTAGACTTAGACACATACTAGACTTTAGAAGTGGTCTGGGTCAATGATCCGGTCATTAAATGTAACTTTCAATTGATTGAAAAGTGAATAGAATGCTTTTGTTCGTCTTTGATTAGAGGGCAATCAACTAGTGAAATTTTGATTGAGTTGACCAAAGAATGGTTATTTGGTACAACGGACGAGTTATATTCGGTTACAATGATTAATGATCTTGAAGCTTTTGCAAAAATAGTTAGTTAACTAATGGAAAATTGAGTCAACTGAAGAATGGTTACTTTATTACAATGGTTGAGTCAACTAATGGTAAGATGGCAAATTGAGTCCACTAAAAAATAGCTATTTTGTTACAATGGTTGAATCTACTAATGGCAGGTTGAGTTGACCAAAAAATAGTTATTCTGTTATAATGAAATTGTTATCACAGTTTTTGGTATAGGTACTTTAGCAATCTAAGTTAACCTAAATGAAAGGCTGAATTGACTAAATTACTATTAAAGTCGGTACATCTAGAACAACACAAATTTTAAGTAGTCAAGTGAATTTGCACTAGGAAAACTGAATGAAGGTTGAATAAAGGCGGATGGCCTATCAATATGGAACAAATACAATAATAATAACAACAACAACCAAGCTTTATCTCACTAAGTAGGAACTTTATAGAATATGGAACAAATAAACAACAAAAATTATATTGAAAAGCATTTATACTCTCTTTTATCTCAGCTTTCTTGTGATGTCATTTGTTTTATTTTTGTTTTTACTCTGTGTCAAGTGTTCCTTTATAAGAGAACATTATAAGAGGTCTCTCAATCTTCAGAAGGTATCAAAAAAAGAGAAACTGTAGTTTTCGAGTAGTGATTCAACGAAAAGTCATAGATCGTAGAGTAAGAGTAAAGGGTTCTAAACCACATAAAGTTTTTGTCTTAGTATTATATATAAACAAGCAATCAGCTATTGACCCCCCCCCCCCCTCCCTCTAGCCTCAACTATTGATCCAACACGATAGTCAAACTTAATACAATTTGAGTGCTTCTATCATTAGAATCCAATCTTGATTTAATCTCAACCATAATTGGATATGAAAAACCCCATTTGTGCCTAGGTAGTATCTCAGGCACAGTATTTGAGAGGTTAAGGCGCAGCTAAGGAGAGATTTTCCTCACCTTATTAAAGTTTTAGATCTCGAGCTTCATCTTCTTCAAAAGAAGTAAAGGCAACTACATCAAAAAGAACTAAGAGAAAATCTTTTACAATTCAACTTATTGATAAAGAGAAGGAAGAAATCAGTTGTGACGAAACTGAATGATAATGATATGATGATAAAGATTTTGATGATTTAGATATTTGAAGTTTATTTTTTTTTAATTTAAATTTTGATTTTGATTATGAAGATGAACTATTTCAATATTTAAATGTTAGTGAATTTTATATTTATATTATTGTTTAATAGTTTGTGAAATATTTGAATATTGTTAGTGAAATATTTTTGCAGAAATTTTCTATATATGTTTGAATAGTAAAAATTTATACCCAAAGCGTCTTATTTAAGTAAGGCATACGCCTCACCTAGCATACGCCTCACCTAGCGTCTTATTTAAATGATATGATTGAGGATGATGATAAAGATTTTGATGATTTAGATATTTGAAGTTTATTTTTTTTTAATTTAAATTTTGATTTTGATTATGAAGATGAACTATTTCAATATTTAAATGTTAGTGAATTTTATATTTATATTATTGTTTAATAGTTTGTGAAATATTTGAATATTGTTAGTGAAATATTTTTGCAGAAATTTTCTATATATGTTTGAATAGTAAAAATTTATACCCAAAGCGTCTTATTTAAGTAAGGCATATGCCTCACCTAGCATACGCCTCACCTAGCGTCTTATTTAAATGATATGATTGAGGATGATGATAAAGATTTTGAGGATTTAGATATTTGAAGTTTATTTTTTTTTAATTTAAATTTTGATTTTGATTTTGATTATGAAGATGAACTTCAATATTTAAATGTTAGTGAATTTTATATTTATATTATTGTTTAATAGTTTGTGAAATATTTGAATATTGTTAGTGAAATATTTTAGCAGAAATTCTCTATATATGTTTGAATAGTAAAAATTTATACCCAAAGCGTCTTATTTAAGTAAGGCATACGCCTCACCTAGCATACGCCTCACCTAGCACTTAGTCTTCAGGCCCACCGCACCTATGCGCTTTTGGGCATCTCGCACCTTAAATAACTATGGACCGTCATTTCATCATGGAAAAAATAGATAATAGGAGTGTATGTAAGGGAGCAAACAGATGGCATTCTAGCAAAGAAGCTTTATGAATTAAATTTTAAAGAATTAGAGAGCAAACTCAAAATAATCATCATATATACTACATGTTATGGGGGAGTCTAGAAATCCACATCATTTTTGAGATGGTCTGGATAAAAGGTATTGTGAATCATTTCATGTGGATGATATTCATGTTAGTATTAACCCTAGAGTCAATTATATGATGATTGACTAGGGGACATTTTATATCATATTCTATTAATAAAGGCATAGTTGTGGTTATTATATTTACTTCATGATTGTGCCAAATGAGTAAGTATAATAATATCCTTGGATAGTAGGTTCTAATCTACATTATATCACTTAGTTGAATTGATAATGAGATACTGTAGAGAACACTACTCTTAACTATTCTTAGTCAAGCATTAATACTCAAGGACAATATTAATGCGTTGAGACTAGCATGTAGGTCAATTGATGACTTAATCTCATAAGTCATAGACATGGGATATCAAGTTGACACATGGGTATATATTAGAGAATATATACTGAATTGACCTGTCATGAGAGAGTTTCATGGATCGTTATATAAGTGTCATAAACTTTCTCATGTGACTATTAGTATAAATAATCTTTAGACCTGAAGTCACTACGGTTCCCTGCATAAAGAGTTGTGTACTTTGGTATCGTCAAACGTCACCCGTAACAGGGTGAACTATAAAGGCGATCACTGGGTATGTAACAAATTATACGAAGGACTGTGAGTAATGTAGATGGAATCTATCCCTCCCATATGACAGGAGTGATATTTGTGGGCCCCTTGATCAAGTAGGACTACTAAATTACATGGTCATGCTCAAATGAATCAATATAATATATTGAGCTCATTTGATTGAGTGAGTCTACTTGGAGATCAAGAAACACAAAGATTGATTAGAGGATAACACAGTCTATGCCTTATTGATCAATCTAGATGTCGAGGATAGAAGGACAAAGTCATTCATTATAATAGACACAGAAAGGTTATGTCTGTCGGATCTCGACATTCTTGTCACTTGGGTAGCAATAATGCATTGCTTGATGTCGCTCATTGTTTATATATCTAAAGTAGTTTAGACACATTGTTAACGTTACGAGAACATATTCGATCACACACAAAGGGCACGATGTCTCGGAGATAAGTTGATTTTAGTTTGACTAAAATGTGATCCAAAATTGGAATATTTGAATTAGACTCAAGTGAATCCAATTGGATTGAGGGATTGAGTCTAATCCGAGTTAGACTCATTTAGATTAGACTCAACCACTTAATTATAGATAATATTCATTAAAAGGTTTAATGAAATATTATCATAGAGGAAGGCTAAGGGGCATTCTATTCATTAGATGAATAAAATATTAAGAGTCTCAAAGGATACCAAGAGGCTTGGTATTCATTGAGTTTTATTAGCATTAAGATGAAGGGAGCTCAAGGGGCAAAGATGCTTAGTATTCGTTAGATGAGTATAAATCACCTCGTCAAAAACCAAGGATTGGATCCCTCTTCTTCCTCTTTCTTCATCCTTAGTCGAAACTCCCTAGTAGAGGGTTTTTTTTTTTTGTGCTTTGTGAACCATCCCAAATTGCTAACACAACTAAGGTGGTTCTTCTCCGAGGCGTAGATCGTGTCCATGTGGATACTATTAGAGGCACGGACACTAGAACGTGCAAGAGATCCGGCAAACCGAGAAAGAGCGGGATAACCGAAGGGCACGCACCAAAGATATAACCCTTAGTTAAATAAATCAAACTTCGTACGAGTTTTTCTTTCGCATAGATCGCTCGAAGGGATCTCAAATTTCCGTTGTGTTTTGAGTGTTTTTCGCTTGGAGACCCCTACAATTTAGAATCATTCTGTTCAGAGGAACATATTCTAAATCATTTTATTTTGGAGAAACTTGATTTGTACGATAGTAGTTATTTTTGTTTCTAGTTTTTAAAAGTAGATATCCTAAATTAATTGGTTCCTTTTTTTCAAAGAGACAGGCATTTTCATTGTCTATATATGTCGTAATTCTTTTCTGCAATGATTATGAGAAAGAATAATCCTCCAAAAACTAATTTTAAATCTTTATGCAACAAATTGAGTAACATCTATAACCCGGATGATAGCAACCAAACTCTACAACTTGAGTATTAAAGTTCTTATGTAATTGATTCTTTCAGATGGTACTTCTGTATGAAAATTATGGCCTACTTTAACAAATGTCAAACTTTGACGTGCCAAATATATTTCACTACATCACGGTTGGTACAATTGGGGTGCCATCCAGGAATGGTGAGGATACAAAGAACCACATTGTAGGTTTCTGAGATTCCAATTCAATTAAGATCCTATAATGGATCTTGATCCTTTTGCCTAATTTAGGCTATATATCAAAAGATCCTAATATCCATATTGCGACTTTGACAACCACAATTGTTAGCCAAAGTTGTGCAACAAGTTAAGTAACTAGGTGTCAGAAACAAGCTAGGTTGGACAAAATCTCTAAGATTAAGGATCAGGGATTATTGGGTCAGGTTACAAACAAGTTTGGTTTTTTAGAGTTTTCCTGAGCTGCTCAGGTTAATCAATTTACAACACATTTTCAAAACATTTCATAGTCGATTATATATCAAATATAATGCTAATAGTAAAGTCACATCAATTTAGGGAAGATCAAAAAGAAAACCAAAAAATCAAGCCAATATCTGAGCAAAAAAAAAAAGACAAAAATCCAGAAAACACGAATAACTAAAAAATTTTGGGAAACAAGGAGACCAAAAATACCAACCAAAACAGATTTATACCAATGAAGAGACAAACTTAACCAATATCAGCAACGTGACAAGGGTTGTAAGTTGGTGAATTACTACCTCTCGAAGTATTGCAGGGACATCGGGAGTACTTCGCTTAATAGTTTCACTGTCCATAGCCCCAACAGCACGCATCTCTGTGGTAGGACCTGCTGGACCACTTTCAGCATTAAGCTTACTTCCCACAGCAGCTTGGTCACCAGCTTCTAGCTGATCTATTTTCTCAGAAGTCAACTTTGCAATTTCATTTTTCATGGTGTTTTTATCTCTTTTCTTGCGAGTAAATTGGAATTTTGGTAATTTTTTAGCAGTGGGAATAAGGGTAGAAGGCTTGTCTGTCATTGAATGGTCATCAGTAGCCATCAAGAGGTTATTAGGGTCTTTGACACTTATCGCATCCAGGAAAGTGGAGTGTTTTGAGCAAAAAGCTCGCAATTCAACCTAAGGTGGGAGCAGAAAAAGATTCAGTAATGAATGACATCAATAAAATGCAAAAGGCAGTTTACAGAAAAGAAGAGATACAATGAAGATTTACATTTGCACATTCAAATCTTCCCCAAATCTCCATCTGATTCTTTGACTCTCTAGCACACATAGGATGGAAAGCTGTTCTACATGTTCCTAAAGCATCAAACCTGAATAAGTTATCATAAAGGGAAAACAAAAAAACTGAAGAACGAAGAAACTTGTAGATTTCATTAAATAGCAAGATAATCTTAACTGTCTGGAAAAAAAAAGACTATACATGCCATCTATAAAATAAAACGCATCTCCATAGGTGTGTCCATTTGGTTAAGACTAAACAAAACCAACCTGAGCTAAATCAAAATGGACTGAAACCAAACATTTTTTATATTGATTTAAAAGAACAAATCAAATCTTAGCATGTAAACTTAATTGAAACCATACCAAAATTATGGATTTGGTTCGGTCAATTTCAAATTGAATCATATGCAGCTGAGCGTCCTATTTTTAAAAATTTAATAATTGAAACTATTTATGAACTTTTAGAAAAACAAGAATATGGCATAATTCAGTTTGGGTTGAACCAGCATGCATCTGAATATCATAAATTTCAATAAATTGCAACTCTTTGTCGATGAGAGTTCCAAAAAAACACAATAATATCCTAAAATAAGTTGTAATATTGTGAACTTTTAACATAAACTCTATTAACATTGTGTTAATTGAAATTAATTCTAATGACAAACATATTCTTTTATATTAAAAAAATATTTTTTGGTTAATTTGGTTTACAACAATCAAACCAAACCAAAATTTTGTAATGCTTCAATCAAGCCCAATGAACCAATTTCGTAATCGAAACAAACCAAACCCAACTCTCAATTTGATTTAATTGGATTCAAATTTTCTTTTTAAAGAAATGATGGGCACTCCTACATCTTTGAACCACCAAATAATTTGTATCAGAGTACAAATAAAGGATTGTTTTTTCAGTGGCTCAAGACATAGTCAACTGTCCTAACAAAGTAAGCTAACCAAGATAAGACGCCCCGAACAATAATCATCTCAATGCTACAAATATCTGTTTTCGACTGCAGTTGTTTAAAATATTGTTGCTATCTAAAAATCTCACATGGTTCCAAATTGGTACGTGTTCAAAAAATTATGCTGGATAGTGGGAGTACAGGTTCATGCTAAAAATATACACTTTGGTCCTTCAGTTTCCTTACATCCTGATCATATAAGAACCATCTGTCGCACCCTGCTGAGTCTAAACAAATTAAAGTATCTTCCCCAGCAGACACCAATAGTAATAAATCATATTAGCTCCTACAGACAAATCTAACAGAAAATTAAAATTAGGTGATAATAACATGGCTTTTAGCGAATGATAAGTTATGCTTTAATCAGTAAAATGCAAAGAAAGAAAGAATAGGAGAACAAGGATGAGAAATGCCTTAAAAAGAAAATCTTGTTGCTTGAAAGAAAATTAAGAGAGGGAAAAAAAGTTGGAGGAATGAAAACCATAAACTTATCCCATTCAAATAATCCCAAAACTAGGAAGATGTGATGGTAGGGGATTGATCCAAAACTGAAATTACCAGCCTATGCATTAAAGGGGAGTGATCCAAAACTGAAATTACCAACTTCCCCGTTTTCACTGAGGCCATGATTCACACCATGGTTGAAATGGTTTTTTAATCATTTTAACAATACAAGATTTCCATTCTCTCCCACTTTGTTCTTCCCTGGTACACGATAGGAGTGAAAGCATAATAAACTTGTTCCCATTTTCTTCCCCAGTACACAACAAGATTGAAAACAAATAAACCTCTCCTCCTGCCTATCTTCTCCTTGTATTTGTTAAATTTATAAGCAAACTGCCAAATCAGGAAATTTATCTGTCCAAAGAAAAGTCCACCTCAATGATAGTAGAATTGATGCAGTTGCTTGCAAATATAGTGCTGCATGATATTTGGCATAGCAGGATAGATCTTAATAACTTGCAACTCCACAATATAGCTTCGACAAGCCTACAGTGGTTATAATGGAACGTAGACAATTGTGGAAAATTGAATACTAAACAACTTGTTTAGAAGCTAAAGAGGGAAAGCACCAACGTGAATAGCAGTTGATGCAACTCCATAATGTAGGTTCAACAAGCCTATAGTAATAATGGAATGAAAGAATTGTGGGGAAATGAATACTAGAACTTGTTTAGAAACAAATAAAAAGGGAAAACGATAATAAATCATATCAAATTTACTAACCACAATCACAGACAATATATTAAAAAACGTGCACAAGCATATCATCTGAAATGGTGAATGATTAAAATCAAGCCCTTCTTGCTTGTTTCCTTGGGTGGAAATAGCTGAGGGAAATGAACCTATATTCTTTGCCTCCTCTTCCTTGAGTAGAAATGAAAGGGAGGAAATAGTTGGCGAACTCTTTCCCCAATTTTAAATAATTTGAATTCCATCCGAATCGAATGAAAAAATCAAATTGCTCTTAATGTCAGTAGCTAAAACAAAAATAAAAAAAATGACATTTTGTTTAACTTTTTATTTTTATATGTTTTTTACAAAATCAATTCTTGAAATTTAAATTTCTCTCGCCTTGATTTCCCCCTAAAGAAATGGTAGGGAATTCTCTCTCTTGATTTTTTTCCCCTCCAAGGAAACACAAATGAAGGATAAACTTCCATATCCTTTTGCTCAAAATTTATTTTCCTACTCACAAATTCACTCCCTTGTAGAAAACATAGCCTCAACATTGAACAGGAACAAATATAAAATCAAGCTATATGTTAGCAATAAAGAGTGACAAGGGATGGAAGAATATAATTACCATAGCTGCATCTTACGCATACACCATGCTTCACCTTGCATAAATTACAGACCAACCTCCTCCGACTATCATCTATGCCACCAACATTCATAACTAGTTGCATAGCTTTGGTGTCTTCGACGTACACTTCTGGTGTCCACAGAGCACAAAACAAGTGTACAAATGTACCACAATCAGCAGGGTAAAGGGAAGGACCAATTCTTAGTTCTTTCATCACTCCGCCTTCCCTAGGACAAAGAAAGCATGGCCTTCCCTGTATAACTTTACTTGCTTTCTCCAAATGCTTACACCAAGAACAAATGCAAAGCCCGTCCAAACCCTCATTTACCCCATAACATTTCTGGTGCACCAAAGCCTTGCAAGAATGGCAGTGAAGCAACTTGTTCGATCTCACTCTACTATCTGCAGTGCAACAGACATCACATATTTCAGCTCCTGAATGTGAATGTGGAAGCAGTAGCAGCCTATCCAAACCAGCATCTCCACCCAAAAGCTTCCGAATCTTATTTGGGTGTTCAGACGTGAGATTGAAACGTTCCTTAGAACCCAAAAGCCAATGCAAAGACGAAGTATCATCATTTTCTTCTACTTCAGTTAATAATGCATCGTCTCCAGGAACCGCTCTCCCATCTGCTTCAGCAAGAGGTACATTCTCGTGTGCGTGAACTTTCTCTGTCTCCATTGGTTGAAGCTCTGAGTGTTCTTGCTCTTTCCCAGGCAATGAAATGAAACCCAATGGAGGGGCAGAAGCGTCCAATTCCCTAACTTTCTCACTCAGCTCCGCCCAATTTCCAAGGACTGGCATGGTTAGACAGGAAGCTACTGAACCAGGACCCAACCCAAGCGTCGGAACCAGTAAGTCGAGGTCGGACAGAGTGACTGGCTGGAAGTACTCTTCAGTCTCATCCCACACAGTGAGCGGCTTACCGGGCGCGGACGGCTTCTCAGCGTTCTCCCCGGCGGCCTTTTTCTGCTTCTTGTGGCTCTCGGAGGCGCGCGCGAGAAAAGACGCCAAACGCGAAGGGAGCGTCGGAACCCTAGGCGCAGACTCCTCGCCGTCGAAGGGGCATCGAACAGAGAGCGCCTTCTGCGCCTGGGAAAAGGGATCTAAGCTGGTAGCCGGAAGGCCGACGGAGAGAGGGTCCTCGGCGGCATCGGAACGGGCGTCAGTGTCTTCACCCTTCATCACGACACGGGAGCATCAGCCTGACGTCCCAGAATTCTAAGCGTGGGGGACAGGAGAAGAGCAGAGAGGAGAGAGGGAGGAGGAGGGGAGATGAGAGAACGGGGGAGGGAGCTAGGGTTAGGGTTTCGAGCTCCGGTTCAAGGTTCGGTATACAATTTTTCTTTTCATATTATTTTTTTTTCTTTTTTCGTTTTTTCTTTTCGTTTCCGTAACAGATCGGGAGGGAGAGGAGGAGTGTGTAATTGTGGCGTCACCTGGCGGTTAGTTTGTGTTGTACTTGTGCACGGTGAGTGAAAATTCTATTAAAAACAAAATGATTCGGTTTTGATTTTAGTATTTTTTATTTAATTAAATCGAATAAATTAAAATTAAAAATTAAATTATTAAATCTTTCATGAAATAAAAAATTCAATTTGATTTTAATTAATTTTTTTATTATTTAAAAAAATTAATTCAATTTTTAGTCGAATTAATCTCTATTTATTTATTAAATTTTTATTAAAACATTCCGTGAGCTTCATCAGAATCTTTTTTTTTCAATTGATTTGAATGATTTAGGATTGGATTTTATTTGTATTTATTTTATTATTATGCGATGGGATGTATCCTATTAACTCGGATGTCATTATAAGGAATAAACATGATTATTTCATCATCTACAGGTTCACTGGGAGTGTACATGTGGCAAAGCCCGAGTGGATTTACAACATTGTTTGTACATGTGGCAAAGCCCAAGTGGACTTACGGCATTACCCATTCAAGCAGAATCGAATTAACCAATTAAACAAAATGATACTAATCGAGTAAAATTGACACTAAGGCAACAATAATAGAGGCGAATGTGGCAACAATGGCATGTTAGAAGTAAGAGAGAATCGAAGAAAATGACTTTCCATGGTGGGTCATCCAACAAGCCCGATCTTAGAAAGTTTCAATTTTTAAGATTAACTTAATCAAAATCACTTCTAAATTATTATTTTCTATTTTTACCTTATTACCCTACTAAATATCTATTTTACCTATTAATTTCGATTATTTATCCTGATATGTTTTTATTTATAATGGATATTTTTCACTAAATCAATTATTTAACTTATTTAGTAGTATTTACAAATTTTATTTCTATTATTTATCTTTGTAACTTACATACATATTTTTCCATGTTACTTGAAAATTTTATGATTTTTCATAATTATATCTTGTCCATCGGGTAAATCCAAAAAGCATAGAGTAATGTTAGCCTCATATCTTGTCCATCGAATAAATCCAGAAAATATAGAGATCTACATTCTAACAACCAATATCACCCATTATTCGAACACAACAACATTCCAAAAATGCAATAAAAATGCCATAACAAATGTGCAATAAATGTTAGCCTCGTATTGTGTTCGTCCATATCACTTGTTATTCGAACACAATAAACGTCCAAAAATGCAATAAAAAATGTGCTACATGAGAATTGAACCATCGTCACTGAGGTTGTCCCCCCTTATTGCTAACCATCAACCATTTCTAGGGTTGGAAAAATATTTTTATGATCTTTTGTTTAAGTTATCTATTTTATCATCACGCCAACTATTTCTAAGTATCAGTCTTCACGGAATGAACTGATGATAGCCATAAGATGTTGTCATCATGAGGTCTAGGAGTTAAATCCTGGCGAAATCGGATGTCTATCCTCCCTTATGTGCTAGTCACTATCCCGGCTATAGCCTTCATGATTTATCTCCTTCATGTTAGTCATGAGACAGATTGATAGGAGAAGAGGATAAGCGAATCACCTTTTGCCACCTTATATCTATCATTTCTTGAATGTATAATGCTTATAATCAAATTGAGGAAATTTTATAAATCAAATATTGAGTCGCAAGAAGGTTCAAATTCATGTTGACCATTAAACTTAAGATAAACTCATAGATCCATGTATTTTTATAATTTTGGATTTATTTTTTGGTTGATCTATTGAAATAGATCGATTGAATTAATAAAATTTAGTTTATATGTAGAGTTCTTTTATTTATAAAGCTTAATCCTAAGCTTAAGGGTGCTTTGACGAATTATATTTAGGTTTAAATTTGAGCTAATTGATGCCAACATAATCCAATGTAACCAAGATCCTCCTGCTTGGTCATGACTACCTACACTACCAACAAAGAATCTGATGCCACTTGCACATCTCGAAGACCTTTCTTATATGAAGCTTGATCCCTTCCCAAATATCCCTGAGATTATGGTGCAGCAGAAGGGCGATTAGTTGTCATCTCAGACATCTATAGTTCGATCCCCAACTACGACGTATTTTGTAGAATTTTTTCCTTCAAGTGTGGCGCGAACCCTGGGACGCTGAGCTTCTGGACCGCCCGTCGTGAGTGCTTCCCAATTTACCTTAGCAGGTGGTGGAAAACTTCCGTGGGGCCCGAAGTTCGACATTACCCAATCTCGTTAATCATTGATTCCTTCCTAAATTGTCAGACGCTCGCCATGCACTACTAAGATAGGTTGATTGATTTGTTTTCCAAATGCCAGCAATTACCGGCCTTGTGAGTCTTGAACAACCCCACCAACGCTATATTGATGTCGACTCTCAAAGATAGTTACATTCACATTAAGCTTGAGAGCGCGTGAACTTGACACACATCTTCACCGGATTACCCTTCTCAACTTGAGAATAAATTTTCTCTTTTATTCGGGCCTTTCTAAAATCATCAAGCATTGCAGAGCTCCAAGAAATACTTTCTGCGATTGGTTTTCTCCTATCACCATGGAAAAAGTTTTGTTTTTCCTTCCAGACTGCCCACGTGTGGATTGCAAGGTACTCAAACTCCTCTTTGGACATTTGTTCTTTCAACCATATGTAAACATCTAGAATGCTAGTCTGTTTGGCCCCCTTAAATATATTGGCAAAAGGGGAGTTCTTCCACAAGTGTTTTATTGCAACACAGAAGAAAAGAGTGCGGCAAGTCGAATACATAGGATAACTACACAGAGAGCAAGATTCACTAACTGAGACAGCGTTGAAGCAAATTCTGATTAGTGGAGATACAATCATGAGAAATACTCCATCAAAATAACCGGACCTTAGGTGGAATAGAAAGACCCCATATAAATGCCCACCAAGATTCGATGTGATGTTGCGATTGGTGCTCCAAAGGGGAGAATAACCCACATTGGAGACGACACCCATCACACACTATATAATTGCATCGAACCTCCAAAAAAGCAAAACACACACTCTTGCTTCCAAGATTCGAACCTTCAAGATTTCACTAGTGAAATATAAGTTAAAACCATTTGAGATCAAATCTGCATCCCATGCTCGTTCCTTTATTAATCTACTCACAGTATCCTCATTTTTCCAAGGGACCATCGGCCTCTTGATTTTTTACAGGATGGTAGGAATCCAATTCTCCTCAAATATTTTAATAGATTTCCATCCCCAACTCGCCATAACAACCCATATACTAGAATTTCTTTACTTTAGAGGATCGATCGCCATATATAAGAAGGATTACTCCCCAATCCCATATCCAACACCGCCCCATGTTTGAAGGCAGTTAACGAATCTGGGAAGTAGACAAGGCGCTATAACTATTTGGCTAGCAAGGCTTAATTAAATTTAGTCAATTTTCTAAAACTCGAGCCACCCCAAACCTTTGGCTGACATAAAAAATCTAAAGATCTCTAGTGCAATTTCCACTTACCCTTATCTAGTCTCCACCAGAAGTTCACACATTCTTTTGTAATATGACACCATAGTAGGGAGTTTGAAGCATGACATCACAAATGTGAGAATTGCTTGTAGGACTGACTTGATTAGCACTCTTTTCCTCCTAATGAAACCCACTTATGACTCCATCCTTGGATCTGTTTCACCTCTATGCCAATCATATATTTAAATCGAAGACTTTTACTTCTCAATGACACTGTAGGTAAGCCCAAATAGAGATCGTGCTAATATACCACAGGAATCTAGCTCTGGAGGAGATTCGTGATCTTGATAGTCTGATCTGTGCTCTGGAGGAGATGGCGGTGCGGAATCTAGCTCCGATCTATCACCTCGCAGCCGAGATAGTTTTAGACGATGGTTCGCCAGGCTCTTCCAAGTGGAAGAACCTCCTCCCTCTCATTTGGAGAAGAAAGAGCTTTATATAGCTCGTTGGGATCATGTGGGAGGCAAGTGTCGTGCCTATTGGCATGTGTTAGTGAGAGCCCTAGAGCCAATCATGTGATGGTTGTTGTATGGACTCATTGTATCATATTTCATATATATATATAAAGGCATTTGATTATGGTTATTATACTTACTTGTATTGGTGCCAAATAACTAAGTGTAATAACGTCCTTGGTAGTAGGTTCATATCTATATCAATCGATTGGTTGAATCGATAGTGAGATGATATAGAGAACACTACTCTTAATTATTCCTAGTCAAGTATTAACATTCAGGGACAATGTTAATGCATAGAGACTAGCATGTAGGTCAACACGATGACTTGATCTCACAAGTCATGGATATGAGATATCAAGTTGACACATGAGTATGCATTGGAGAATGTATACTGAATGACCCACCATGAGAAAGTATCATGGATCGTCATATGAGTGTCATATACTTTCTCATGTGACTATTAGTATGACTATTAGTCCTTAGACCTGAAGTCACCATAGTTCCCTACATAAGGAGTTATGTACTTTGGTTTCGTCAAACGTCACCCGTAACTGGGTGGACTATAAAGGCGATTACTGGGTATGTAACAAATTATGCGGAGGGATGTGAGTGATGTAGATGGGATCTATCCCTCCTATATGACGGGAGAGATATCATAGTCTTGATAGAGTGAGATCACTAAGTGCATGGTCATGCCCAAATAAGGCAATATGAGATATTGAGCTTATTTGATTATAGTGAGTCTACTTGGAGTTCAAGACACATAGATTGATTGGAGGATGACACGGTCTATGCTTCATAGAAGATCAATCTAGATATCGACGATAGAAGGACATTGCCACATATTATGAAAGTCATAATTAGTAGTCACATTGGTGATGTTGGATCTCAACATTCTTGTAACTTGGGTAGCAATGATGTGTTGCTAGATACCGCTCATTGCTTATGTTTCTAAGAGGTTAGAAGCATTGTCAACGTTACAAGAACCTATAGGGTCACACGCAAAGAACAAATAGATGGAGAAAAAAAAATGAAGTCAAGTTTGACTTGGCTAAATATGGAAAGTCCATAAAAGGCAAGTTTGACTTGACCCAAATCCAAATCAAGTTTGACTTGACTTGGTTCCACTTCAAGTTAGACTTGACATGGGAGAAGAAATGAAGTCAAGTTTGACTTGGCTAAATATGGAAAGTCCATAAAAGACAAGTTTGACTTGACCCAAATCCAAATCAAGTTTGACTTGACTTGGTTCCACTTCAAGTTAGACTTGACATGGGAGAAGAAATGAAGTCAAGTTTGACTTGGCTAAATATGGAAAGTCCATAAAAGGTAAATTTGACTTGACCCAAATCCACCTCAAGTTAGACTTGTCTTAATGCCACATCATGGTGATGAATTGGCATGGAGCCAACCATTGATGATGCTCCACATCATCAAGAGCATTACCCCCCATTTGAATTTGAATTCAAATTGAAAGGGGGTTATGGCAGGCCACTTAATGGCCATTAATGGCCATTATGTGGCCGGCCACAATGAGAGGAAAAATCAAGGGTTGGTTCCATTTTTCTCATTGTGTGTCTTCTCTTCTTCCTCCTCCAAGTGTTGGTGCTCTTCTTCTTCTTCTCCTCTTGGCCGAACCCTTGAAAGGTGCTAGCACACCTAAAGGGTTTCCTCCATCCACTTTGTTTGCGTGGATACTTCTAGAGGGACGACACTTGACGTCCTAGAGATCCGACATCCAAAAGGAGCGAGCGGGATTAAGCGTGGCACGCACCAAAGGTAAAAATGGTTTATCCCTCTTTAGATCTAGGAGTAGATCGAGTTTTGAGCATGAAATGAATACGTGATTTTTGTTTCGGAATTTTTTCTTCGCACGAGATCCATGGCTTTGGGTTCTCGGGGTTTCCGCGACGCGAAAAGGCGGTTTTCGCGGCCCGAAAAACCCAACAGCATGATCGTGCCTAAGATGGCACGGTAGCAACTTTGGAAATAGGCACAACCATATAGAAGAATCTTTGGCTAGAACTCAAGTATAGGCATGGTCGTGCCTGAATGACATGGCTTGGCTAAAGAAAGTGTGTAGAAGAGATGGCGCGACCATGCCAAAAGGCACGACCTGCCTGAAAATGCCTCGACTAGGCTGCTGAAATAAGGCATGAGCATACTTCAAGGCACAACCAGACAGAATAAGGCACAACCAGGCAAGTGAATGAGGTAGACCATGCCTAAGAGGCATGAGCTGGCTCTGATTTTCCAACAAGCAACTTCGGAAACTCTCCAAACTAGTTTGACTTGTTGAATTTGGCTTCCGAAGTGTAATTTTGGCTCAAAATTTCCTCCACACCACATCTTGCTATGAAAAATATGCAAAAAGCATATCTCCACATAAAAAGAGTAATTATGCTGAAAACAGATATATAGGGATGCAAATATGCAAACTGTATACAATTAATACAAGTGAATGTGTGTGAAAAAGGTGCCCAAAAATATATATAATTTATGCGCATCAGTACCCCGAGCACTTCCTTCGAAACATTTTGACTGACAACATCCCAATACTTCTGGATGAATAATGTGGATAATCAATCCAAGCTAGGGTTTTATTGGAGAGCTCGTCTAATCTCTACTTCTATAAAAAGAACACATAAAATCTCACTACAAGAAATATGACTTTTCGCAGTGCACATTTATGCTATCCGTAGCGCACATTGTATACTGCGAAGTTCAAAGCTATTGAAAGTCATAAGTTATCCGCAGCGCGCATCTGCGCACTGTCGAAGGGCTTTTCCGCAGCGCACGGATCACGTCTTCCGCAACGCGCGGATGCGCACTGCAGAAGGTCTTCTAAACCTCCACACCTCTTCCGCAGCGCGCGAATGCGCGTTGCGGAAAATGCCTTCTACACCTCTACACCTCTTCTGCACCGTGCATCCGCGCGCTGTGGAAGAGGTGTGGAAGGCCTTTTCTGTAGCGCGCGGATGTGCGCTGCGGAAGAAGTGCAAAAGATTCAACACACAAATATCACATATACAAATATTAAAGCTCTAATATTTATAATTCAACATACAAATATTATATACAAAATTATAATAACACATTCACAATTATAATTTAACACACCATACACCAAATTAGAAAACCATCATGACCACATTTAATCAAAACAATCATTCATTTAGTCACATAAAGCAATCCAAACTAAACACAGAAATTCATCTTTATTACAAAAAAGTAAATGTCAAATCATTAGCAACTGTATCAGTCAGACAAAACAATAAACTTTGATGCCCAAGCTACCGTGCTTCCTAATGCATCCTCGAGAAAAAACATCTCGTCGTTTGGCCGAATTAGCTCCACCTTCTCCACAAAAATTTTATCAATCCAAACTTTCCAACAAGATCCACCAAGAAGAGCGTGATGTGCTTTTGCTTTTGGATCCGTGGATGCAATTCGACCTTCTGCAACGGCTTCATCAACAGACCAATGAAACAACTTACATTTAGCATTAACACTGATAACTCCATCACTCACATTCTTTAGTTTTGACTGTATAACAATAAAAAATAGTTAATGATCAAACAAATTTTTAAAATAAAGCATGTTATGATTGATAGGAGAAAGTAAAATATTGTATCAAAATAGTTACCTGAGTTGCAACATTGCTATCGCCACCAATAAAATTTCCAATACTGTTACAAATTTCACCACTAGCAACCTAATTTTATAAGTAAATTAATTATTGTTAGTAAATTTTCCAATACTGTTACCAATTTCACCAATTTCACCACTATCAACACGTTTAGGACACAAAATTAATCATACAAATAATGTTAAGTAAATAGCTGTTAATTAAAGCAAAATACAAAAAGTTAAACGAAGACAAAATAGCTAGGTAACAATGTAAAAAATAAGCAAAAAGAAATAAGAAAAAATAGTAGCATTATCAAACATAAGAAATAATTGTTTTAAAAATAGCCACATTACTAACCTATTCTTTTTCTTTTTGTAACTTTAGAGTTTGAAAGAAAGCCTTCATTTCTTGCATTTCTTGCATTTCTTGCTGAAGATTATGCACTACACTTTGAAGATGCTTAACAATTGCATTTTTTTCAACAGAAGCTCCAACTTTTGATGGTTTAACTCCAAAGCCCATTCCACGCACTCTACCTCGAGATTCCTTGCCGAATACAACGCTAATTGCATCATCGGCTGATCCTGTCGCGAAGTGAGTAGGACGCCCTTACAGCTGAGTGGGTCTCTGGGAAGGGTGAGGTCGCTGAGATGACGTGACGAGCTGGGTTGCTTCCCACCTACGAGGCAAAGACCGTTAGAACCCGCCGGGAAAAGTCCCCGGCCAAGCACTCCGACGGTCAAGTCAGCACGAGACAGTGGCGATGGAAAGCAATAGAACAGTATGAAAATTGCACTATCGCGCGTACCTGGGAAATGCGGAGTAGGAGGTATATATGACTGGGGAAGCTGACAGGTTCTGCCCCGCCTGCCACTTGTCGATGTGTGGAGAGGGCAAGGTAATGCATGCCCAGGGATGGTAGGGTAAAGTGGCACATGCTGTATTAAGGAAAGGGGCACTGTCAACTTAAGGGTGGCGCCTGATAACCATCATTTTTGTTGACTATTTTAGGCTCTAAAATCCATGTTTGATCCACATTTTATATGCTTAAGTTTGCAATAGTCATAGGTTTCATGTATTCCCTCTATTTTGGCTTTTAATTCAAATCTTTGTATATTTGGGATATTTTTGGCACTAAATTTGAATATCATTTTGTAGGCTTCAATTGATCATGGACCTAGATCAAATCAGGTCAGACTTGAGTCAGCATTGGATCCAGATTAAAGGGATCAAGCATCGGATTATTAGGAGCCGTCCATTCCAGAGAATGGCTAGATCTGAGCCATCGGTTAGCTTCTGGTCAATTCGAGTTCAAGATAGAATCAATCCTAACCATAGATCAAGATCTGAAAATTTCAGCCAAATCAGAAGTAATCTGACCGTTGGATCAAGCTCAAGATGTTCTAGACCATCCATTCAAGAAAAGGGAAGATCTGGACCATCCACCACTGATTTAGTAAATCCGAGCTGGGAATAGGTAGATCAGAACCATTGATTGTGATCTGTGGAGTTTGGTTCTGATCTGAAGAGATCTGACCGTTGGATGAAGCCAAATCGATCTCAGCCGTCCGTTGCTAATTCTCTTCTGAGCTGTGAACTTAGGCTTGGCTGACTGGACTCAATCGACTAGATTGAACCCAAGCTGGCTGAACAAAAGAATCGCAGAATTGGGCTGAATGGACCAAATGCTGGGCTGAACTCGAGTGCTGGCTTGGCTGAGCTGGACCAGAGCTGAAGCTGGCTTGACTGGACCGAACCACGCGCAACCAGGAACAAAAGGGAAATTGCGCAAAGAAGCTAGGGCAGATTGGAATGGGGGGAGTCGAGGGGTTCCCGATTCTCTTCTTCCTCCTCACCTTCACCTTCATCTCCTCCGGCCATTGCACAACTAGGGTTAGGGGTTCCAACCTTAGCCGGCCGGAGTTCATCATCGCCACCTTCTTTTTTTTTCTTCTCCATCCACTCCCCACTCCATCTCTTCTTTCGGGGTTCGAAGAGGAGTCTCCTCCATTTTCATCCCACTTCATCGCCGCCGGCCGGACGAGCTAGGGCTCTGGGGGTTCCGAACCCTAGCCGAACGCAGCCGTCGCAGCATGTCCAGCACCACCACCACAAGCTAGGGCTCTGGGGGTTCCGAACCCTAGCTTGCCTCCTAGTCGACTCCACCGCAGCTTTCTCTCGAGTTGAGGGGTTCCTGACTCGATCAAGGCTTCCATCCACTCCACCGCAGACTTTCTTTACATTTCATTAGATCCAGTAGCCAGTAGTTCTTCACAGATTTCCAGCAATTCTTCAGTTATTCTTATCAGCAGTTTGTTTCCAGCACCATTCAATTCCAATTTCTTCACGACAGCTGTCCAGTTTCATCAGTTTCAGAAATTCAGTGTCAGCAATTCAGTTTCAGCAACGTTGCTTCATCAATTCCGGCAGCTAGCTTTTCTTCAGCAGGCCGAGTAGCACTTCCTCTTCAAAGAGCTGAAGGGCAGTTCAAGCTCCACTTCCAATTACAGCAGTTCTCTTCATAGCCGCAATTGGCCGCAGCTTCTTCTTCACAGCCACTTCCAGCCTTTATCTGGTTGGGTTGATTCTTCCCTTCATCAGATGTGGATGTGGATGTTGGTTGTGTTGTTCATTGAATGTTTGTGTTATTGATGAATTATTGTATTGGATTGATCTCCTACATTAGTTTGCACGTACCTTTGTTATTTTGATTCATGCTTACAAGTTGTTTGACAAAATGCTTCTATAAGTTAGGTTTAATTCCATGTGTTTTGTTTGACTTAATTCTTGCTTGTCTTGCTTCTTTTAATTGCTTTGAGCTCTTATTTTTATTTGGATGCAATTATGTTTGACTAGTCTAGGTTTTGTTAATTGCTCTACGTTATGTTGCTTTTAATTCTTGCAAGTATAGTTTAGATTAGAGTAGATCTTCTTTACTCGCATTGTCTTTCATTAATTAGGATTAGATTTCATACCTCCTTTGTCATTTCTTTTCGTAGTCTTAATATTCAAATCCAAAACCCCAATTTGATATCAAAAATCCCCAAAGCAATAGCATACTATCTTGAAAATTATCATGTACCGACTACATTCGTTGAGAGACGACTCGGGTTACTCTATGCTACATTAGTTTAGAGGAATTCAGTACTTAAATTGTATTTGATACTCGCGGTACGACACGCGAGCCTTATCAAATTTGGCGTCGTTGCCGGGGACTGTAGTGGTGCTTGATAATTATATTTTTTGATTCTATTCTTGATTGCTTTATCTTTTGTATACGGTTGCTGCCATTTTGTTTGCTTTGTGACAGGACTGCCAGTTCAAAATGTTTTCATCTACTTACTAGCAGCCGTGTCAAAAATTTCAACAGCAGAACCAATATTTTCAGCAGTCCCAATCAAATTTTCAACAACCAAGTTATCAATTTCAGCAAGGGCAGCCACAATGTCAGCCTTTTCAACAATTTCAGCAGCCCTATTCAGATTTACAGCAGTACCAACATTTCAATCAACCACAACAATTTCAACCACCATTTCAGAATTTTCAGCAAGGGTACAATCCGAATTTTCAGCAAAATTTTCAACCATTTCAGCAAAACCAGCAAATTTGTCAAGGTTTCCAACAACATTCACAACTCTATAATAATTTACAGCAGCCTTTTCAGAATTTTCAGCAACCTAATGATCAATTTCATCAACAATTTCAGCAAGATCAGCTATCCTTTCAACCAAGTCAGAATTTTCAGCAGGGGTTCCAACCATTTCAGACTCTCCAGTATCAAAATCAGAATGGATTTCAACCTTCACAGCAATATTTTCCACCACACGATAGAATTTTCAGCCTCTACTTCAGAGTTTTCAATTCCAGGATCAGAGTTCTCAGAACCATAATTTTCAGGAATTTCAACCAAGTTCCCAGGCTACTTTTCAGCAATTTACACCGCAATTTCAACCTTATACTCAGCCCCAACAACTTGATTTTCAGAATTCACCGCTTAACCATGATTTTCAACAACCTTATGCTACCTTTCAAGAACAACAAGTTGTTGAATCTGCTTTTGAAAATATTAAGAGACGCCTTGGACAATTGGTTGAACAAATGAATCAAATAAATGCCCAAAGATCAGGACAATCAGATGAATCTATAGATGTAGGGGATTGCACTGAGCCCCAGGGGCCACCATCATTGGTTGATGTATCAGGATATCCAGAGGATAGGATTGAGAGTGTAGGGGATTACACTGAGCCCCAAGAATCACCCATTCCTACTGGTTTAGAGGCATTGGAGGAGATTGATTGTAGAGCTTGTGATAGTTTTGAACTCAATTCTGAAACTTTACAGGATCATTCTATACTTTTATTTTGTGATGATATAGTTGTTGATGATCCTAATTTTTCTAATTTGGTTGTTGCGGGTATGGTTGAGGAAGCATGCATTAGAAATGATCCTATTAGTGTAGGGGATTGCCCTGAGCCCCAGGGACCACCAACATTACTTGATACATTAGAAGATTCAGAAGATCAGCATGGAAGTGTAGGGACTTGCATAGTGTAAGTAAGAACCCAAGAATCACCTGCTTTAGTTGAGTGTCCACCAGAACCTGAACCTGACGTGGAGCTTGTACTTGACCAGGAGGGGACCGCAGTTACATCTACTCTTGTAAAACCTACAGGTATTCTTCAGCACGATCAGGTAAGCATTCCTTTTATTTCTTTGAAAAAATCAATAGAGGCACCTCACTCTGAGTTTATTGTTTGTGATGAGTTTATTGACACATCTTTTGTAGAAATTGTTTGTGAGAAACCTGTAAAGGCATCTAAAATTGAATTTGTTGAATATGGTGAATTACTTGATACATCTCATGTAAATGCTGATTGTGAAAATTTTTTAGAAGTGCCTGAAATTGATGTTGTTTGTTGTGATGAATCTCTTGGTACATTTTGTGCTGAAATTGATTGTGAAAAACTCATGGAGGTACCCATGGTTGATTTTATTGGTTGTGATGCATGTCTTGCTACATCTTATTTAGAAATTGATTGTGAAAATTCCATTGAGGTACCTAGTGTTGATGTTATTTGTTCTGATGAATTACTGGATACATCCTATGCAGATATTGATGGTGAAAAACTGATAGAGGCACCCAAGATAGATTTCATTGGCAGTGATGCATTTTTGGATTCTTTTTATATAGAGATTGATGATATTACATTTCTTTCTTACCTTGCACGCTTAAGAGGTGTATTACATGGTTTTGCAGGGTCACGTAGGCTTCTGGAGTGGGTGCTCCATCTGAACAGACTCCAACCTCCTGGAAGGATTTCCAAAAGGCATTAAGAGGGAGGAGTTGCTTTTATTTTGACCAGTAGCACTTCACCTCTTAAATGGGTTCTGAACCTTAATCGTCTCCGATCATCGGAAGATGCTTGTGCAAAATTAATAAGGGAGAAATACGTCCAATACGAGATTGATCACATGAGGATAATTCTCCCAAGATGGATACTACGTGCTCTTTACCCTATTTGAAGGGGAGTTATTTTCTTCTTACCCTCCTATTTCATTGTGAATATCATTTTCATGTTTTCAAGTAGTGATCTTTCTTTTCAAATTAGTTCTTGCTAATAAATGATAGAATAGAGTAGAATGCATAAGAGCCTTTGTAGATACCATGTTATTCCTTTTGGCATTTTACTTCTTGCATGATTAGGAATAAATATATCCATCTAAATTTTCTTATATCGTTTTAGTGTCCTTTGAAAGTAAATTAAATTTGGTTGTCAAAACTTAGGATTTGAGCCATTGGATGAAAATTCTTGGTTGCTTGAGTACTTCTTAGTATTGGATTCTAAATTGATGAATTGAGATGAATTCTTTTTACCTAGCGAGGAATTGGCCAAAATTTTATGATACACACATGTGATTGTACTCTATAACTTGCTTAGGTTCTTTCAAAACTATATTTCTATGATAGGACCACACTTATAGAGGTAAATCACTTTGTTTCTTCCCTCATATCATTTTTGCAATTTCCTTGTTGATACACTCTTATTATATATCTCCTTTTCCTGTTTTTCATGTTTATAATAATATTTTGCATGGACTTGGATACCTTAATGTTTCTTAATGCTAGTTTGCCCGAGACGGACAAAAGTTTAAGTGTGGGGGAGGATGCAAGCATATTATCATTAGAAGCAAAAATGTGCCAAGTGAAAAAAAGTGTGAGCTGCTTTAAAAAAAAGAGAGAGGAAAAAGAAAAAAAACAGCTGGAAAATAATTGGCACACTGAATTTTCACGGTTCTTCAATTCCTACTCCACCATAACCATGATACATGCAAGACAACTCAAAAGAAATGGGCAAAGTGCATTGGGATACATTTTTGAGTGTCTAAGTTTTCCACTTTCCCTAACTTTTTCCATATTTTCTTGTCATACTATATTTCTTCTTTATGTTTCCTTATCATGTTGGTTTCTTCGCTTTGCCATATCTTTTTGCCATATCATATTCTTTATTTTCTTTATCATGAGTCATAAGTATCAAGTCTCTCAATTTTCTATTTCATCTTTATCATTGCATATATCTTCTTTAACTTGTTTGAATAAGTTTTTGTAGGTGTGGATCCAATTCATGAATAATGGTGGAGAGTAGATAATAAGCAAGCCTATGGTAGTGCAAGAACCATGGTTGTGTTGGAGAGAGCTCCATTTTTAATAAAAAATGTAGAATTTAGGAAGAGAGCCACTTTAGAACTTCCCTTGAAAGGCTTAGTGAGTTAAATTCATCTCAATGAATCATGAAGGATGAAAATACTAAGTTGTTGATTTAAGGATAAGTATCTAGTCCATTGAGCTTAGATTTTTGAGAATTGACAACCCTAGGTAAGTTTCTTTCAATTGTTTCTAACTATGATTGAGAATAATCTAGGGGGATACATCCTTAGTTTACTAGTTTACTTGCCCGAGACATGCAAGAATTTAAGTGTGAGGGAGTTGATAACCATCATTTTTGTTGACTATTTTAGGCTCTAAAATCTATGTTTGATCTACATTTTATATGCTTAAGTTTGCAATTGTATTAGGTTTCATGTATTCCCTATATTTTAGCTTTTGATTCAAATCTTTGTATATTTGGGATATTTTTGGCACTAAATTTGAATATCATTTTGTAGGCTTCAATTGATCATGGACCTAGATCAAATCAGGTCAGACTTGAGTCAGCATTGGATCCAGATTAAAGGGATCAAGCATCGGATTATTAGGAGCCGTCCATTCCAAAGAACGGCTAGATCTGAGCCATCGGTCAGCTTCTGGTCAATCCGAGTTCAAGATAGAATCAATCCTGACCATAGATCAAGATCTGAAAATTTCAACCAAATCAGAAGTAATCTGACCGTTGGATCAAGCTCAAGATGTTCTGACCGTTGGATCAAGCTCAAGATGTTCAAGAAAAGGGAAGATCTGGACCATCCACCACTGATTTGGTAAATCCGAGCTGGGAACAGGTAGATCAGAACCATTGATTGTGATATGTGGAGTTTGGTTCTGATCTGAAGAGATCCGACCGTTGGATGAAGCCAAATCGATCTCAGTCGTCCGTTGCTAATTCTCTTCTGAGCTGTGAACTTAGGCTTGGCTGACTGGACTCAATCGACTGGACTGAACCCAAGCTGGCTGAACAAAAGAACCGCAGAATTGGGCTGAATGGACCAAATGCTGGGCTGAACTCAAGTGCTGGCTTGGCTGAGCTGGACCAGAGCTGAAGCTGGCTTGACTGGACCGAACCACGCGCAACCAGGAACAAAAGGGAAATTGCGCAAAGAAGCTAGGGCAGATTGGAACGGGGGAGTCGAGGGGTTCCCGATTCTCTTCTTCCTCCTCACCTTCACCTTCATCTCCTCCGGCCATTGCACAGCTAGGGTTAGGGGTTCCAACCTTAGCCGGCCGGAGTTCATCATCGCCACCTTCTTTTTTTTTCTTCTCCATCCACTCCCCACTCCATCTCTTCTTTCGGGGTTCGAAGAGGAGTCTCCTCCATTTTCATCCCACTTCATCACCGCCGGCCGGACGAGCTAGGGCTCTAGGGGTTCCGAACCCTAGCCGAACGCAGCCGTCGCAGCATGTCCAGCACCACCACCACAAGCTAGGGCTCTGGGGGTTCCGAACCCTAGCTTGCCTCCTAGTCAACTCCACCGCAGCTTTCTCTCGAGTTGAGGGGTTCCCGACTCGATCAAGGCTTCCATCCACTCCACCGCAGACTTTCTTTACATTTCATTAGATCCGGCAGCCAGTAGTTCTTCACAGATTTCCAGCAATTCTTCAGTTATTCTTACCAGCAGTTTGTTTCCAGCACCATTCAATTCCAATTTCTTCACAGCAGCTGTCCAGTTTCATCAGTTTCTGAAATTCAGTGTCAGCAATTCAGTTTCAGCAACGTTGCTTCATCAATTCCGGCAGCTAGCTTTTCTTCAGCAGGCCGAGTAGCACTTCCTCTTCAAAGAGCTGAAGGGCAGTTCAAGCTCCACTTCCAATTACAACAGTTCTCTTCATAGCCGCAATTGGCCGCAGCTTCTTCTTCACAGCCACTTCCATCCTTCATCCGGTTGGGTTGATTCTTCCCTTCATCAGATGTGGATGTGGATGTTGGTTGTGTTGTTCATTGAATGTTTGTGTTATTGATGAATTATTGTATTGGATTGATCTCCTACATTAGTTTGCACGTACCTTTGTTATTTTGGTTCATGCTTACAAGTTGTTCGACAAAATGCTTCTATAAGTTAGGTTTAATTCCATGTGTTTTGATTGACTTAATTCTTGCTTGTCTTGCTTCTTTTAATTGCTTTGAGCTCTTATTTTTATTTGGATGCAATTATGTTTGACTAGTCTAGGTGTTGTTAATTGCTCTACGTTATGTTGCTTTTAATTCTTGCAAGTATAGTTTAGATTAGAGTAGATCTTCTTTACTCGCATTGTCTTTCATTAATTAGGATTAGATTTCATACCTGCTTTGTCATTTCTTTTCGTAGTCTTAATATTCAAATCCAAAACCCCTGTTTGATATCAAAAATCTCAAAAGCAATAACATACTGTCCTGAGAATTATCATGTACCGACTACATTCGTTGGGAGATGACTCGGATTACTCTATGCTACATTAGTTTAGAGGAATTCGATACTTAAATTGTATTTGATACTCGCGGTACGACACGCGAGCCTTATCAGCGCCGTTGGCCGCCGCTCGACCTGACACCAAAGCATGTGGCCGAGGTATGGGGGGACAAGGTGTGGCAGACGAATCAGTACCCCGGCGAGATATCCGCCACTTGGGACCAGAACGGCTCTGATCCTGCGCCAACCTTGTATCACGCCTAGTAGTCTGGTGTCAAGGAGTGGTTGTGCCGACTGGGGCACTGAGCAAGGATGCCGGCTGAGGGCCTATGAGGGTGCCGATTGGGGCACTGAGTAAGGAGGCCGGCTGAGGGCCTATGAGGGTGCCGACTGCGGCACTGAGTAAGAAGGCCGGCTGAGGGCCTATAAGGGTGCCGACTGGGGTACTGAGTAAGGAGGCCGGCTGAGGGCCTATGAGGGTGCCGACTGGGGCATTGAGTAAGGAGGCCTGCTGAGGGCCTGTGAGGGTGCCGGCTGGGGCACCGAGTATCATCACTCTCGGCTCGGGCTTATTCCCGGGACGTGGGCCGCCACGCCTCAGCGAGAAGTCGAACCGGGGTGGGTCTCAGACCATTTGACTCAGGAGAAAGCTCCTACCAGACTATGTGGACCTTGACACAGAAGCCCCCAAGGGCCTGAGCCCGTGGGCCTCTTATTTAACGGGATCGTTCAGATCACGGGCCGCCTTCCTTATGACTGAGCGCCAGGCTACCGGGCCAGGTCACACGCAAGCTGGCCCAGGATCATAAGCATCTCCCTCAAGTCTAGTCGAAGGAGGCATGCAGTCCGACTAACTGGATCCCACATCTGGTCCGAGCCTGGCGCGCCCCTCGGCAGGACAGGTCGTCCTCTATTGCAAATACTACAACGGATCCGTATTCCATCGCCTCGTATATCGCCCGAGTCTGGTCAAGCAGCCTTGGTTAGGTCGCCCGTTTCTCCCAGTCGCTCATCGGACGACTGGCATCCCTCGCCTGTTTCCATAAAGCGCAAGCCCTCGCCTGCTCGTTCTTCTTCACGCACTCGAAACTACCCATCTTTCCCCACCGCCTTGAGTGCCACTAGGGTTACGACAACTTCCTCGTCTCGGCCTTTCTTCGGCGACTTTTTTTCACCAGTTAGCCCCTCGCTTCCTTCTTCTCCGATGGCCTCCTCTTCTTCATCGCCATCCCCGTCTCGGCCTTGGTACCATGATCACCACCCTCACTGCCCATGACTTGCTCCAGATACAATCAAACTTTCTAATCCCTACTGACCACCACCTGCTCTTGCCTATGCCCCACGAGCGCTCAAATTCTGCCCCTTTAGGCTACATTGCCCTGTCTCGGGATCATCTTCAAGTTGGCCTCCATTTCCTCGTCCATCCTTTCATTGCCGCCGTCTGCGACCACTTCCAGATTCCTCTATCTCAACTAGCCCCTAATGCCATACGCCTGATATGTGGTTCGGCCATTGTTTTCTCGCTTCTTGGGATTCCCCTGATGTCGAAGAACTTCCATTACCTCTTCTACCCCAAGCAGCAAGAGGTAGGCGATTTTTTCTTCCAAGCCAGGGCCAAAGCTTCCTTTCTCCTGAATCTGCCCACCTCGAACAAGGGTTGGAAAGAGCGGTACTTCTTCGTCGGGCCTATCCCCGCCCCAGGATGACCCACTACTTGGGTCGAGGGACTTCCCGTTTTAGAGACTCTTCCTCGGCACTATCATACTTCGCCGACTTCTTGAGTGTCACCGCGAGCTGGAGAACAGGCATTTTCACGGCGGACTTCTGCTGAGGGAGGGGATTCTTTCTATCTTCGGTCTGAGCCCGAGCCCCTCCCCTTCTCTGTCCGATGCTGGTAAGTTCCCTGGGGTCTGTCAGGCCATATCTCTTTGTCATGCATGAATGTATTTGGCCTTCGCAGTTTCCCTGCTACTATCCACGACCCTGAAGGGAGGTTTTAGGTTGACCGAGGCCGAGCTACAGACTTGGATCTCCTCTATGTTGGCCGCTAGAGAAGGTGCTGTAGCGGAGACGGTTCCGGCCAACCTAACCCCGATTGTGCAGGGGTCGGGCCCCACCGCCTCCGAGACTGCCCCGTCCACGACTGTCCTATAGCGCCTTCCTTCCAAACGCCGACGAGCGTCTTACCCGACAGGGGGTTCCTCCCTTCCTTCCTCCAGCAAGCATCTGGAGAAGAAGAAGAAGAAAAAAAGAGCAGCTCCCGAGCCCGAATCCCATTCTGTTTCTTTGGAGAAGAAGAAAAAGAAGAAGAAGAGAGCAGCCCCTGAGCCGGAAGCTCACTCTGCCTCTTTATCCATTGTTCCGTATGTGGCCCCCGTGGTTACCTCTCCGACCACCATTCTCGTCGGAGACTCCCCAGTTCGCCTACCGACAATTGCCTCGGCCATTGCCCCCAACCCTGGTGCTATGGTCGACCTCTCTATCGCCACATCGCCCGCCAACATTTCTGCCACTTCCAACGACTCCGACACCTTGATGTCTGCTCGATCAGGAGCCTCTTCCGCTGAGGATCCGCATGAGGACCCGATGATGCACCTCCTAGTGCCCTCTTGGGTGGACCGTCGCCTAAAGATACCCCTAGGCGAGCTACCAGAGCACTACCAGGATCTGCGCCTTTATGGGTCGGTAGCCGATCGCTATGCCCAAGGGTTCGAGGAGTCCTACTTTAGGGACTCTTGCAACAAAGCTGACACCTTCTTCCTTAAGGTCACTCAGGTATGTATAGGCGACTTAGGCCTTCCACTGCACTCTTCAATTCTGACTCTCAGGAATGGCGTTCTTCCTGTAGTTCGTAGGAGACTGCCATGGCGTCTCTATGTCACTCCTAACCCATAGCTCAGCATGAGCTAAGGCCGAAAGGGAGGTAAAGCGCCTACGAATGCAGATGGCGCACTCCCGACTAGTCACTGACGAGCCCACACTGAACCACCTACGAGAGGAGGTTCGGGCTCTGGAAGATCAACTATACTACTCGGGGGAACAACTTGAAGCAGCGCGCGGCCAAGTCGAGGCGGCGCAACAAGCCACTTCCCAAGCAAACATCAGACTTTCCACCCTGAAGCACGTCGAGCGGAAAGCGCGAGCCTCACAGGTGGAGGCTCAGACCGAGTTATCCCAGGCAATGTCTGACCTTCAGAGGGCGTCAATCACCCTCGATTCTCTTCAAGCCCAACTAGAGGCTAGAGATACTACCGCTCTAGCCCAGTCACAAAGGATAACTGAGCTATCCATGGAGCTCTCCTCCAAAGATCAATTGCTGCATACCCAAAAAGAAGAGCTTGAGTAGCTGCGGAGGGAGTGTAACGCCCCAAAATTTCCATTTTAAGTCCTTAAAGTCCTTAGAACTATTTAAAAATGTTTTAGAAATATTCTAGATATTTTTAGGAATTTTTAGAATATTTTTATGGAATTTTCCGAGTCCGTTTAGTATTTTTTAAAAAGGAAAAACTTTAAAGGGCAGCAGGGGGGTTCGAACTCGCGACCACAGGAGGAGCAAGCCCTTAAGGGCGCGCCAGTGACTGGCTGGGCTAGGATATCAAGCACAATAAAAGGTGGAGAGAAATGATTTTATAGAGTAGTTACGTTTTTCATGAAGAGGTATTTAAACCCCGCTTAAGTCGCGTGAAACCCTTGGAGGAGAATTTTCGGCTGCGTGTGAGAAGGGGGCGAGGGAGGGGCGGCGAAAACAAAAGGGAACCTAGGTTTTCTTTCCTCCTCTCCTCTCCTAAGGGGCGCTGATGCACCCAAAATGACTGTCACGAATGTGGGTCTCAAATTTTGATATTTATAAAAGTGCTGGAAACCCTTTTTGCAATCAAAGAAGAAAAGCGTAGTAAAGGGGCCACAGGTCGTATTTTTCCAAGGGCTAGTTCAAGTTGTGTGATTCGTGCTCGAGTTTATGTGTCGTAAATATTTTTGGGTTTCAAATAAAATCTGGTATTTGGTTTCGAATAGACAAGAAAATGTAATGAAAAGTAAAAGAATTGAACTAAATGAACTAACAAGGAATTTGCAACTAATAGGAAAATTAATCAACTAAAAACACTTAACCAATTTTGGAAAAATGAATCTGATTTCAATTGCAAATTAAATGCAAGCAATCCAAAGAAAACTGTCTAACACAGAACCAATGCTAAAACCCTTACTTGATACAAGTGAAGCTATGAAATTTGATACACAAGGGCTACAAGAAAACTATGTGCCAAAATGACTCGAAATGCAGGAAATGGACTGATCATTAGTTTGGAAGAAAACAAGGCTGTTAATGAAGAGTTTTGCAATACTGAATTAAGAAGTTCGAAACCTTAAATCTGAACCATCAAATAGAACTAATGCAGAAATTAAATGGAGGAAAAAAAAAACAGATTCTTGAAGCAAAGATGCTGCCACAAAGGTTTGATGCAAAATGCAAAAGTAAAACACTGATGTGAATCAATTGGGTGTAAAGCAAACAAGCCAAGTTCAAAATTCAGTAACAAATAGAAGCATAATCTGATTCTGGTGATACAAAATTTCAGAAACAAAAGATGGAGTGCAGAAATAGAACTTAGCTGCAGAAATGAACTTATGTGCAGGGAATTCAGCTAGCAAACTAAGGCAAGTACAAACAATGCAACTCAGCTTGGAAGTGTAAGCTAGCAATTAACTAAAATGCAGGTCTGAAAGAAGAAATGCAGTAAAAAGATTCAAATTAATGCAGAAATATCCAGGCAGAAACAGATTTCAGAATTGCAGAGATTCTAATTTGATATCTAAGCAAATGAGATAGTCTTCCAAGTGAATTCAAGAAGAACAACTAAGCTCACTTGATATAAGGATTAGGGCATCAAATGAGAAACTAATTCAAAGGAGAAAATTTGATACGCAACTTGCAAAGAATGAAACACTGAAACTTACAAGACTGATTTGCAAACAGAGAATGAAACTCAGATTCGAAGCTATGTTCAGAAATGAATTTATGCTGAATTAACTGATCTGATTTCAATCATTCATTACTCAAACATCTTAACTAACTAGCATTCAAAGTTGGGAAGCTACCAGCTACAAGAAACGATCCAATCAAGCTGATGCAGAATTTAGAAACTACAGCAGATACTCAAGAAAAGAAAACTGATACATAAACTGATACGCAACATTTAATCTATGAAATGAACTGCAATTAAAAGAAATTTGTTCACTAAACAAAATTTCCTAATTATCTACTTGCAGAACTTAACTCTAACCAAGGCAGAAACAATTCAAACAATGAAACTGAAACAACTGATTCAAGTGCAGAAATGAAACAGATTACAGGAATGAAAGTTACAGCTACGAAATTACAATTAAAACTCAAAGAAATGCCATAAAACTAAATCTCGACCATTCCTTGATTCAAGACCACCTTGTTCGTCACGCAAAGGCAAGCCAAGAACCCTTAAACTCGCAAATCAGTGGAAGAATAGGCTCCAATTCAGATCTGCTCCCAGATTGCATCAGCTGGATAATTCCCATTCGATCTCCTAGATCTCAATGTGAAAGGCTGTGATGATGATTTGGAAATCATCTGAGCTCATCCTAGGACCCCTACAGATGATTCAGATGGGAAGAAATGGACGCGGTTGAGATCTAGAAGCTCAAATTGCGGATCTGCCTAAACCCTCGCACAGCTCTGCATCCGACACAATTCCGAGCAAAAATCGCCATCAAACTCTCCTCCAGAGATCCAGATTTTGATTCAAGGATGTGATCGAGTCGGTCACGCCTCCACTGAAGAAAATTGCAAGGAAAACTATGAAGAACTGCGCAAGAACGAGCTGAAGAACTGAAGGAGAAAAGTGAGGTCGCGACGCCGAGATCTGCCGAGGGAATTTCCAATTTAAACTTAACCCATTTAATTTGAACGGCTGAGATTAATCCCGCTTCATCCAACGGTGGATCCTCGTCCGAATTGATTCAAAATTTCCAGATCTTGATCAGAGGTCAGGATCATCCTCGGGGTAGCTCGGATCTGCCAGATCTATAGCGGATGGCTCAGATCAAGCTGATGTTTGAAATGGATGGTCTAGATCACTCTGATCGTGATCCAACGGCTAGATGATCTCAGATTAGGCTGAAACTTTCAGATCTTGATCTGATCACTTGATTAGACTTAAACCCAGCTCGGATTGATCAGAAGTTCTCAGATGGTCTAGATCTAACCGTTCTTGTATCGGACGGTCCAAATGAGTCAATCCTTGATCACTTGATCTAGTCCACTTTTGACTCAACATTTGACCCAACCTGACCTAGGTCCATGATCCCTTCAAGCCTACAAGAGTAGATCAAAAATTTAGTGACAAATCAACTCAAATTTAACCAAATTTGCAATTAAGTCCAAAAAGGATACAAATCCTAGAACCTAGGCCAAATCCACAATTACACAAGTAAAATATAGGTCAAACACGGATTTAAACATATAAAATGATCAATAAAATGACACTTATCAACTCCCCCACACTTAAGCTTGAGCGTCTCGCGAAAAGTACTAAATATGTATCCCCTAGGTTATTCCCAAACATGAGTAGAAGCAATTGAAAAGAAATTACCTAGGGTTGTCAATTCTCAAAAATCTAAACTCTATAGACTAATATCTTGTCCTTAAATCAACAACTTAGCCAATTCAACCTTTATGATTCATTGAGATGAATTTCACTCACTAAACCTCTCAAGGAAAACTTTTGGTGGCTCTCTTCCTAAATTCTTAAATACATGATGAAAATGGAGCTCACTCTTGCACACATGCTTCTTGCACTACCATAAGCTTGCTTATTATCTACTCTCTACCATTATCCAAGATTAGAATCAATCATCTATAAAAACTTATTCAAAAGTGAAAGAAATAGGGAATGGTAGAAATGGAATAAAAGCAAAGTAAATAGCTAATTTGAATGAAATGGAAGACTTGAATGTTCAAGGATATTCTTGATGCATTTTTGCCCTCTTTTCAGTCCATATAATGTAGTCCAAAGTGGAATGGAATGAGTCTTTGCAATGCCCTTCAAAAATCTTATGAAAAGATTCAATAAATCCTTTGTGCCAACTTTCCCACTTGTGTGCCAACTTGTTTCTTCTCTTTTCTTTTCTGTTTTTTTCTTTTCTTTTTCTTTCTCTCTACTGACATCAGAATGTAATAGATCACAGCTCTGACTCGGATAAGAACATCTCCACTGATTTTATAATGCCGAAAATTCAATTGGATACAAACTTGCTTCCTTGATTTTCCTCAAACTGGCTTTTTTTTTCTGTTTTTTTTTTCAAACTGTTTCTTTTTTTTTAACTGCTTATCTACTGATTTTTTCTGCAACCTTTCTTAATTCCTTTATGATGTGATCAGCTCCTCTAAATCCTGATCGAAATCAGTTTCAATCCAATGCTACCATGAGCTTCAACTATATTGCTACTTGTGAGTTTAACTCTACTTTCAATTCATTTTTGTATTCAATCGATTCCCCCAACTCCTTACAATTCTGCAGCTCCAGAATCTGATACCAAATAAACTTCAAACAAACTGATTAGTATCACAATTCATAGCATTTCTTCCATTTTTGCACAAAATCCTTGATTTTTCCTTACACAGATTTTTTTTCTCTTCACTTGTTTCCACCTTGTTCGGATTTCTGCACATATTTCTGCTCAATTCAAACTTTACAACTTCAATCCAAACTTCAGCAAAGTGTTTCCAATTTAAGCTTCCATAATTCCTACTTCCCAAGTGCTACAAACTTCATTGCTTTCAAACTTTTCCATGGCACACTTTTTTTTTCACTTTTCTGTTTTTTTCTTTTTTTTTTCTATTTTTTTTTCCGTGTGCCATTTCTTCTATTACAGATTTTTCTTTTCAAGATTTACTTCACCTCCAATTCACAACTAAATTCTCATTAAACTTGATACCAAACTCCACTCCAATTGGCAATTTTTGACTTCAACTCAACATTGAAATGAATTTTTTTTTTCAAATGTTTCCATCACACTATCCACTCCCCCACACTTAATCTTTTGTCCGTCTCGGGCAAAATAACATCAAAGAACATCTCCAAACGAACAAGTCCCTAGAAAGCATGGTTAGGAATAGGAAATAAGGAAAGAAAATAGGATGAACATGATTTTTGCCAAAAATTGACATGGAAAGGTAAACAAATTTATTAGCCTCTATAGAAATGATCTAAACATTGAAATATGACTTTGAAAGAACCTAAGCAAGTTCTAGAGTACAATCACATGTATGTTTCACAAAAATAAGGCTAACCCTCACTAGGTAAAAATAATTCATCTCAAGTCCTCAATCAAGAATCCATGGCCAAGTAGTACTCAAGCATCCAAGATTTCATCCATGAGCTCAAACCCTAAGTTTTAACAACCAAATTTAATTTGTTTTCAAAAGACTCTAAAATGCTATGAAAATAACCTAAAGGGATACATTTATTCCTATTAATCAAGGAAAAGTGCCAAAAGACATAAAATGGCATTTATAATACCTATTTATTAATTCTACTCTATTCAAGCATTTATTAGCAAGAATTTATTTCAAAAGAAAATTCTACTTCTAGCAAGCATAAAGATGAAATAGGCATTGAAAGAAAATGCAAGAAAAAGTAAACTCCCTTTTATTTCTGGCGGTCGGAGTCTATCAAGGAATAATCTCCATCTTGGTAGTGGAGGAGTAGGAGTAGCTAAAACAATTTCCTTCATTTGCTCAATTTTATTTTGCATCACTCCCCCACACTTATTCTTCACAATAAAATGTCCAGGTGGCCGAAGGTGATTTAAATACAATAGCCACTTCTGAGGTGGAGTGTTATAAGTTAAAGCAAGTTCATCCCCTCCCTCTTTATTCTTTCTGAAAAATCTCCCAGGTGGTTGAAGACTGTCTAGATGTAGTACCCACTCAAGAAATCTCTGAGACCCTGCAAAACCATGTAAAACCTTCCTCAAGCGTGCAGGGTAAGATAAAAATGCAATATCATCAATCTCTACATAACATGTATCTAAAAATGCATCACATCCAATAAAGTCAATTTTGGGTACCTCAATGAATTTTTCACAAGCATATTCTACTTGAGGTATATCAAGAAAAGTTTCACAATCCATAAAATCAATCTCAGGTACCTCTAGAAGTTTTTCACATTCAATTTCAGCATAAGAGATAGCCAGAGATTCTTCACAATAAACTACTTCAATTTCAGGCTCTAAAAATTTTTCAAAATCAATTTTAGCATAATCTGTCTCAAGAATATCATAGCAATGCATGAAATCAAGCCTGGGTACCTCTAAAGAATTTTCACAATTATTTTTCAAAAATGATGTATCAGGAAATTCCTCACATGCAAATCTAGACATCTCCCTGAAATTTTCTAAAGGAAAAGAAGAAATACTTACCTGATCTGGATGAGAAATGTCTATAGGATCTACAAGAAATACCTCCATCTCGGGCTCAAAATCTGGTGAACAATCAACTAAAATAGGTGATCCTTGGGTACTTGCTCCAATCATGCAAGTCCCTACACTTCCTGAAAGTGGTGGTGGTCCCTGGGGCTCTGTGCAATCCCCTACACCTATAGAATAATCTCCTGTGCATGCCTCCTGAGTAATCTCTGCAACAACATCATTAAAAAGAATAGGGCTATCAAAAATAATATCATCACAAAATACAAAGCAAGAAAAATCAGGTGAATCCTCCTCTGAAACTAACTCTCCTCTCACTATATCAAAAATACCATCATCAGCAACGTTAGGTGCCTCAACAATCTCATCTACAGTGTCTATGCTCAGAATAGAACGATTTCCCTTAGGGTCCTTCATGGCGTCAAAAATGCTAAACTGGACCACTGTATCTCCCACCTCCATCGAAAGGGTGCCAGCATATACATCAATTTTAGTTCTTGCAGTCTTCAGAAAAGGCCTTCCGAGGATAAGTGGGGATCTACGTGCCAGGTACTCTCCCTCCATGTCTAGGATGTAGAAGTCCGCTGGGAAAATCAATTCTTTCACTTTAACCAACACATCTTCAATGACTCCTGCCGGGCGGGTCTGACTCCGGTCTGCTAACTAAATCATAATTCCAGTGGGCTGTAGAGGTCCAATGCCAAGCATCTGGAAGACTGTCCTGGGCATGACATTAATAGAAGCTCCTAAATCAAGCATAGCATCATGTAGCGTGGTGCTTCCAATCTCACAAGATACAGTGAACATGCCAGGGTCTTCACATTTCTGAGGGATGGCATGGATGAGTGATGAAACATTCTTCCCCATGCTGACCATTTCATTCTCCTTAAGCTTTCTCTTGTTAACACAAAGATCTTTCAAAAATTTCGCATATTTAGGAACCTGTTTGATCATTGTCAGCAAGGGTACATTAATTTCAACTTTACTAAAAAGTTTTACCAATTCGTTGTACTCTTTTGCTTTCTCCTCTTCCCCTTGTCTTCTGGTTGGAGTTTTCCCATTTGGAAAAGGCAAAGGTATAGAAACTTCCTCCTCATGAACCAAAATGGGTGGGGCTGATTTTTTTGTTGCTGCCCTGTTTTTCGTAGTTGCTGTAGGATCTGTCTCGCCACTGTTTTGTGCTTCGTTTTCCACCAAAATTGGTGGATTGCTAGATGAAGTAGTTGGGCACGAGCTAGGGGTGGTATCCACTGAATTTAGAGTGGTTTCGACCCTGATTTGGGCTGGAAACGAAGATGCTGCCCTGTTTTCAGAAAAATCTGCTCTTGGGTCATTTGGAGTTGATGCAACCTTCCCACTCCTCAAATAAATTGCGCTAACATTTCCTCTAGGGTTAGGAACAGCTTGGGAAGGTAGTACACTTGATCCTTGAGCTTTGCTTTGATTTAAGTCTTTAGCTATTTGCCCAATTTGCCTTTCAAGATTTTGTATAGCGGCAAAAAGATTTCCTTGTTGTGTTTGTTGGTTTTGGGACTGTTGGGGCTGAAATGATGGCTGATATTGCTGTTGGAAAGGCTGATAAGAATGTTGAAATGTTGAGGAATTTTGTTGAGAATTATACCCTTGAAAATTCTGATTTTGAAGAGGAACTTGTTGTGGTGAGGGCTGAAATTGGTTGGGCTGAAATCCTTGGTTTTGGGCCTGAAAACTTGAGTTCCAAGGCTGAAAATTTTGCTGCAGTGGTTGACTTTGTTGCTGTGGAGGTTGGTATGGCTGTTGATAACTCAAATTCCCTTGAAATCCTTGTTGAAACCCTTGAAATGGTTGCTGAAATTGTTGTTGGAAAGGCTGATTTAGGGGCTGAATTTGTTGATTTTGGGGCTGTGATTGTAATGGTTGCTGCTGCCTTGCTGAAACATTTGTTGGGGTTGCTGTGATTGTTGGTGAGGTGGGCCTTGTTGGCAAAAAGAATTTCCATAGTTCAAGTTTGGATGATCCCTCCACCCGGTGTTGTAAGTAGGAGAATATGGGTTGTTTCTAGCTTGAAATTGTCCCCTAACCAAAGCTGCTACTGACTCATCTTGTTGTAGGTTGGGGCATAAATCTGAAGTGTGCTCCTTGCTAGAACAAATTCCACATACACTCATCACCATTTGATTTGATTGTGGAGGTGCTGAAGGAATTGAATTTTTACTTGAAATCTGAAGACCCATTTGCTTAACAGCTGATGTGAGTTCTAACAATGCACTACTAATCTCCTTTTGATCATTAGAAACCCCTTGAACTTCATTAATCCCTCGAGTAGATAATGCCCTGCCTCCAAATTGTTGTGAATTTTCAGCCATATTTGAAATAAGCTCCCTGGCCTGATATGGTGTCTTGTTAACTAAAGCCCCTCCAGCTGCTGCATCAATCAAAATCCTATCCATCTGTAATAATCCCTCATAAAAGTACTGGATGAGGAGCTGCTCACTAATCTGATGCTGGGGACAACTGGAGCACAACTTGTTGAATTTCTCCCAATAGTCATAGAGTGTCTCTCCTACTATCTGCTGAATGCCACAGATACTTTTTCTGATAATTGCTGTTCTGGAGGCTGGAAAATATTTTTCTAAGAAAGCCTTCTTCATGGAAATCCAACTAGACACATGCCCCGTAGGTAAGTAATAAAACCAATCCTTAGCTGCTCCGGTCAAAGAAAAAGGAAAAGCCCTCAGTTTGATGTCTTCCTCTGAAATGCCCTGAGGCTTCATAGTGGAGCATACAACATGAAACTCATGCAAGTGTCTGTTTGGATCCTCTCCAGATAAACCTTGAAACTTTGGCAAAAGATGTATAAGTCCAGATCTGAGCTCAAAATCTCCACCCAGCTCTGGGTAGGCAATGCTGGAGTACTGAAAAGAAGCATCTGGTGCTGCTAGTTCTTTCATGGTCTTCTGGTGGTCTGCCATCTGATCAACTGAATAAGTGGAAATAGACTGAGTAGGAATAATGCCAAAAGCCTCTGAAACACTAAGCTGGCTCCTCCTAGCTCTGAAGGTCCTCTCAATCTCAGGGTCAAAATCCTCTAGTTCACCACCTGTAGACCTGGTCATAAAAACAAGAACAAATAGCAGTACAAGTATATAGAAAGATGAAACAAATAAAATCAAATCAGATGATATAGCAGTAAATGCAAGAAAAATGGATCAAGAAAAATATGAAATGAATACACAAGCAAAAATCAAACAACTCAACTAGTGTGTTCCCCGGCAACGGCGCCAAAAATTTGATGCACCCAAAATGACTGTCACGAATGTGGGTCTCAAATTTTTGATATTTATAAAAGTGCTGGAAACCCTTTTTGCAATCAAAGAAGAAAAGCGTAGTAAAGGGGCCACAGGTCGTATTTTTCCAAGGGCTAGTTCAAGTTGTGTGATTCGTGCTCGAGTTTATGTGTCGTAAATATTTTTGGGTTTCAAATAAAATCTGGTATTTGGTTTCGAATAGACAAGAAAATGTAATGAAAAGTAAAAGAATTGAACTAAATGAACTAACAAGGAATTTGCAACTAATAGGAAAATTAATCAACTAAAAACACTTAACCAATTTTGGAAAAATGAATCTGATTTCAATTGCAAATTAAATGCAAGCAATCCAAAGAAAACTGTCTAACACAGAACCAATGCTAAAACCCTTACTTGATACAAGTGAAGCTATGAAATTTGATACACAAGGGCTACAAGAAAACTATGTGCCAAAATGACTCGAAATGCAGGAAATGGACTGATCATTAGTTTGGAAGAAAACAAGGCTGTTAATGAAGAGTTTTGCAATACTGAATTAAGAAGTTCGAAACCTTAAATCTGAACCATCAAATAGAACTAATGCAGAAATTAAATGGAGGAAAAAAAAAACAGATTCTTGAAGCAAAGATGCTGCCACAAAGGTTTGATGCAAAATGCAAAAGTAAAACACTGATGTGAATCAATTGGGTGTAAAGCAAACAAGCCAAGTTCAAAATTCAGTAACAAATAGAAGCATAATCTGATTTTGGTGATACAAAATTTCAGAAACAAAAGATGGAGTGCAGAAATAGAACTTAGCTGCAGAAATGAACTTATGTGCAGGGAATTCAGCTAGCAAACTAAGGCAAGTACAAACAATGCAACTCAGCTTGGAAGTGTAAGCTAGCAATTAACTAAAATGCAGGTCTGAAAGAAGAAATGCAGTAAAAAGATTCAAATTAATGCAGAAATATCCAGGCAGAAACAGATTTCAGAATTGCAGAGATTCTAATTTGATATCTAAGCAAATGAGATAGTCTTCCAAGTGAATTCAAGAAGAACAACTAAGCTCACTTGATACAAGGATTAGGGCATCAAATGAGAAACTAATTCAAAGGAGAAAATTTGATACGCAACTTGCAAAGAATGAAACACTGAAACTTACAAGACTGATTTGCAAACAGAGAATGAAACTCAGATTCGAAGCTATGTTCAGAAATGAATTTATGCTGAATTAACTGATCTGATTTCAATCATTCATTACTCAAACATCTTAACTAACTAGCATTCAAAGTTGGGAAGCTACCAGCTACAAGAAACGATCCAATCAAGCTGATGCAGAATTTAGAAACTACAGCAGATACTCAAGAAAAGAAAACTGATACATAAACTGATACGCAACATTTAATCTATGAAATGAACTGCAATTAAAAGAAATTTGTTCACTAAACAAAATTTCCTAATTATCTACTTGCAGAACTTAACTCTAACCAAGGCAGAAACAATTCAAACAATGAAACTGAAACAACTGATTCAAGTGCAGAAATGAAACAGATTACAGGAATGAAAGTTACAGCTACGAAATTACAATTAAAACTCAAAGAAATGCCATAAAACTAAATCTCGACCATTCCTTGATTCAAGACCACCTTGTTCGTCACGCAAAGGCAAGCCAAGAACCCTTAAACTCGCAAATCAGTGGAAGAATAGGCTCCAATTCAGATCTGCTCCCAGATTGCATCAGCTGGATAATTCCCATTCGATCTCCTAGATCTCAATGTGAAAGGCTGTGATGATGATTTGGAAATCATCTGAGCTCATCCTAGGACCCCTACAGATGATTCAGATGGGAAGAAATGGACGCGGTTGAGATCTAGAAGCTCAAATTGCGGATCTGCCTAAACCCTCGCACAGCTCTGCATCCGACACAATTCCGAGCAAAAATCGCCATCAAACTCTCCTCCAGAGATCCAGATTTTGATTCAAGGATGTGATCGAGTCGGTCACGCCTCCACTGAAGAAAATTGCAAGGAAAACTATGAAGAACTGCGCAAGAACGAGCTGAAGAACTGAAGGAGAAAAGTGAGGTCGCGACGCCGAGATCTGCCGAGGGAATTTCCAATTTAAACTTAACCCATTTAATTTGAACGGCTGAGATTAATCCCGCTTCATCCAACGGTGGATCCTCGTCCGAATTGATTCAAAATTTCCAGATCTTGATCAGAGGTCAGGATCATCCTCGGGGTAGCTCGGATCTGCCAGATCTATAGCGGATGGCTCAGATCAAGCTGATGTTTGAAATGGATGGTCTAGATCACTCTGATCGTGATCCAACGGCTAGATGATCTCAGATTAGGCTGAAACTTTCAGATCTTGATCTGATCACTTGATTAGACTTAAACCCAGCTCGGATTGATCAGAAGTTCTCAGATGGTCTAGATCTAACCGTTCTTGTATCGGACGGTCCAAATGAGTCAATCCTTGATCACTTGATCTAGTCCACTTTTGACTCAACATTTGACCCAACCTGACCTAGGTCCATGATCCCTTCAAGCCTACAAGAGTAGATCAAAAATTTAGTGACAAATCAACTCAAATTTAACCAAATTTGCAATTAAGTCCAAAAAGGATACAAATCCTAGAACCTAGGCCAAATCCACAATTACACAAGTAAAATATAGGTCAAACACGGATTTAAACATATAAAATGATCAACAAAATGACACTTATCAGGCGCCGGCCAAGGAAAAGCAAGGAGGTTGGAGCGTTTCGTTCGTCTCGACGAGAAGAACACGTAGGCGCGGACGGTTCGTAGAGATCTCAAGTTTCACCCGAGCCCTAGTTGTCTAATTTCGGTTGTAAGTCCAAGAAATCAAGGTAAGTACTGCTCACCTGCAGTAAGAGGCGGTTTTCCGCAAGAATTTTCCCTTAAAAGTTTTAAAAGAGATATTTACTTTTAGTTTAAGATTTTGCATGTGATCTTAGTTCATTATATGCTTATATATATTTGATAGAGTATCCTATGTGAGTTTAGGGTCTAATAAATCTATAAGAAAAGAAAAGAAAGATAAAGAAAAAGAAAAGAGAAGACCAAGGCCTTACGAAATCCCCAAGAGTCAAGACTTAGGGATTTGGGCACACAAGGTGTTCGATAAAATGCCAAGGCATTTAAAGATAAGAAAGAAAAGAGAGAAAAGCTATTTTATTTTCTAAGGCCAGTACCCGGCGTCCAAGGGCGTCGTTAAAGAAATCCAGGTGTCCAATTCCAAGGTCTTGGCCCTAGTAGACCAAGGTCTGCTCTATTAGGATTGGCGGCTCGCTACCCCAACCTTTTAGGGAACGCGCATAAGATGGTACTTACGTCTTAAGTGGATCCAAGTGAGTTATTATTTTTAAGTATATGCTTTAGGAAAATTTTTCTAAAATTTAAGGAAGTTTTCTAAAAGTTAAAGAAAGATTTAAAGTTAAAGAATTGCTAAAGTTTCAAGTTAAGCCAAGAAAAAAGTGAGTTAAGACTTATTAATGCTTGAGTATGCATGTTTTGAGTTATACATGTTTTAGTGTTTCTTTTAAGCATAAAATGTATCTCATGTGATTTTTCATTGTTTAAAAAGCATGCTTGCACATTTCGAGATTTTGTGAGCTAGATAGTACTTGCTAAGCTTTATGCTTAATAGTTGCATTTCCTCTTACTGCAGATAAAGGTAAAGGCAAGCAATTCTGAAGGAAGGCGACGAGGCGGTGCTGAGAGACGTGTGTGTGGTGGCTGACCTTGGAGAGGTCCTTGGGACGAGACAGTTTAGCTTATTTGAAATGCAATGTTTAAGGTTTCCAAATTCCAAGTTATTGTGTTATGGAGTTTATTAAACATTTATACTTCGGATAGTTTTACATGCTCAATTTTGTAGAATGAAGATTCCATGTCATTTCAATTAGTATGCATACTTTTGTGAATGCACTAGATGAGCAAGGGCATGAGTAGTTTAGCATGTGGATACATTGACTTTTAGACTTATNGGACGCAGCCAGGGATGCTGAGTTGAGAGAGTTGCGGGCTCGCCAGGCACACACTGAGGAGGTACTAAGTCACATGCAAGCTTATGCATCGACCTTATTGCCGATGACACAGATGTCAGCCCTCCCGCCCCTCCCGTCCCTCGTTTTGAGTCTCAGGAGACAGAGGATCCTGAGGATACCAGACAGGAGTAGAGATATTTTAGTGGTATGTTCTATTTTTCTCTATATTTTTGCAGTAACAATGGATTGAGTTATAATATTCATAATGATTGCTTTCTTATTACTTCATTTCTGTTTACGGATTGCATATCATCAAAGTTGAATTCAGATTTCTTCCCCTCTTGAAAGGTATGCATATTGGATATTATTCCTGAATTGTTTCTTATTTGTTAATTTTCATTTATAAATTTAATATTATTAGAGTTATATTTAGATATTAATTCTATTTAACTTTTTTTTATCTTCTATTTTGCAGGAATATTTTTCCTTTCCATCCTTTATTCACTCTGATATTCATGTATGTAATGTTTCTCTACTGCCTCTAACTTTTGGTGTATATACTTCTTTTCGTATAGTTTGAATTATGTCTAGTTTCTTTTGATGTATACATTTGGATATTTTCTCTTGTTTGGATTAGATGAACCATTGGAAAGTTTAGATGTTTAATCTTGTTTCAAGTGTTTGGATTGTATAAGTTTGGAAATTAAAGTTTGGATTGGATAGTGGATTCGAAATGAAGTTTGGATGTATACATTTCGAAATGAATGTTTGGATTGGATTGGATAGTAGATTCGAAATGAATGTTTAGATGTTTATTTTGCATTTGATGCATAAAATTATGGGAATCACAGATTTACTTTGTCGTGACTTACAAAAAAAATCTCTTGATATCATAAATGCAATGAATTTGGTCTCTACAACTAAAGCACTTCTTCTTACATTGAGAAATGAAGGTTTTGATATTTTTCTTTCATATGTCAAATCATTTTGCACAAGATTAGACGTTGATATACCAGAGATGAGTGCTCATTATAAACATTTTAGTCGTTCATGCCAGCAAAAGGATACCATCACAGTTGAGCATCACTTTCATTATGATATATTTAATGCTATAATAGATTTTCAATTGGAAGAGTTAAACTCTAGATTTAGTGATGAGACAGTAGAACTTCTTATGCTTAGCTCTACTTTGGATTCAAAAGATAACTTTAATTGGTTCAATATTGATAAGATTTGTACTCTCGCTGAGAAGTATTACCCTGAGGACTTCACCTTCACCGAACAAGAAATGCATAATTTGAGATGTCAACTACAACATTATGAGCTTGATGTGATTTGTCATGAAAATTTTCAGAATATGTCCACTATCTTAGAATTGTGCCAAGGGTTGTTTGAAACAAAAAAATTCCAATACTATAATTTGATTAACAAGTTGATTCACCTAGTGTTAACTTTGCCTGTTTCTACGGCAACTACAGAGCGTGCATTTTTGACTATGAAGCATGTCAAAATAGTTCTTCGTAATAGAATGGGAGAGGATTTTTTGACAGATTCTATAATAATCTACATTGAGAGAGAGTTTGCTTCAAATATTGATTCAGATTATATAATTGATGAATATTATACTTTGAAGAATCATATAGCACAACTTCAATAACATGTGTATGCATATATCGATCATAAAATGATTTTTTTTACTTTGTGAGTTATCTATGCTATTTTTTTTTCTATTTTTATGTAGGAAGTTGATGGTGTGAATGTTCTTCAATTGGAAATTACAGCTAGAGCGGCAATTAAAGTATCACCTGTCACACCCCGAGACCCAGGAGCCGCTGATCCAATAGAAAATCGGACAGCACCTCCCCTGTTCGGCGGACAATTTACACATACACACACAACAGCTATAACAACACCAAGCAGTTTATATTTGGCCTCAGGCCTCCAAAATAGATAAACCCAACATAAAACACAAGACAACTAAGTAGATCATACCTGACTGCGCACCGGTCCGACTTATGACGAAACAACAAATACAACAACCCCTTAGGGCTCACGACACATACGACATATACATATCGCCTAAAGAATTATAAAACAACACACTATAAAGTACAAAACGAAACCATGTCGTCGCGATGGGTAGGGACTGGCTGCTGGGCTCTTCTGGCGACTCCAAGTATCTCAACCTGAAATAAAAACATATGGCAACGGTGTGAGTCCATAAACTCAATGAATACCCAGTAGATATGCATAGTATGTTATAATAACAATAGAAGTCTACGCTGATACAACCTCATATGAACAATAGGAAAGGGTATACTGAAGATACTGAATCAAGATACATACCAGAATCCATCTAACCTGAAAAGAGGATAATAAGTACCAAGGGAATATCAATAGACATATAATCTCAGATAACAAGTCTCCAGAATATGCATGTCAAACAAGTGCAGCAATCAAGTGCAGCAAACAATGCACGATGCAAAATATGCACATGGTGCAATGCCATGGTCACCCCCTAACTCCAGTCAAGCCACCGAGACAGGCGATACTGTGTCGGCCGAGTGGGTAGAGCCGTGACACTGTCCGCACTCTGCCATCACTGCTACTGAGTGACCGAGTGGACAGGATGCTGGTGGAGCTATCGCTCCGCCCCATGTATATATGGGGGAGATATCTCTCTCATCTTCTCTGGTCTATGGGTAGAGAAGGGATCCCTGCTTGCTACCACGCTCCGAAACCACTACCCCTGAGCGGACGAGCGGAGCAATACAGAGCAAATGCACACACCCAGCGGTATCCACTAACCCATGAGTGGCCGTGTGTGCATATCATGTGCCGGAAGACGATTAGGCTCAACCACAAGGGAGTCGCTGATCGCCGGCATGCAATAATGCAAGGATGGTGTATGATAGATACACATACCTCCCTCCCCAAGTCCTCAGTATACTAAGTCTCAGTCTGAAATCCTATAACAGGAAATACAGGTAACCTACAAGGTATACTGGCCGAAATCTACAGATCTCTCAGTGTCAAACGCAAGAGATACCTCACGCTATCTAAGCATACATATAGATATGACAATACTTGAGACTGTATAGAACTAACCGCATAATAACCCAGGAATAACCAACAAATATCCAGAATAAGCATAATAACTCAGGGATAACTAACAAGTATCCAGAACATGCATAATTACTCAGGGATAACTAACAAGTATCCAGAACATGCATAATAACTCAGGGGTAACTAACAAGTATCCAGGACAGGCATAATAACTCAGGCTAGCGTATAATCTTACTGCTATCTATAACCAACCATGCATAGCAATATGACAATATCTAAAAGATAAGTCAAAGGGTACCCGCCTCCAAGAGTAGAAGTCCGTATCAAAAAGAACCTCCCGTCCGCTAATCAGCAACGATAAATCCAATCAATGCCCTGTATCAAAGGCATAATGTTTAGCTACAATAATATGTAATTTATAGCTAAATGAGTTATCTCAATTTATTAGGATCGTCCTAATTATCCCGTTTCATTTAATTAGTCATAATTAAATGATTAACCCTTAATTATCTCAATCAACCGCTAATTGATCTAATTAGGTTTAACATGATAGCAATCTCATCAAGGCAAGAATCACAAGGCTCTCAATATAGCTCCACAAGGTTCTCCAAATCATAACCTAATCCATAATTTCATAATCATAGCTCACAACATCAAATCCACAAAACTATAAAAATCCACAAGGAGACCTAGAACAGAATATGCTCTAACCCTGGAGCCCACTTACAAAGTTCACGGTAAGGAATACCCAACCAAAACCATACCAACAGTAGAGGCAGATCAAATCAAAACAACCATCTAGAAACCAAATTCCCATCCAAACACACTCACGGCACACAACAGTGCTCACGACAATCCAGAAATTTAACACCCAACTCATCCAACACAATAGAGATGTTTATTGATACAACTCACGAAGGAACCCAAGGAAAAATGACCACCTCAAGTGAAAACTTACAGCAAACACCAATCAATTGAAGCCCACGGCACAGCTTCAAGATAGGGCAGAATTTCCCAAAGTCAACAACTCCAATCAAGCCCAAGAGTTCATCTACACCAAACTCCCTTCAAAATCAATCTAGCAAACAATTCTTACTGATTACAAAACCAATTTAAAGCTTCAATCAAGCTTACAACCTCATCCAATTCTTGTAGATTCTATCAAACTGATCCAACTCAGAAAACCAATCTAAGAAATCCAAAACCACATCACGATACAACCCTAAAGCTTAACCTGCAGATCTGAACAAATTCCATTCCAGTTACAAGTTAGAAATAGAGCTCATTATGCTAAACCAAATCCAAATCGGTGGATTCTGAAACAAAACAATCACGAGAGCTCAAACTTATAACCTATCATTACAATAAAAATCAAATACGATCTCCAATCCATAGCTACAACTTTGCTTCCAAATTCCCATGCCATAATTCAATCAAAAGCAACCATAAAAGGCTTAATCCCTTACCTGAGTTGGCAGAGGGAATCGATAATCGCCAGAAGGAAATGGCGACGATGCTCGTCGCGAGGGAGAACTCAACTCCCTGCTCATGGCCGAAAAGGGTTGACACCTTGCTTGTTGTTGAAGAGAAGCTCGACGATGTGGAGATGAGAGACGGGACGAAAACACACTGAAGGATGGCACTCTTGCTCGCGGCCGGAGAGGGGTTGATGGTGTCGATGTGATCCCAAGGGAGAAGAGCATCGAAGAGGGAGGCACGGCAGTGGATTCGAGCCAGGCCGAACGGCTGCGGCGTCGGGTTTAGAGCACGCGAAGGTGAGAAGAGAGGAGAGGTCGGGCCGGCGGTGGCTACGGCTAGGGCACGGGCGAGGGGAAGAGTCGGCGGCTTTGGCTGCGGCTTCGCGAGAGGGGAAGAAGAAATAAGAGATGGTTTCGGCCGATTAAAAACCTAGGTCAGATTTTAATCAACTATATATCTATATATATATATATATATATATATATATATATATATATATATATATATATTAAGTTTCTCCAATAAATAGGATAACCTAATTATATTGTTTTCTTTATCCGATTTATCCTCATAAATTCCACCAAGGGTTCAGAAAAATTTCTGAAAATTTTCCATCATATACTACAAGGTTATTTCTTGATTTAAATTTTAAAATTACTTGTCGTATTTTACATCACCTTTGAAAATTTGAATTTTAGTTGATTATCTTGAAACTTTGTATGGATTTAGATTGTATGTATTTTGGTTCACAAAATGCATTAACGATCAAAAATTTTTTGATCGATATTTTTAATATTAATTTCTAATTATTATATGTTCAAGTGTCTTAAAAAAATTTTAGTCCAGGTAGATTATAATTTCTGGCTCCGCCATTGATCCAGGCTCAGTAGGATGAAGTTGGGATTACTTTACACAACAAGAGAAACTCTTTCTTGAGGAATTCCACATTCATTCCTTAAAAATTCAGGTTAAGATTTTCCCTCTTCTCGCTTCCCATGAACAGTCGTTTCTTCTTCAAACACTTAAGAAGGACCTCTCTTGATCCAAGGAGGCATTCCCAAAACTGCAATTTGGGGAGGACGCTGCCGTGCACGCTTTGGTTAATCAAACATGAGTTTTTAGGGATGATATCGACAAGATCGGACTCGGAGAAGCCGATTTCGCGTAAAGATCAAAACTTCGACGCGAGGGTCTTCTCGACGTTGCTGCAGAGCAGGCTGGGGAGCACACAAACGATTCTATCGAGGAGGGAGCCATGGAATCCCTAGGATCTAAGGAATTTAAGAACGACGTTGGGGTTTTCGGTGGATTTGAGGTGGGCAAGGGATTTGGAGGCCCTGAACACCATGGATTCCGATAAACCCTAGGAGTTGACGAGATGTTCCGCCACGGAAATGGTTGCTGGAGCTGCTTTTATAGAGTAGGAAGAGAAGAGAAGGACAACAAGGCGGCGGGTCCGAAAGAGGAGGAGACGACGGCATTGCGGCCCGCGACCGAGCTCAGCATTGCAGCGGTTCGGGCATTTCTGATGCTGCGTTTGGTTAGGGGTAATGTAATTCAGTTTGTAACATAATTGAGCCTGTAATATAATTTAGATTACATGTTGTTGGTCTTGTGATCCAGATTATAACACTTTTACTAACTTTTATAATGCAGATTACATTACATTACAGTTTTAAAATTGTACCAAACAAAATAATTAATCTTGTAATGTAATTTTAATTACATTACAAGGATGATTACCCTTTACCAACAGACGGCCCTACACTTTCTAGAAGAGTCCAACAATAATAGCACGGGTAAAAAAGGGTGCAATTGAAAATCTACCTAAACTTATCTGGCATAGCATCTTGCGTGCTTTTTATTGGAATAATTAAAAAGGTGTTTTTTATTTATTATCAAAAGATATTTCATTAACTAGTAGCGGATTTTTTATTTTTAAAATTAATCTTATTTTTAACAAAACCTGTAGCAATTATACTTCATAATTAAAAAAAAAAGAATCGAAACCTTAAAAGAATAAAACCAATGAACCCTTCGATTCTAATTAACGTTTGCAGTAGCTATAGTTTATAGCTACTATATGAGTATTTTATTTTAATGAATACCAATAAATATTATATTATAGTAATTTTTTTACTTTAATCAATAATAATAACATTGTAAAAGTTGGGTTGCAATGATTACAAATAAAATTACAAAAAAGAATCATAAACCTATAAAAGAAAATATCTTTATTGATATAAGATCTTTGAAGATAAATCTTCAAAACAAAATCATGAGATAATATCATACCATCTAGAGATATTTAAATTCATTTTAGAGATACGAGGAATTGGAGTCTATTCCTAGTAAGAAAGTTCGGTTGTGAGTGTTAGATCACTTGGTGATTAACATATTTATACTAATGGTTGATAAAAATAATTCACAGAATTGGATCTTGTATATCTAGATTATTAAAAAAATAATATTATTATGTCATAACATTTATAATTTATAATTCATAATTTTATAATATTAATTATTTATATGTCAATATTATATTATAACTGTTAATAATTATGGTGACAATGTCAATCCGTCTCAAAATCAACATAAATTAAATAAATTATAAGAGCTATTAACTTAGACAGTGAATAGCGCATAATGGAGAATAAATATCTGTCTTCGTCAGGATTTAATGCGCAGACGATCAAATCTCATTATGACAACACCTCATACACTACCATAAGTCCATTCCATAAAAATAACTATTAACAATTATGAACCGTATATATTTTATCTCTGATCAATATTAATCATGATTCTAATGATTACAGTTATACAATTATAACGGTTATAATTATGTCAAAGTTATAACTACTATAAATCTGATAGCTACAGCAATGTCGCTAAAAGTAGGAGCAATTACATAAATTAATATGTGTAGTAGCTAAATAGGAGATTCCTCCTTTCGATTTTTATCTCATTTTATTCTTTATGATTTCATTAAATAAATGTTATAAATTTTATAATTAAAATCTTCTTAAATAATTTTTTTTAAAAAAACTCTTTTAGTGCTTCCAATTTTATTTTCCAGCACAATTTTTCTTCAGTATATTTATGATTTTTTGAAAATTAATAATCTCATTTGTTTTAATTTTAATAATAATTAATTCATTTAATTACGTATAAATATGATTCATTATATACGTGTCGGTTATTATAGTATTAATTAATACCCAATTAAAGTAATTTAAATAAGAGATTTTATATAACCCTTATTATTATACTAATTAATAATTTAACAGGAAATAGAAATGCCACTTGTAAAAATTAAATGTTAAAATCCATTTACTTATGTGAGCTTATAAAAATCATACAACATTGACAACTTAATCAATGCAATCATTACATATTTAAAAGACTAATGATAGAGTGAGTGAAAAATATAAAAGTAAAAATCATAGTGAATGATATGACATGACACTTTACATACACACGTTCGATTATCGCTTGGACATCATCGGCAGTCTTCGATCGCCGCCCCGAATCAAACTATACCCTGGGGGACACGGTGAACTCATCAAAGATCGTGCATGTAAAATATCACGTCATTCACTATGATTTTCATTCTCTCATTTTCACTCTCCCAATCATTATTCTATTTAAAAAGCATGATAAATCTAGCTATTATCCATTAAGGCGAATTATAATAAGTATTATTAGCAAATTTAATAAACTTTTAGCCCTTCCTATCATTTACCTTATCAATTATTTATTTTCTCATGGCATTTAATAGCTACAACATCAACAAAAGTTCGGGCATTCTCAACTTATCTCTAATTATCTTTCTTCACAGCAAGAGACTCATTTGCAAATTCCAATTGAATTTAATTACAAGATGACAATAAATATCTCATATCTCAGCAAAAGCTGTCATAAGCTGTCCCTAGGTTATGATGTAGCGATAAAGTAACTAGTCATTATCCAGACATCTACGATTCAATACCTAACTACGACATATTTGTAGAAATTTTTCCTCCAAATGGAACGCGAATCCTGGGACGCTGGGCTTATAGACCGTTTACCACGAGCGCTTTCCGATTTACCTGACGGCTGATGGGTAATTTTCGTGAGGCCGGATCGATCGTCCGAGGATGAAAAAATCTCATTAATCATAAAAACTGTCATAAGCTTTAGAAGATATTGATGCAGCATCACATAAGCTAGCTCTCTTACCAACTATGTTTCCTAGTGTTGTTTCAGTCCAAGAGGTACTGTGACGAAAAAAGGTCGCAGATACCGTCATCTCAAGAAGCTGATGATTCAACTGCGATATGATAATCGAAGCTTAATCTCGGAGACAGTTGAGATTCATTCGGAGAAGAGTTTTGATGAAATTCTGCAAGAACCATACTTGAGGATAAATAAGTTTGAAGATAGAATAGGAAACAATCGAGTGAAACCAAGTTGCGATTGAGTTCAGTGACCACGATAGACGACGAGAACGAATCTTTTCTGCAGGCATGGGCAGTAGATAAGAGCAAAAATAAATGAAGCAACGAGTGTCTTCCATGGCGAATAAGCATTCTTTCGTGCCAATTCACTTAATCTTGAGGTCCAGCGGTACCAACTAGAAACATACCTTCTTCGATCAAAGGACTGTTAGAACAATAGTAGAAACTAGTTAGCATCTTCAAAATATATTACTGAGCTTGTTCTTCTTGATACTGAAAGTACTAAGAGCTGCATCTAATCAAGCATTGCATATTTATTTGAAAATGGACAAGTATCGTTAAGGACAGGTAAATATTTCCAAAGCATTTGTAAATAGAAGCACCAGTATACTATTCTTTAATATTTTTTAATCTATTAGCCTATTAGATGCAATAATTGGCAAATAGTAAATCTGGGGGAAAAAATTATAGCACCTCAGCCATGGGGGTCGACCATAGCAACCCTGTTCCTTAATCCAATTCCGCTTCAAACTGAGCCTTTGAAGAAAGGAACACCAATCCATCCCCTGACGAAACCATGGTTTATTGAACAATCAATCCAAGGAAGAAAGTAAGGAGCCACAGAATAGATTCACCAGAAACAGAAAAATGGCACCACAAAATATAATAGCTAAAGATTGATGCATATTGACAATAAACGATATAAGGTACTTAGAGACAAACTTAGAGATGATTGGCCTAAGTTTGTCCCTTATACATAAACTCAATCTGCAGCTTCTTGAAGAATTCTAGCAATTTTTTTATCAGTTATTAGAGACGAGGCATTCTCTGGAGTACTTTATGAAGGTCAGGTTCAATTAAATCTTATGTACACCAGAACCAGGTTGCAAGAAAAGACGAACACCTTCTCCAATTTGTCAAACAAGAATATCTTTCTTGTAACATTTATATCTAGCCTGTGCATTTCTCTTAACCATCATTAGCAAAGATTTAAGCTCACAGGTAGACATGTACTACAAACCTTGAAATCCTTATGCAAAATGTTTAAGAGGATTACAACTTTTTAAGCTGTGAGCACGCAAAGTCAATAATGATCCAAGTAAACATTTTCTGTTTGATAATAAACATGATTTTGTCACCCTCTCATGCATGATGAAATTATGGGAGGCTGTTGACTCAATGCTTGGATAGTGCACTCAAGAAATGTGTAGCATTGTGTAGCATTTGGCGGTATCATTCAAGTCATTTGGTAATCGTCGCATAGTGAAATGTTTCAATTTGGATAGTTTTAATGAAACATTTCCTGTTTCCTCATAAACATGATTCTTGAACCCTCTCAGTTCTCACCATGGTTTAAAATCTTCAGTCCCGAATCGCAACGATACAGTTTCGATACCAAATCGTGCCAACGTAGTTTTGATATTTTTAAAATATAAAATGTATTAACTAAATATTTAAAATGAAAGATATAAAATATAAAATATTTTTTAAATATATATATTAAATTAATAGGATAATTTTATTAGGCTTTAATTAAGCCTATTTAAATTATCACAATCATAAATGAGAGTTGATTAAAATTATTACCTTACGTTTATTATTAAAGCCACGAGTCCGGATGTGTCATTGGGTTGGGCAATGCATGGTTCCGGATGCGTCGCCAAGCTCGCGCGACTAGTGCGAACGGGTAGTTTGGCCCGCACGATGCGTCCGAACGTGTCGTCGGGCCTGATCGATGCCTCCGGGTGCCGGCATTGTGCCAATGTAGATCCGTGGGTGGAACGAGATGCTGGAAATATACAAAACTTGACCCTAATAAAAATAAGTGAGACACTTAAAATATTCGATAAAAATTTTATTTATCCACAACCATCTTCACTTAGTTGTCAGAAATATAGAATTACAATTGCAGGCACATCACTATCTGATTACAATAACCGCATCTAACTTCTCCTTAATGAAAATTTGTCAGGATCAATTTAGTTACAATTATTTAGAGACATGAGGATATAAATTACATAAAATCATTTACATGTAATTGTAATTGAATTTGAAGATCCATGGTAAGCAAGGACAATAGTGGAACAACGAACAGAATAATTATGACAGAGAACAATCAGATAAACGAACATTATCTTTGAAAAAAATGCAATTTGTAAGTTAAAACAAGAGAACTATTGAAATAGAAACTTATTTTGAAAATGGACGGCTCTCCATTAAATATTTTGTACAAATGTGGTTTCACGTACCTCATCCTGTTGAACCAGATGGTGTTTTCTCATACTTGATGAAGTGTTCAATCGAGTTATAAGCCATCTGAAGTTGACACAATAAATGAGATTTCTGCTACAGCAGCAAACACCAGGGAGAAGCATATAACCGAATAAGTTTTATCCAGGACCTTTGGTTATTCTCTTCTGGCGCTTAATAAGTCCATCCATCAAAGTAATATAAATTGAATTATTAACAAGTACACCTTTCTTCACCATTTCTTCTAACACAAGCTTAGCTTCTTTGAGCTGCCTACTGTTGCATAGCTCATTAATGCGTTCTGAGTAGGCAGAAGGGCTAATCTCTTCTATTTCCACCTTTGAAGCATCAGACAATCCCCCTTGTTCTTTGTTTATCCCTGATAAAGTTTGGGCTTCTGATAACCATGGGAAAGTCCACTGCTCAGGCAATTTTCCCATTTTAACCATCTTTGACAGCAAGCTATGTGCTTCTTCTGATCTTCTTGCCTCAGATAGTGCACACAGAACTACATTATAAGAGTAGGCATCAGGCTTAAGACCCTTATACTCCATGTCTCCAAGAAGTTCCATTGCATCATCAACTTTACCCTCCTTGCAAAGTCCTTTTATTAGAATATTATATGCAATTACATCCACCTCCTTCCCTTTTGAAATCCACGACTTGAACAAATTAAGAGCCTTATCAACCTTAGCAGCATTACACAAACCATTCATAAGTATGTTACATGTAGTTATATTTGGTTTGAATGATTTCTCCACCATCTTATTATGAAACTGGAAGGCTTGCTCCAAATCACCCTCTCTACAGAATCCATGAATTATAGTATTGTATGTAGTGTCATCAGGCACCAGTCTCCTCTCCATAAGCTCATTCAACTTCTTAATTGCCTCCACTGTCCTGCCTGATCTGCACAATCCACCGATAACAGAATTATATGTTGATACCTTGGGCAAAATCTTTTTCTCATTCATCTCATCCCATAATTTCATTGCTTCATCAGGATTCTCATCCTTAAAATAGGCATTGATAACGGTACCATAGCTAACTTCATCAGGCACAAAACCCCGCTTCGGTGGGCTTCGAAGCACTTCACATGCTTCATCAAACCTCTTCATTTTACAGAGATTGTGAAGGACGGTATTTAGGGTGAAGGTGTCCATCTTCAGACCTCTTTCAACCATTTCGTTCATCAGCTCAAAAGCTTTTCCCACTTCTCCTGCTTTGCCATGACAACTAATCAAAGTATTATAGGTGATGGGATCTGGTAACACTCCCTCCTCCTCCATCTTTCTCAGTGATTCAACAGCTTCCCCCATCTTCCCCTCCCTGCACAATCCTTTGACAATAATGTTGTGTGTGACCAAACTTGGTTTCACACCTTTTTGCCTCATCTCTTCAAAAACATGGAATGCATCGGAGCTCCTGCTACATTGGAAGCATCCATTGATAAGTGTATTATAGGTGACCACGTCAGGGGGGGTGTGAAGTCTCTCCATCTCATCCTTCAAACGGAAGGCTTCGTCAATGCGGGCGTCACAGCACAGTCCGGCGACGAGCATGTTATACGTCCAAATGTCCGGCGGGAAATTCGACTCCGTCATTGTTTCAATGACCTTGGTAGCCTCCTTCAGCCACCCCAGGCGACAGTAGACAGAAATTATGGTGTTGTAGGTGGACCGATTATGGGGGGCGTCCTTCGTTTTCATTTCAGTTAGCAGATCTCGTGCTTCCTTCAACATGCCCCTCTTGCAATAGCCGTCGAGGATGGTGTTATAGGTGATGGTGTCTGGGTGCACTCCAAACCCGACCATTCTGGACAGGAGGGCGACTGCGTCACTAAATTGGGCACGGGAGCAGAAGCCGTGAATAAGGATGTTGAAGGTGTTGATACTGGGGGAGACGCCAAGAGAAACCATCTCATGGAAGAGAGAAAATGGGACGGACGGTGAGGTGTTGGGGGAGTGTACGAGGGCGGAGAGAAGAGTATTGGAGGTGAATAGGGAGGGACGGAGCCGATGACGACGCATGACCTGAAAAAGCTGAGTGGCGAGGTGAGGCTGGCGGAGTTGAGCATAGGAGGCCACCGCGGTGTCAAGTACGGATTTTGGCATCTTTGGGCAGCCACGAAGGAGTTGAAGGTGGAGGAGACGGCGGCGGTCAAGGCGGATGAAGGAGAGAAGGAGCGACCTGACATCGTCGAACCTGGAAAACCGCACGAGGAAAGGAAGGAGGGCAATAAGAGAAGGAAGAAGCTTCTTGGCGGCGTTGGGATTGTCGGAGGGAAAGGAAAAGCGGCTGTGGATGAGTTGATAGAAGGAGAGAAGGGGAGCGGGGGAGGAGGAGGTGGAGGAAGCCACAGTTGACAGAACGGAGGCGGCGAGCGACGGAGATAGGCGAGGCAGGAAAGGGGCGAGAGACTCCTCGAGGGGAGGAGCGGATGGTGACTGGGAGGCGAGGAGGACGGAGGCGACGCTCTCGACTAGGTTCGCGGCGGCGGGACCCTCCGGCGAGGGGGGCATCGTAGGAGGATTAGAATGAGCAGTGCGGAGGGATTCTGGGATTGTGCGGTGGCAGAGAGGGAGACGCTGCGGAGGCGGAGGCGGAGGCGAGAGTGGCGGTGGCGGAACATCTCGAGCTCCGGTAGGTTAATAGAAAATAACACGGAAGATTTGTAGGCGGGCCTCTTATGGGCCTGAAATGGATCTAATACCACTAATCGCACTAAATTTTTTCGCTTTGCTCCTAGACTTTACGTGATTAACTAAACACCCTCAAAAATAAAATGACTGTCGTGATTCTGGATTCAAGGTTTAATAAGTTTTATGATTATGTCAGGAAGTGGTGGAGAGTGAAGTCTCGGTGAGGTGGCTTGAATATTAACCAGATCGTCATAATCCAAAGGAAAGCCTGTAGCACTGCCGGAGCTAGCTCATTGCTGAAAGTACCTGCAAAGAGATCGGGGATGCCCCAGTCTTGCACTCCGACGCTCAAGTTAGACCTCCAGCAGATGAAAAAGATAATCATTTAAGAGAATGAAGAAGATAATAACATAAGAGAAGGAATGAAAATGCCAGTAGAAATCTCCTTCGTTTCTTTCCTTTTGGGTAGAATGAAGTGAATGAACCCCTCCCCCCTTTCTCTTAACACACGGGAGTCGTTTTATAGGCAACATCTCTGACAAGTTATCTCATATGTAATAAAGAGCATGTCCTGTATGTTAGATTTCCTAAATTTTAGAGATCTTATGGAGATTGTCCTGCCATATAATACTGTCCCCTATAATATTTTATGTTACATCCTACTTTATATCCAATCAGCCCAGGTGCGAGTTTGGCTCTGTATTTTGGTCTGGCAAAGGTGTCGGGTCAGAGTGAAGGTGAATCGAAGCGTCCGGTCAGCCATGCCGATCGGACAGGTGTTGGAGATTGGTTCAGCTCAACCGTGAAGAGCGGCAAATCTGTAATCTACCGCCAAGGATGGCGGGTCGATAGGTCGTTCAGGAAGGTCGACAGGTCGGTCGTCCACGAGGGAGGTCGGCGAGTCGACAGGTCGGTCGTCCACCAAGGAGGTCGATGAGTCGTTGGGTCGGCCAGTTCGGGTAGGTCAGGTCGGGTCGCCGGGTCGGGTCGTCGAGTCAGGTCGTCGGCTCGGCCGGGTCGGGTCGGCCGGGTCGCCGGATCGGCCGGGTCGCGCGGGTCGCCCGGATCGAGTCGGCTGGGCCGGGCCGTCCGGGTCGAGTCGGCCTGGCGGGGTCGGGCACAAAGAGTGGTTGGTTGGCCGTTTACGGCGAAGAGCAGCCGATTGGCCCTTAGCAACATAGAGCGGCGGATCCCATTAAATCTTTTTGCCTTAACTCCACGTCAACTTGTCAATTTGGTCTTTTTTAGGGGATCCTACTATATCTCCCCGAATCACATATCTCCCCTTCAAGTCTAGTCGAAGGAGGCGCGAGTCTGGTTGACTAGACTAAATCTAGTGGTTTGACTTATTCTACCCGTACTTTCCATCCTAGAAATAGGTTGGAATGGATCTCCTTTGATAGAGGAACAACCAATCAAAAGCTATGGGTTGGATTTTACCAAGATGATCAGTGTTTCCTCCCTCGGAATGTTGCCGCTAGAATATTTAGTTATGTCAAACAAACAATTGGATCGTGTTAGATGAGTGACAAATTTGTGTATGGCAAACAACTAAGTATTTCTGCTAAACGAACAACGATAAAGTGTCATGCGATTGGCAAAGATAGAACCAAGCAAACGGTTGCGGGTGCCAAGCATGTGGCGTAGAGCCGAGTAAACGGCTGAGTAATAGCTGAGTAGGCAAGCAAATGAGTAGAGTAACTAATTGCCTAGCAGGTGGCAAAGCCGAATGACGGAGTGTCGAGCGGATGACATAGCAGAGTGATTGAGTACGGAGTAGGCAGCTGAGTGGCTAAGTAGCTGAGTGCCGAGCAGAGCGGCTGAGTGGCTGAGTGGCAAACCGAGTGGCTGAGTACCTGAATGTCGAGCAGAGCGATTGTGTAGTTGAGTGCCGAGCAGAGCGGCTGAGTGGCAAACTGAGTGGCCAACTGAGTGGCTGAGTAGCTGAGTGCCGAGCAGAGCGGTTTTTATAACTTGTGAAAAGCAAGTGTCTCAATACCGCTTGGGAGACCTTAATGGAGCATGGGATGCCCATTCAGCCTACTGCGAAGTCGGCGGGTGCGTGGGAGCATGCCCACTTATAACTTGTGAGAGCAAGAGTTTGGACACCGCACAGGAGAACCATTTGGAGCGTGGGCAGTCACGTCCGGTCTGTCGCAAGGTCGGTGGGTGTGTAGGAGCATGTCTACTTATAACTCACCGTGGGCGAGAGTCTGGACACCGCTCGGGAGAATCATTTAGAGCGTGGGCAGCCACGTCCGGTCTGCCGCAAGGTTGGTGGGTGCACGGGAACATGCCCACTTATAACTCGCCATGGGTGAGAGTTTGGACACCGCTCGGGAAAACCACTTGGAGCGTGGGCAACCGCGTCCGGTCTGCCACAAGGTCGGTAGATGCGTGGGAGCATGCCTACTTATAACTCACCATGGGCGAGAGTCTAGACGCCGCTAAAGAGACCATTTAGAGTTGGAGAGTAACAACTGAACGATTCTTTGGAAGAGGACCAACCGAAGGGCCATTTGGGAAAATAGCCCCTTGGAGAATTAATGACTGAGTGATAATTTATAAGAACATTGTTGATGCAGTCTGACCCGGTTGTTGTTTTGGTGTTTGACAATGATTTAAGTTTGGTTGAATGAATGTGGATTAAGTCCTGGTCGGGGACTGGGCAGAAAATCCCGGTGAGTGAAGCCGGGTCCCGGTGAGTGAAGCCGGGTCCCGGTGAGTGAAGTCGGGTGACCAAAACCCTGGTGAGTGAAGCCAGGTCCTAGTGAGTGAAGCTAGGTTGGATAAAGTCCTAGTTCGGAAGAGGTGGGTGAAAAGTCCTAGCTTGGAGGGCTAGGTGAAAAGTCCTAACTTGGAGGGTTAGGTGCAAATTCTCATCTTGGAGAATTAGGTGAAAAAGCCCTGGCTTGGAGGGTCAGGTCCTAGCTTGGAGGGCTAGGTTTGGAAAAGACCTAATTCGGAAGGGTTGGGTGAAAAGTCCTAGCTTGGAGGGCTAGGTGAAAAGTCCTAACTTGGAGGTTAGGTGCAAATTCCCATCCTGGAGAATTAGGTGAAAAGTCCTGGCTTGGAGGGTCAGGTGCCTAGCTTGGAGGGCTAGGTTGGATGAAGGTCTAACTCGGAGGGGTTGGGTGAAAAGTCCTAGCTTGGAGGGCTAGGTGAAAAGTCCTAGCTTGGAGGGCTAGGTGAAAAGTCCTAACTTGGAGGGTTAGGTGCAAATTCCCAACTTGGAGAGTTAGATTGAAAAATCCTTAGCTTGGAGGGCTAAGGTGAATGAAATCCTAGCTTGGAAGGCTAGGTATGCGTCCCTGGATCGGTCTGGTGAACGATCAGGGAGTTGGCACGCTGCTCCTTTGTGGATCGGTCTGGTGACCGATCCAGCTATGTCTGATCGGACTGGTGACCGATCAGGGAGCGCACAGTGAGATTGGGAATCTACTGTGTGGCTCCTGATCGGACCGGTGACCGATCAGGGAGCAGGCTGCTTCCTTGCTGTCTTGCTCCTGATCGGTCTGGTGACCGATCAGGGAGCAAACGGTGAGTGAGTTCCCTTGCTGATCAAAGTCTTGGATCGGTCCGGGGACCGATCAGGGATCTTGGATTTGATTAAAAAAAATTACTGTTCATCTGCCCTGATCGATCTGGGTGACCGATCAGGATCTAATCTGATCGGTCTGGTGACCGATCAGGCTTCACCCTGATCGGTCTGGTGACCGATCAGGCGTGTATAGCTGCGAGAGTTGGGAATCCCAGCAAAGCAGTGGACCGATCTGGTGACCGATCAGGCGCAGAACTTTAATTCAAATACGCTGTCAGAAGCTCTGATCGTGTCTGTTTTCACTGTCGATTCTCTGATACATTACTGATATATTTTGATATGCATTGCTAAGCCTCTATTGGAGTGTGCAGGTGATAGCAGGTGATTCAAATACTCAAGGAGGGTCAATGGGAGGCTTTCCGTTGAGCAGGTTTGGCTGTTTCTCATTCTCAGGTTTCAACGGGCAACTGACGCAGCTGGCGACTGACGGAGGCTCAGGTGGAGAGGGAGTCTTCAGTGGACTGAGTGCTCAGGGAGGTCAGTGGGTTCAGGCTGGCTCAGTGGATGCTGATGAAGCTTGTGATGGTGAGCAGAGCTTAAGTGACGAAGTTGGAAGCAGAGGAGAAGAGGCGACACAGACAAAAAACTTGGGAAGTTGTTGCTGGGCTATGGTCGTGCTCTCTGTTGCTTTGTTCTTGAGCGATCTTGTTGCATTCCTGTGAGAGCTTTGTGAGCTTCCCTTCTCGAGTGTCTCGTGTGCTTAATCTTGTATTCATCTACTGAGACAGCTTGTGGAGAGATTACTCCACCGAGAAGGAGGCGCTTGATATCCGGTGTTCACCGGGGCTTGATCTGCCGACGATCAAGGGATCGCCCACCTCACGGGCACGCCAAGGAGTAGGGGCAAGTTATCCCCGAACCTTGTAAACGATCCTTGTTAGCGATCCTTGGTTTGTATTCTCTGTTTCTGCAGTTTTGTTAAGTTTGCTTCTCTGCATTTGTGTTGTTTCCGCTGCTACTAACTTAAGTGCAGAGAAAGATCTTAAAGAGCAAGTTTTTGTCTAAGTCCAAGAGATCGACTAGATTCACCCCCCCCTCTCTAGCCATCTCGTTCCCAACAAGTGGTATCAGAGCGTGGGGCTCTGTTCAACCGGATTAACAACCGAGAGCTTACAACAAGGATGGCTGGAAGAGAAGGAATGAGCACAAACCGACCTCCACTCTTCGACGGCACAGATTTTCCATATTGGAGATCGAAGATGGAGTTTTACTTGAAGATGAACATCCACACTTGGTTTGCTATCAAGGAGGGTTTTGCTCCTCCAAAGGATAATGAAGGAAAAGAGTTGGATTTATCAAAATGGTCGACTGAGCAAGTTCGCAAGGGAGAAGCCGATGCGAGAGCGGTGGTGACCTTGCAATGCGGGATGACCAAGGATCAACTAATCAAGGTTAGCCCCTTCACCTCAGCCCAAGATCTATGGAATAAGATTATTGAGCTCCATGAAGGAACTCAAGACACCCGAATAGCCAAGAAGGACCTCCTTCACAGTCAACTCCAAAATCTCACCATGGGAGAAAATGAAAAAGTAAGTGAACTCCATGGACGGTTTAAAGAAGTGTTGAATGGTCTCCACTCCATAAATGAAAAGGTAGAAAATAGAGACCTAGTGAGGTATGTACTCAAAGCCTTCCCTAGGAATACTTTGTGGTCATCCATGGTGGATGCCTACAAGGTTTCCAAGGATTTATCTTTTGTTAAGTTAGAAGATCTATTTTGCGAAATGAAACTACATGAGATCTCTAACCAAAGCCCAAAGGAGAAAGAGTTTGCTTTTGTGGCAGGTAACAAAAGAAAGGAGAAGAAGGATGAGAACACTCACTGTCATGTGGCTCTAGTGGCCTTAGAAGATTCAAAGGAGGAGAGTGATGACGAATCAAGCTCCTCAACCGCGCCTTCATCATCTTCGGATGATGAAGAGGTAGTTTCTCCCGAGTTAGATAAGTGCTATCGAGCCATTGCATGTCTAACTAAGATGCTTAAAAAATCTAAGGCCAAAGTTAAATTTTTGAAATTGGAAGTAGAACATTTAAAAACCTCTAAGGATGAGGTAATTGATGACTTGCATGTTAAGACCCTTGAGGATGAAAATAAGAACTTGAAGAACGAAGTTGAAAACCTCAAGAATATTCTTGAGAAGTTTTCAATTGGCTCAAAAACCTTAGACATGATCTTGAATTCCCAAAGGGCGGTTTACAACAAGGCCGGTATAGGTTACCGACCTAAGTAACCAACTTTTGTATCCTTAATGTCAAGAACCCAATCTAGAGCACAAAATAATTCTAGGGTTCAAAAGGTTAGAAAGAAAATGACTAAGGCATGGGTGCCAAAGTCTTTGATTGAAGGTTCTTTAGGTCCCAAAATTTGGGTACCTAAAACCTCTATCTTTAGAATCGTATAAGCATTGTTTGAGGGGGAGCATTGATAAGCACCATTTTATTGATTATTTTAATTGCTAAAATCCATGTTTGACCCATGTTTTTATTGCTTAATTATGATTTTACCCTAGGTTTTGGAACTTTATCTTATTTTGGACTTAATTGCAAATTTACACATTTTTTGGATTAATTGGCCACTAATTTTCTGATATATTTTTGTAGGCATGAAAGGATCAAGGACCTAGGGCATACTGGGTCAAACCTGAGTCGAATGTGAACCGGATCGAATTATCAAGCCTACGATTAATCCGGGCCGTCCGATTCAAGAGCGGCTAGATCTGAGCCATCCGGGACGATCTGAAGCAATCCGAGCTAGGGTTAGGATTGATCAAGCTCTATGATCAAGATCTGAAAGTTTCATCCCAATCAGAGCTAAATCAACCGTTGGATCAAGCAAGGAGGGCTCTAGAGCGTCCATTCACAGATAGAGTTGATCTGGACCATCCGTTGCACATCTGGAGGATCCGAGCTACCACAAGGCAGATCCTGACCCCAGATCATCATCATAAAAGTTTGGCTTCAATCAGAGCAAGATCAGCCGTTGGATCTCCTCCGATCGATCTGAGCCGTCCATTGATTCCTATTTAATCAAAAACGCAGCTGCCTTTCTCCTCGTCGCGTCTTCGCCGCACAGTGCTTCTTCTTCAAGTTTTCAGCTAGTTCTTCAATTTTTCTTCAATCCGAGGCGCGGCCACCACAATTTCTTCACTAGCTTGTGTTCTAGGTCATTAGGAAGACTCATCTGTGAAGTTTCCAGCCTCAAATTGTCCAAGAAACAGGGGCTGTTGAGAGGTTTCCGCAGTTCTACCGTTTGATGACTTGGGATCGGCTGTGCTCCACTTCCATCCACCTGAGCTATCCAGATGGGTTCCCTGAGTAGCTTTGATCATCATCCACTCACCAATTCACGCGGACGCAGTTAAATCCAAGAAATCGAATGGAAGTTTCAGATTTGAGCAAGTTGAGCTGAATTCAAGCGCCGACTGAGTTTTCTCATTGATTTGTTGAGCTTGCGGGTTCGAGGCTCACACTTGCGTGACGAACGAGGAGAATTCGAGCTAGGGAAGGATTGGGGTTTAGTTTAATTAGTAAATTTTCGTTTGTAGCTGTAAATTTCGTTTCTGCTGTAGTTTAGTTCCTGTTTCTGAAATTTCAGATTCGTAACTTGGTTTAATGCAATTGTTTTGCTTAAATTAGGATTGGTTTCTACTGGTTTATTAGCTAGGGAATGTGTTTAGAGGATAGTTGTTTTTAATTCTAGTTTAATTCATGCTTAAATGTAGCGTATCAGTTTTTCTCCCTGTTTCTGCAATTTCGTATCAGCTGTTTCTACTTGCGTATCAAATTTCCATTGAGTTCTTACATTTGTTCCCAGCTCGATGTAGTTTTACTTAATGAGTTTAAATCATGTAGTTTAGTCTAGCTAAATAGCATTCGATTTAGCTTTGAAACATCAGTTATTGTGAATCAATTTCATTTCTGAAATCTGATTTCGAATTCTGCCACCCAGCTTTAACTTCTGCGATTTTCAACTTCTTATTGCTGAATTGATACGAATAAGCTGAGTTCTGACTTCTGAACTCAAGTGCAGTTGGTTTAATTCCATAGCAATGGATATCAGCTTCAGAATCTGTTTTCCATCTCGTGTATCAACTCCTCCTTGCGGTTGCAATCAATTCTGCACACCATTTCTGAATTTCTGTTGTTTCTGCCATGGATCAACTTTGAATTCATCATTTAGTTTCAAGCATTAGATTTTAGTTGCTTGCTGGATTATTTTTCATCCATTACATTGCAGCATTCAATTTCTGAAGTGAAACTTAAACTATGCATCTGAATTGTGCATGAATTCTGCATAAGTTCTGCCTTAACGTGTTTGATTTGGAGCTGCATCTGATTGCTTAAGTTCTTCCTTCAACTCTTGCGAATTTGTTCACTATTATCCTTTCCTTCTAAGCTCAAATGACCAGCTTCCACTCTGAATTCTGAGCTGGAAATTTTCTGTAAAGGCAGCAGCATTTGGGAAGCGGATTTCTTTCGCTTGCGTGCCAATGTGCTGAAATTCAGCACTTTGTATCAAGTTCATGTTAAAGCAGTGATTGGCACCAAGTTATAGGGTGTTTCTAGTGTGCTATATGATCTGAAATCAATTGGTACTACATTCATCCATTTCCGAACTTAGTTTGCACTTGTTGACCACCAAAACGTGTAGCTAAATTGAATTGAAATTGGTACTTGTTCAAATTCTTAATTTTGCATGCTTTTCATTGTATCAAGCTAGTTTGTTTCCGAAAACTCAATCACTGCCTTTATTTCATTGCTTGGCATTTTTGATTTGCTTTTGAAATCAGAAATCAGTTCTTAAACAAATTGCTTAAGGGTTTTTGATGAGTAAGTGACCCTTTTGGTTGAGCTAATAACTTGCCATCACATTATTTGATTCATTAGCTTGATTTCCTCCATTTTGATTTCCATTTTATTTCTAAATAGCAACCCAAGAACCCAACATTTATTCGAAACCCAAATTCGCAAACGACACATAAATACAAGCGAGAATCACACAACGTCAACTAGCCCCGAGAAAAATACGACCTGTGGCCCCTATATTACATTTTCAGATTCTGATTGTAAAAGGGTTTCCAGCATTCATTTCATTTATAAATTTTAAATTTGATGAGCCCATACATTTCGTGACAAATTAATTAGTATATTTGGGTTTTGTCAAGCATCTATCAACATGGGAGGTTGATATTTGGTGCTTCAAACCCATGACCAAGGAAAAGAATTGTCATTCATGGTTGGTTATGGAAAATCGAATTAAATGCTTTGAGCTTCATTATCTTAGTTCTCATAATAATATAATCCCTTGGCTAGTGATTTTTATGGTATTCATGTGTTAAAGTACTTAGTCATGGTATAATCTACTTTAGTGTTTAAATTCTTCCATGATCAAGGATGCCATGATTTTCTTGTATGTATTATGCCAACATGAAGAACACATGGTTCGTGATGATCACTATCAAAATCTCACAATACATCATTAGACAAGAACATGAACTTAAGGTCTAGGTTCAGTGTTTTCTTGAAATGAATCAAAAGAATTGGCATGTATTCAAGGTCTTCACACTTAGTGTTGCTTATGATGGTAAATGAACTTGATAAAAAATTGGGAACTTAATCATACCTTGATACTAGTGTTATATAAGCATGATTTGAAAATTTGATCATACCTTGTGTATCATGAAATTTGATCATACTTGGAATATTTTGATTCACACATGATCATGCCAAGAACATGCTTAGAACATAACTGATCATACAAACCTGGTTTTGGGACTCAAGTTCATGATTAAGAACATACTCATCATGCTTTGACACAGATCATGACATATATCTTGATTAAAGGAACCCTTAGTGTTGGAGCAATCGGCCCTAAGATGGTCCGGTGTGACCATGGGTTTTGATGTTTGTGCAAAGGGTTTAAGTTAGGCTTACCCTTGTACTTGATATGCGTATATGGAGTGTGCAGGTTGTACAGGTTACGCATATGGACCTGACTGGACGGCCTCAGTACGGTGAAGGATGGCATGGAGACAAGCTGGAGGCTTGTGTGCGCATCTGAGGGACCTTGGAGTACAGGGACGATGAGCTGATGGGCGCGGACTTCGAGGCGTACGTGAAGGGTGGCATGGATGCAAGCTGGAGGCTTGCGTGCGCATCCGAGGGACGAGGGCCGAAGACGAAGAGGGCGCGAAGGCAACAGTCGAGACTACGGAGGAGGAGTCAGTCGAGTCATGAGGGTACGAGTGCTGTGTGAATGTACTCGGGAAGTCCTAGGGGTCAAGTGTTGAGTGAAATGTACTCAGGGAGGCTAAACCCTAGGCTGGTAGGCAGGGCAGTCGATTGGCCCGAAGGCAGTCGACTGCTAGAACACACAGAGAATCGGGTCGACCCAAGGAGGGTCGACCAGTCGACTGCCAGTCGACTGGAATTGGTTCCAGTCGACTGATTCCAGTCGACTGGTCCTGTACCAGTCGACTGGTGAAGTCTGGAAACAGCTAAGAATTCGAACGTTGGGTGTAACGGTCGGATTTTAGTGGCACCAGTCGACTGGCATTTGGGCAGTCGACTGGTGGCGTGATTTTCAGCCTGAGTCTATTTAAAGGGGAACTCGATCGGGCTGGGGTTTCTTGGCGAATCTTGCTTGGTTAAAGCTTGATAGTAGCCTTGTGTGCTCAGGTGCTTGTAGAGGATTATGGAGAGGTTTCTCCACCCACAAGGAGCTACACGAGATAGCCGGAGAGCATCCGGGGAGCGATCCGCCGAAGGATCAAGGGATCGTCCACCTCACGGACTGTCGTGGAGTAGGAGTTTCATCTCCGAACCACGTAAATCTGGTTGGTTAGCATTGTGTAGTTGTTAGTTTGTTTTTATTTGTATTTCCGTTGCGCAACTAACAACGTAGGTGAAAGAAAGCACCGAAAACGCTATTCACCCCCCTCTAGCGTAGACAAACGACCCAACAAGTGGTATCAGAGCAAGGACCGCTCTTTTTGGACTAACTGCCAAAGGAGCAACCGCTAGAGGGCAAGAATCATGGAAGACAAGCTTGGGGATGATATATACACTCCACCGGCCTATGATTATGAGGATTTCGAGCGTTGGAAGTCAAGGATGGAGATGTGGTTTATGATAGAGTGGGAATGCGTAATGGTATTGGAAGAACCATTTGAAATCCCTACGGACAAGCACGGGAAAAAGCTCCGCCCACGATATTGGACTCAAGAGCAACAAACTTACTCTAGGGCAAATGAGAAGGTAATGAATCTCTTGATAAATGTTTTGCCTAACAATATATTGAGTTGTGTAGGAAAATATCAAAATGCATGTGAATTGTGGAGCAAAGTGAAAAAGTATCATGAGAACCCTACACAAGCTCAAGAAGTATATAAGCCCGAAGAAGGAAGTTCAAGTGGAGAAGAGGAAAAAGAAAAAGAATTATCTACATCATCAAGCGAAATGGAAGAAGTGTCAACCTCTTCAAGTGAGGAGGAGGAGCTAAGTGAAAGATCATCAACCTCCTCAAGAGAAGAAGAAAAGGCACCAATTTCAAGAATTGAGGGGGAGGAGAGACCCTCATCAATTCCGGATCAAGAGGAAGCTTCCACATCTTCCAAGGTTGAAGAAGTAGTCAACCTAGCCTCAACCTCCACCAAAGCAAGAACCAAGGACCACATCATATGCTTTGGGTGCAATGAAAAGGGACACTACAAGGATAAGTGCCCAAAAGGTAAAAAGGAGGTACTCTCTAAACCCGGGTCCATTCGATTAAAATATAATATGAATTGTAGGAATGGAAGAGCCCAAGAGAGAAAAATGAAGATTAGATGCTTCACATGTGGTGAGCTAGGGCACTACCACACCAAGTGCCCAAGGAAAGGTGAAATAAAGAAAATGGAGCATCTAAGGAGATGGGAGAAAGAAGAAAGAAAGAAGAAACAAAAATCACATCAAGGGAGAACTTCAAGGGTAAGGGAGGTAATTCCTAATCCTAGGGTAAAATGCAATTCAATTTCAAGTTCTTCCTTACATTTTAGAAATAATGAAAATTGCCCATCCATGCATGCTAGAATTAATGAGAAATGTTTAATGGTGCATAATTTTGGATTTAAGTATAATGATAGGAATAGGGATAACAAGGTAGATCATAATTCTAGAAAGAGCATGCATCATGATAGACCTACGACGTATGCACCTAAGGATCAAGGTATTAACCCCAAGAAGGGGAGACACATGCCTAGAAAGAATGGTAGGTCTAGAAATGTCCAAGGTGGACATGTGGACACTAAGGTCAAGAAATTAGAAAGAAAAAATCAAGCCTTGAGGGCAAGGCTTGATACACTAGAAAAGGCCCTAGAAAGATTCACGGTTGGATCTAAGGGCTTAGACATGGTGTTGGGTAGCATCAAACCCAACTATGATAGATCGGGATTGGGGTACCGATCTAAGACCTCCAAGGGCAATGGAAAGACGTATGTTGGGAAAACATACAATCTCAGCAAGGAGGGAAGGTCCAAGGGTGGCAAGGGGATGCCATCCAAGGGTAAAGAGAGTGACCTAACCAAGGACAAGGTGTCCAAGGTTAAAAAGGTCAATTTTGTAGGTCAAGAGTCATCGGAGGTTCACCGGTGTGGTTTAGCAGTTATTGAGTCACCTAGGGAGGTGGCTAGGGCTCAGAGCTCAAGGGGGAGCTCTAGGAGCCTTTGGGGTCCATGGTAGATGGATCTCAAAAGGTTATCCCTTAGGAAATTAGGTGAAATGTGTCAAAAAGGATTGGAAGACTTGGGTAAGTCTTAATCCTAGATTTTGGCACATCAAAAGGTGAATTTTAGGGAGAAAAGGTGAAAATAGGGCTATAATTGACAAAATTGAGGTTAAATAGTGGAATACCATGTAACTCAATAATAAAAATGAGTTATGATCAAGGAGAAAAGAATGCATTGAAGAGAAGTGAGAATTAGAACTTCTAGGATGAGTTTATTTGATACACTTTGGAAGAAGTAGAGTTTTGTGCCAATCTTGGGATCCGGAGTACATTTATTTGGAAACGTATTTTTCCCAAGTAGATATTGGCTTCACAAATCTCCCCACAAAATTTCATAATTTTTGGAGATTTGTGGAATTTCTACGACATTTCTGAAATTCACCAAAGAGGGCTGAAATTCAGCCACCAGTCGACTGGCTCAGATACCAGTCGACTGGTGGCAGGCGACTAGCAGTCGATTGGGAGGTCGACCGGGATCTCTGTACGCAGAAAAACTGAAGGGCAGTCGACTGGGAATACCCCAGTCGACTGGAGCCAGTCGACTGGTCTCAGGCCCAGAAACTCTCTGTTTGGCAGGCAGTCAATTGCCCATTTTGGGCAGTCAACTGGTCAATGAGAGTAAGCATGAAAAAGGGCATTTTTGACCATAAAAATTCTAGGATTGATCATGGGATATGATTTAGGATTAGAATTCTCGGTTATAATTTTATAATCCTTGAAAGAAGTGTTATCCCATGACTTTATAAGGATTTATGAAAATCATTGAAAACCAAGGAAATTGATAAGTCTCCCTAGGAATCTAAGATTTAAAGGTCAAAAAGGGAGTTTGAGGACAATTCCATGTGTCAAATTAAGATGGGTAGATGTGACAAACACATGGAGTTAGAAAGGAAGGTGAAAATTGATACTTAATGCAAAATCCTTAAGAAGCTTAGAATTATACCAAAAGTCAAGCACACTTGATATTTCCATGATATCATATTTTTCTAGGATAGGGTATATCCTAGCAAGTGTGCTTGCAAACGTTAGAATATTTTAGGTTTTGTAGAGTTCTAAGTGGCACTAGAAGAAAGGTTGCTTGGGGAGCAAGCCTTTAATGGTGTTCAAAGGGAAAAGAACTCGGGTGTACAGGTTGGGAAGAACCTAACTTGGTGCCAGGAGGTTAAGGTGGGTAGAACTTAACCTGGGAAAAATGAGAATTAGGAGAAGGCATGGGTTAAGGGGGAGGTTGTCTCCTATTTGCCTTAATTTTCATAAGAAAACTTTTGGGTTTTGTACCAAACTTGGGAATGGAAATAGATACATGGTGAAATATATTTTTCCCAAGTAGGTATGGGTACCACAAAGTTCTCCACGAAGTTTGGAAATTTTAAAAAATTTGTGGAATTTCTGGCGCGTTTCTGAAATTCGGCTAGAAAACTGATTATCAGAGTATCAGTCGACTGCCCTGGGGGCAGTTGACTGGTCAAGGCCAATTTTTGTATCAACAGCTTGTTTGGTGTCCAAATGATGCAAAACAAGTGTATGGGGGGCTAGTACACATTGTTTATGATCATTGGGGATTAAAAGAACCGATAATTAGAATATTATTGGGTTTTTTTTGATGTATGGCAAAGGGGGAGAGATGTTGGGTTTAAGTGGGAAACCAAACATACCTTTGCTAGAAACCCTAGTTTTAGGGGGAGATGAGATTAAGGGTTGCTCCTTTCTTGGCGTAAGGGGAACCTTGGAAAGGTTCTTAAAAAGCCTTTGTAAGTCCAATGTAGGGGGAGCTTGGGAGAAGCTTTAAAAAGCCCGGTTTGGTGGAAAATTCCTAGCTTGGAGGGCTAGGTGTAAAATTCCTAACTCGGAGGGTTAGGTGTAGGATGCCTTGGGATAGGATCCATACTTGCATTGCATATGCATTTATTTAGCATGGTTTTTGCTATTGACTACTATCTTGCTTTCCCTAACTTAAACGGATTGCCAAACATCAAAAAAGGGGAGATTGTTGGAGCAATCGGCCCTAAGATGGTCCGGTGTGACCATGGGTTTTGATGTTTGTGCAAAGGGTTTAAGTTAGGCTTACCCTTGTACTTGATATGCGTATATGGAGTGTGCAGGTTGTACAGGTTATGCATATGGACCTGACTGGACGGCCTCAGTACGGTGAAGGATGGCATGGAGACAAGCTGGAGGCTTGTGTGCGCATCTGAAGGACCTTGGAGTACAGGGATGATGAGCTGATGGGCGCGGACTTCGAGGCGTACGTGAAGGGTGGCATGGATGCAAGCTGGAGGCTTGCGTGCGCATCCGAGGGACGAGGGCCGAAGACGAAGAGGGCGCGAAGGCAACAGTCGAGACTACGGAGGAGGAGTCAGTCGAGTCATGAGGGTACGAGTGCTGTGTGAATGTACTCGGGAAGTCCTAGGGGTCAAGTGTTGAGTGAAATGTACTCAGGGAGGCTAAACCCTAGGCTGGTAGGCAGGGCAGTCGACTGGCCCGAAGGCAGTCGACTGCTAGAACACACAGAGAATCGGGTCGACCCAAGGAGGGTCGACCAGTCGACTGCCAGTCGACTGGAATTGGTTCCAGTCGACTGACTCCAGTCGACTGGTCCTGTACCAGTCGACTGGTGAAGTCTGGAAATAGCTAAGAATTCGAACGTTGGGTGTAACGGTCGGATTTTAGTGGCACCAGTCGACTGGCATTTGGGCAGTCGACTGGTGGCGTGATTTTCAGCCCGAGTCTATTTAAAGGGGAACTCGATCGGGCTGGGGTTTCTTGGCGAATCTTGTTTGGTTAAAGCTTGATAGTAGCCTTGTGTGCTCAGGTGCTTGTAGAGGATTGTGGAGAGGTTTCTCCACCCACAAGGAGCTACACGAGATAGCCGGAGAGCATCCGGGGAGCGATCCGCCGAAGGATCAAGGGATCGTCCACCTCACGGACTGTCGTGGAGTAGGAGTTTCATCTCCGAACCACGTAAATCTGGTTGGTTAGCATTGTGTAGTTATTAGTTTGTTTTTATTTGTATTTCCGTTGCGCAACTAACAACGTAGGTGAAAGAAAGCACCGAAAATGCTATTCACCCCCCTCTACCGTAGACAAACGACCCAACACTTAGGACCAAATGGATTAACATTAATTGAATTAGGGTTTAGGAATGGTTGAGATTTGAAACAAAGTTGATTTCACAGTTTCTGAAATTTTGTTTCTGAAACTGAAAAACCATTCTGTATCATCCCTGATCGGTTCACCGACCGATCAGGGGTGCTTCTGATCGGTCTGGTGACCGATCAGATCAACTATGATCAAGGAACTCCCAGACCGTTCCAAATTGATCCAAAACCTCCTCAAACCAATATCTTCTTGTCGAATTGTATCAGTTTAATGATCATACAACACACAAATCTGATACAATCGAATTACAATTGAAATATACTTGATCTTCCATTGGTACAAACCTGGTACTAAGGGAGCACAAATTTGTTCAAGTGATGCAAACCTAGTACTTAATAGTGATTTGATACAAACCTATGTTGGAATGTTCAAATTCATAAGAAAGGATTTGTTGAGTCATGACTCTTATTCTTAATGTCGTATTTTAGAATTGTTTCTGAAATATCGAATATTAATAGAGTCTACTCCCCGGTAATGGAATGCAAATTGTTAATGCAGTCTGATCAGGAACGTATCAGAGTTTCAGGAATTTTTCTGAAATTTGATCGCTCCCCAAACTAATCAGATATACTTCTGTATCATGTAATCAACAGACCTGGTTGGTCACGGAGACCAATCAGGACCATGTGTCAGATACAGATGCATTCCTTACCTGTCATGTGAAGCATATACGTATTTGACCATGATATACTTCTGTATATGTCTTCACATGGAAGTCCAAGTGTTAATGCAGTCCGATCTTGAATGAATCAGAATTACAGAAATTTTTCTGAAAACTGATTGTTCATAGATACATCAGAAATTTTTCTGTATCAATCATAAGTCTGATAAAATTGCATTATTACTTGTCATATGAAACATATACATGTTTGACCATGATATATTTCTGTATATGTTTACATGTGCAATTCACACTTATTTCCATATGATGCATATACATTGTTGTCATGATACATTTATGGTATATGCCTTTCATATGCAATTCAAAAATTATTCTTTGATTATTTTGGGTTTGGGGAGAGACCCATGTTTGAGGGGGAGGTATGTTCAAACTTAATAACCATACCCTTTTCGATGTTTGACAAAGGGGGAGAAAATGACTGATTAAGTTTATGGTTATTATAGGGGGAGGATCATGATTCCCTTTTGAGAATTGAACGGACTTCAAATTGATTGATACCTAAACTTAAATCGGGTTGTCAAACAACAAAAAGGGGGAGATTGTTGATGCAGTCTGACCCGGTTGTTGTTTTGGTGTTTGATAATGATTTAAGTTTGGTTGAATGAATGTGGATTAAGTCCTGGTCGGGGACTGGGCAGAAAATCCCGGTGAGTGAAGCCGGGTGACCAAAACCCTGGTGAGTGAAGCCAGGTCCTAGTGAGTGAAGCTAGGTTGGATAAAGTCCTAGTTCGGAAGAGGTGGGTGAAAAGTCCTAACTTGGAGGGCTAGGTGAAAAGTCCTAACTTGGAGGGTTAGGTGCAAATTCTCATCTTGGAGAATTAGGTGAAAAAGCCCTGGCTTGGAGGGTCAGGTCCTAGCTTGGAGGGCTAGGTTTGGAAAAGTCCTAATTCGGAAGGGTTGGGTGAAAAGTCCTAGCTTGGAGGGCTAGGTGAAAAGTCCTAACTTGGAGGGTTAGGTGCAAATTCCCATCCTGGAGAATTAGGTGAAAAGTCCTGGCTTGGAGGGTCAGGTGCCTAGCTTGGAGGGCTAGGTTGGATGAAGGTCTAACTCGGAGGGGTTGGGTGAAAAGTCCTAGCTTGGAGGGCTAGGTGAAAAGTCCTAGCTTGGAGGGCTAGGTGAAAAGTCCTAACTTGGAGGGTTAGGTGCAAATTCCCAACTTGGAGAGTTAGATTGAAAAATCCTTAGCTTAGAGGGCTAAGGTGAATGAAATCCTAGCTTGGAAGGCTAGGTATGCGTCCCTGGATCGGTCTGGTGAACGATCAGGGAATTGGCATGCTGCTCCTTCGTGGATCGGTCTGGTGACCGATCCAGCTATGTCTGATCGGACTGGTAACCGATCAGGGAGCGCACAGTGAGATTGGGAATCTATTGTGTGGCTCCTGATTGGACCGGTGACCGATCAGGGAGCAAGCTGCTTCCTTGCTGTCTTGCTCCTGATCGGTCTGGTGACCGATCAGGGAGCAAACGGTGAGTGAGTTCCCTTGCTGATCAAAGTCTTGGATCGGTCCGGAGACCGATCAGGGATCTTGGATTTGATTAAAAAAAATTACTGTTCATCTGCCCTGATCGATCTGGGTGACCGATCAGGATCCAATCTGATCGGTCTGGTGACCGATCAGGCTTCACCCTGATCGGTCTGGTGACCGATCAGGCGTGTATAGCTGCGAGAGCTGGGAATCCCAGCAAAGCAGTGGACCGATCTGGTGACCGATCAGGCGCAGAACTTTAATGCAAATACGCTGTCAGAAGCTCTGATCGTGTCTGTTTTCACTGTCGATTCTCTGATACATTGCTGATATATTTTGATATGCATTGCTAAGCCTCTATTGGAGTGTGCAGGTGATAGCAGGTGATTCAAACACTCAAGGAGGGTCAATGGGAGGCTTTCCGTTGAGCAGGTTTGGCTGTTTCTCATTCTCAGGTTTCAACGGGCAACTGACGCAGCTGGCGACTGACGGAGGCTCAGGTGGAGAGGGAGTCTTCAGTGGACTGAGTGCTCAGGGAGGTCAGTGGGTTCAGGCTGGCTCAGTGGATGCTGATGAAGCTTGTGATGGTGAGCAGAGCTTAAGTGACGAAGTTGGAAGCAGAGGAGAAGAGGCGACACAGACAGAAAACTTGGGAAGTTGTTGCTGGGCTGTGGTCGTGCTCTCTGTTGCTTTGTTCTTGAGCGATCTTGTTGCATTCCTGTGAGAGCTTTGTGAGCTTCCCTTCTCGAGTGTCTCGTGTGCTTAATCTTGTATTCATCTACTGAGACAGCTTGTGGAGAGGTTACTCCACCGAGAAGGAGGCGCTTGATATCCGGTGTTCACCGGGGCTTGATCTGTCGACGATCAAGGGATCGCCCACCTCACGGGCACGCCAAGGAGTAGGGGCAAGTTATCCCCGAACCTTGTAAACGATCCTTGTTAGCGATCCTTGGTTTGTATTCTCTATTTCTGCAGTGTTGTTAAGTTTGCTTCTCTGCATTTGTGTTGTTTCCGCTGCTACTAACTTAAGTGCAGTGAAAGATCTTAAAGAGCAAGTTTTTGTCTAAGTCCAAGAGATCGACTAGATTCACCCCCCCCCTCTCTAGCCATCTCGTTCCCAACAAATATATCAGCCAAGCGACTATTTGAGAAGATGACTGATCGAGTGGTCATTCGGAAGAAGACCAACTAAGGGACTATCCGGAAGAAGACCGGCCAAGTGGCAATTTTGAAGAAGATCAGCCAAACAGTCATTTGTACGAAGACCAACCGAATAACCATTTGGAAGAAGACCCACCAAATGATCATTTGGACAAAGACCGATCGAATAGTCATTTAGAAGAATACCAACTAAATGGCTATGTGGCCTTCCTGACTGAATAGATATTTAAAGAATACCGACCATGTGATCATCCAGCTCCTTTTAAATTGCCTATTACGGTCATTTCATTTGCTGATCAGCTTTCACCCCTTGAACTAGCTTTTAATTTTTCAAGTACTTGTGACAGATCGGATTGCCAATGCCCATTTTGATAGATCAAAATTATTCCTCAAAGAATTATCACTCGACATTTATCCATCAAAGTGGAGTTAAAATATATATAATGATCGGTATCTTCTCATTCTAATCGGCAAAGCCGATTGAATTTTTCTCCTTGACATAGGATATGCGAGAAAACGTGGCATATGATTAAAGAAGATAAAATATAATGTAAAAAATGAGAGTTAATGTGAGGAAGCCTTGTGGTTTGGAAGTTGACCCTTTTTGATGCTGCTTAATACTAAAGTGGGGGGTTTTTTGCTCACATATTATACGTAAGAACGTTCTGTTTTATAGAAATCCTTTAGGGTCATGGTGATGGCAGAAAGTTTTCCGGCTGGGTCCGTCGTCATGTTACAGGTCAGGCATATGTTCCCACAGACGGCGCTAAATTTGATCATGTCTAGAAGTGGTAGAGAGTGAAGCGTCGGTGAGATGACTTGAATATTGACCAGACCGCCATGATCCAAAGGAAAGCCTGTTGCACTGCCGGAGCTAGCTCATCGTCGAAAGTACCTGCAAAGAGACCGGGGGTGCCCCGGTTTTGCACTCCGACGCTCAAGTTAGACCTCTAGCAGATGAAAAAGATAACCATCTAAGAGAATGAAGAAGATAATAGTATAAGAGAAGGAATGAAAATGCCAGTAGAAATCTCCTTCGTTTCTCTCCCTTTGGGTAGAATGAAGTGAATGAATCCCCCCTTCTCTTGACACACGGGAGCCGTTTTATAGGCAACATCTCTGACAAGTTGTCTCATCTGTAATAAAGAGCATGTCCTGTATGTTAGATTTCCTAAATCTTAGAGATCTTGTGGAGATTGTCCTGTCATATAATACTGTCCCCTATCATATTTTATGTTACATCCTGTTTTATGTTGTATCAGCCCAGGTGCGAGTTTGGCTCTGTATTTTGGTCTGGCAAAGGTGTCGGGTCGGAGTGAAGGTGAACCGAAGCGTCCGGTCAGCCATGCCGATTGGATAGGTGTTGAAGATCGGTTCAGCTCAGCCGCAAAGAGTAGCAAGTCTGTAATCTGCCGCCAAGGATGGCGGGTCGATAGGTCGTCCAGGAAGGTCGACGGGTCGGCCGTCCACGAGGGAGGTCGGCGAGTCGGCGGGTCAGCCGGGTCGTCAGGTCGGCCGGGTCGTAGGGTCGGCTGGGTCGGCCGGGTCATCAGGGTCGGCCGGGTCGGCCACAAAGAGTGGTCGATTGGCTGTTTGCCTTGAAGAGCAGCCGATTGGCCCTTAGCAACATAGAACGGCGGATCCCATTAAATCTTTTTATCTTAACTCCACCTCAACTTGTCAATTTGATCTTTTTTTAGGGGGGCCTATTATATTTCCCTGGATCATTTTATCATAGCAAAAAAGTGATCAGGCATCCTTCCTAATCCATCCGAGATTATGTGAAGAGAGTATAATCGACTATCAAGTGATTAAGAGACGGTAGGATTTTTTATTTCCAAAGGTATGCATCCGTCGAAAATTAATCACAACGCCATTACAACAATTCTGTGATTTTCTGATCAACACTCTACGAGGACAGAGCTTATTGGCATAGATTATAAACCTAATTTGAGCTTGTTGGCGTAGCTTTGCATCGAGTGTAAATGCCCAATGAAACTCTCTAAATCTCACCTTTTCATCTTCTGGAATTGAAACCTACATTGTCGGTATTATTACAATGCACATTTGAAATCTAAAAACTCACAAAGAGATAAACATATAACAAGGTGGAACAATATTTCAGCAGCAGTATGATGAGCTTTCAATCTTTGATTGAGCTACAAAAGTTTTTGAAGATGTGAATAACTTGCAGCACTTGAGAAAAGTAGAGTCCACTCTCCTTGATCAAAATGAATGTTAAAAAAAATTGTGCTTATAGTTAAGATACACTTCTGTACACACTAGCAACGAAAGAAGTATTCTAATTGTTCTGAGACATTACGGGGATTGAATCATCTTTCCTCAGCTCTCCAACCCTCGGGCAATCGCCATCTTTGGTGCCAATATATTGACACCCTCGGCCAATGGGGAAATCCAAAACTGTAATCTAGTGGTTCATCCGGCAATCCTCCAATAGTTAAAGGCAGCCATACATACCTTGAATCTCTAAGGTCAGAAGGGTTCCATCGATCTGCCATAAAAATGAATATACCAGACAAACCTTGCAATGGTACAACATAGGTGCTTTGCGCAAAAAATGTTGTCGACCTTAGGATTTTGTTCCCCCCGATGCAAGGATTTCCCATGGTCTCCCAGGGACCCATGATTGACTCAGCTGCGTGTGCTAGTGCCTCATTCGGAGCCCAACCTGTACAACCCGAAGTGATCATATAGTAGATCCCTTGGTGCTTGAACAATGAAGGAGCCTCTCGATGCCGTCCAACCAAAATTCGCTTCATGAATCCAGACACATTCAGGTAGTCATCTGTTAATGGACCAACATGGAGCTCACTGTTGTCGTTAGAAGAATAGATGATGTAAGCCTCTCCATTGTCATCCTTGAAGATTGTCATATCCCTACTTTCACAGCCTTGCGGCTGCATGCTATACAGAAATGTAAATGGTCCAGTAGCAGAGTCACTGACAGCCACCCCAACCGAGGCTTTAGTGTAATTGACATCGTCAATATGCATCCACATGACATAGTTATCAGTTTTATCATTATAGATCACTTTAGGGCGCTCGAGTACATTGGACTTGTGGAGATCATGGGACACATTAGTTTCCTCTCCTCGTAGAACAATCCCTTCGTTGGTCCATGTCCACAAGTCTTTAGAGGAATAGCAGTTGACTCCAATAATATCTACCTGGAGCAAAAACATATAGGTGTGAGAAGTCCATCTTTCTAAAGAGCTAACAGAAGGAAATTTTAGAATTTAGAGAAAAATCACACCATAAAATTAGAAGACTACTTAAGAACTATAAAATTATAGTCAAGTTCCATAGAACAAAGAAAAACACACGAAACAAGAATATGAAATTTCAATATTAATTTATCGTTGTTGAGTATGTTTGTAGCCCAAGCAAACAGAGAGCAAAAGAGTGTGCGATCAAGATGATTTGCAATTCATCATCTCCCCCAAGTGTTAGAGGAATATGGTAATAATATTTGAACTCTTGAAAAACAGAGAGATACATAGTGACATGTATATGTCTATTGAGGACTTCAAGCAACATATATCAAAGAAAGGTGGAATGATCTCCAAATGTTAAACGAGCAATTAGAAAAGATACAAGGTGAATTTAGAATTTGCTGAAGATATTAGGAGTCCTACGCAATCAAAAAGTAAACGCAACTTTCAAAGTAGGCAAAGAGGAAAATTTCAATTCAATTTACACATAAAAATGTATAAGCAAAATAATTAGACCGACCCGTGCAGCTGAGCTCTCATGAGCATGATAAGTTGGGCCATCTTTGTTCTCTCCGTACCAGTAGTATGTCTCTGTATTATCATCATATAGAATTCCTCCACCATGGGCTTGAATTGGGTTGCCATCCGTATCAAGCCACAGTTGTCCCGGATAGAAATGCATGGAATCATTCCCTTCCTTAGTTGGACTTATTGCAGTCTTTTTGTTAGGGAAGAAAAAGGCATGCACTTGAGAAGAATCATCAAGGAATTCCTGAATTATTGAAGTCGGTTTTCTTGGTCCTTTTCTCTTTATAGCACGAGGAGATCGCCGGTCTTTTGCAGGCGTAAAATGATATTCTTCCTCTTCTTCCACTTTTTCCAATTTTCTAGTGTCTACAAGATGATTTGAATGCACAAGGTCCTGCTTGTCATTTTGGTTTATATAGGCATAGAAATATACAATAAGAACAAATCCTGTCAAGCTCCAAATAGCTAAATGCAAACATTTGCTTCCTGCATTGCAATGGAAAGCAGATGATTTCCTGTGTTTGTTTCTGATCCTCATTCTTCTTTGATCTACCTCCAACACAATGCTGCAGTACTAGATATTACACCTATACGGATTCAGAGGACAACCAATCAAATTTACATCAGTCCTACATTTTGCTGACACTTCCTATCCAACATTTAATCAAAACAAAGTCCCTGGATCCAAAATAAGAGACAAACCTAATATCACAGTCCAGTAAATAAAGAACCAAGTCATTGATAAAAAACTAAAGAGGCGTAAATTTCTAAGTATAAGATGAACTATTGATTTTCACAGTTGCACACATGTATTCCAATTTGTAACAAATCATGGCCATAAGTCAGTCCACTTGTTAAATTTTCCATTATTTTGATTTAGACTAAATCAATATAGTCATCAAGGTTTCTGACATTTAATAGTCTGACTACTTAATGACCTTTCATCACGGCAATTGATATTTCAAATAATCAGACTAAAGTTTATTGTATGACAATAGTTGTGGTGACGACATTAGTCATAAAAGCACTCTAGAATATTAAACTTGTAGAGAATAGAACAGCTGGGCTAATTATGGCTATAATTGCTGCAGATTATAAACTTCATATGCACCATATTATAAATTCATCATGAAAAGTACAAGTTGCTAATGTCAAATTTTTTGCATAATTGACACTTCAAAATCCAATTTATGAATATATCGTTCTAAAACTTAAAATCTTGCATATATTGCATAAGGGAGTTTTTCTCAATTAAAATGGTAACTTAAATCATTTACTCTAATCAGTTTGCCCTCATCTTTAAATTTCTAATTTTTTTTCCCTGCCAAAAACAAAGACGGCTAGTCGATCAAAAGGCCATCAGTCTTCCTTCAAAAAGAAGTTTCAGAAATACGTCTCCCTCCTCCCAACAAAACAAGCAGATCTACAGCGGCAAACACGACGAAGATCATGGAAATAGCTTGCCCCAGATTAAGAAAAAGGAAATTAGGAATTAGCTACCTGAGAATATCCCGAGCATGAAGGCTGATCTCGAAGCGTCCGACATGGTCATACAAACACCGCCTCGCAGCAACTTATAGCTCCCCAAATCCCTCTTATCTCTTCTAATCGATCTGCAACGGAAAGAGCGCCTTCCGAGGGCTCCACGGATGCCCACACGGCACCTTGGCTTCAAACCCTCGTTGCCTGAGCCTTATGGCGTGGGGGAGACACGAGGTGGGTGACGAGTAGATTGAGAACCAAAGCGATCGGCCTTTAGATCTATGCCTCCCCGGGGATTTCTTTCACTGCAGTAAAAAAGTTGGCCTTCCATGTTTAACCGCAGTGAAACAGATGAATTTACTGAAATTAATTAAATAGGTATACTATTTTTTTAATTTTAAATTAAAAAAAAAATGAAAGAGTCACATTAACGGTCCCTCAGATCACGCATTAACATTAAGGGAGATTAAAGGAAAAAACCTAAATACAATAAAGTGCTATCATAACTCTTTACTGTGATTCTTTCTTTATCACAAGAATATGCTGGAAGATCTTAATTAATAGAAGTAAATAAGAATAGTAATGATTGGACAGTTGAATTTGGGACAGTGAATAAATAAATGAATTTAATGTACATTTTAAACGCATGAACAGATAGCCTGATTACGCCATCAACTTATTCAGGACGAACTCTCAGAATTGCGTGCAACGGGAACTATCGAATCGGGTCATGATGGAGATGAATCATCCAAGTTCAGCCCAAGTTTAAAAAGGAGGCCAAAGCATTATCACGATTACACAATCATATTTGTATTCACTTAAATCTGCTATTAATAAAATAATGATGTAGTTAATTATGTATTTCTTTTCAGTTGGGAAATTCTCGATTGCTATATAAAAGAAATAAGAATAGTAAATGAATCAAAAAGCATAGACCAAGGATTTAAGCTAGTAGACAGTTTTTATTTTTGCGACTTCGAACTAATCGTACAAACAAACTTTATCAATGAGCACTCAGAAGCCAAATAAAGATAATAGTTTAATCGAGGATGAAAAATTATCTCTCGTTAAAATCATTTATGAATTTATGATTTTTTAATGTACCATAAATTTTAAAAAAAAAAAAAATACAAATATAGTGACTAAAATCATTTGATCTACATAATCATTAAACATATGATAAGATCAATTTTATAAATTAGAAAGCATTAATTACTTTTAAGTTTTTATTTAAAATTTAAAAGAGATATTTAGCACTTGTAGTACGGAAAACATTTTTTTGGCAAACTGTTTAAAGGCAGAGCTCTCAAGAATGGTGATGTGTCTGTACTTAGGGTAGGACTATTCTGAATTCTCCATTTAAGGAAGTGAATCTTACTTCTTAACAAGATATCCAGCCAACAAAAAGATAATAGCAATAACATAATGAGAGAGAAAAAAAAGCAAAAAAAACCCCTATTATTCACTTTTTTGATCAACTTTTTCATAATGGACTGGTTAGTTGGTGTTTTTTCTCAAGTTGGTCCTCCCTTTAAAGGGAAAAAAATAAAAAAGAGTGTTTTTTAACTAAAATTATCGAAAAGATATTTTTATTTGTAGTGGTTGAAGTTCATTTCCGCCTAAGTTCATTTTATTTTTAATGTTATTACAATAATTATGTAATCATATCTACAACATAATAATGGTGTATCAGTTATGAGATTCAGTTAATTTTGCAGTTGCAATGGCTGTGTAACAATTATAATTATGTAATCATATCTACAACATAATAATGGTGTATTACTAGTGTGTAATCGTTGAAGTATATATGTGATAGCAATTATGAATATAATTGTATCCAGAAAGGGTATTTGGAGAAAAAAAAAGACCGTCAAAATGAGATGCTATTTTGAAAAAACATTGTCTGGACGATTCCAATAATTTTCAGCCCTATGAAGAAAGGTCATTCATCTGCTGGGAATTTGAACTGTAATATATTTCTCCCAACTATCTCAACCTTAGCCTCATCCTCAAGTTTTGGTATCATCTTCTATCCCCCTTAGTTGTCGACATCCATGTCTCGGCCTCAGCATCGACATCCTCCACGTCTTAGTCTCAAATCCTGACATTCATTCTGTCTCATCTCAATTACCGATATCCATGTCGCAGCGTCAGTCGTTGATATTCTCCATGTCTTAATCTCAGATTCCGACATTATCCTTGTCTTGACTTCAGTCATCAATATCCTCCCTGTCTCCACTTAATCGCCAACTTCATCTATCCTTAATGTCACTCAACATCAACGTCACATCCTCATCCGCTCTTAGATCAGACCCACACTAAAACCCTCGTTGATGATGTCATTTTTTCCATAAGATGCAGACAATAACCGTGAATATTCTAGAACATGTGGTACTTAGTAAATGGAGAAATGATTATGTGATTGTCATATCTGATATCCTAGATGTTCTCCTTCAAATACGTGATGCTTAATAGATGGAGAGGCAGTTAACCACTATTGAATCTGGTTCTCCCATTGGCTCTAACATGAAGATGATCTTCAGACAATTATATAAACCCTCTTAGGATACTCTCTTCAGCTACATCAAACTCTCACATCTTTTTCTTCTTGCTTCTGCTGAGACGGCCTTTAAAAGAGGGTTAGACTAATGTCAGAGAGTCCCGACAAGCGACTATAATGCTCAAGTTAGAGTTTGTTTTAGGTAGTGTGCAAGAAGGAGAAGATGGAGTAGAAGGATTGAACATGGTGGAGTCCCAAAATGGGGAAAACCTTTCTCTTTACCTCCTTTAAGATATATATATGATGTTAGAAAAATACCTTTATGTTCGTTGTTACCGAGGTCACATGCTCCTCCGTCATCCTCATAGATGTCAATGAGAGGATAAGATCCTATCGTCGTTAATTGGCTCGTCATTCACCAAACATCACTTGTTTGTAAGAGAACATCAAGGTGATGGATATGACAATCTTATAAGTATCTCTCCATTATATTCATTTAGTGTCACATGTTCTGGAATATGCACAGCGAGACAATCTTGTTGTTGAGACAGTTACAAGCCAATATATGACGCAGCCCTGGTACAAGGATAAGGAGATAAGGTCTATATTAAGTGACCTTATAGATAGTAGTCAACGAGTGAAGTCGAGACAAGATGTTTGAATATGAGATAAAGACTAAATCATGGAGGATGTCGTCAGTTGAAGGGCAAGACAAGATGCTGGGATCGGAGATTGAAATAGAGGTATGAAGGATGTTGGCAATTGAAGTCAAGATAGGATACTAGGCCCGAGACATAAATTAAGGCTCGGAGGATGTCGACAGTTGAGGTTAAAATCGAATGTTAGGATTCAAGACTAAAATTGAGGCACTAAGGATATGTCAAAAAACTGAGGCCCAAATAAGATGCTGAGATAATTCTTTTTGATCTGATTGATCATACTATAATCTCATTTAGATTGAAAATTTTCAATCCCACAGGATGCATGATAGCTGCATTATTCTGCCACATCAGTCGGCACAGTCTGAAATAATATGATATCTACGAAGCTAAGTGAGTTAATTAAACATGATAATGTATTTCTTCAGTTCGCTGCAATATATATTGTGTGTGTTTAAACAATTTATAGAAAAAGTGGGGTGCATGATGAGAAACACTAGACTGAGACCTGCTATCCACCGTCTATTGGCATCCAACCGGAAATAGTACGTTCATGATCAGTTAGCAAAAAATAGAGAGAGGATTCTCTGTCTCTTTTTTTTTATCCCCATGTTTAAATCCGTCCGTTCATGGTTGACGACCCATTCGATTATCATTTAGTCATCGCCTATGGCCACTGGCAATCGCTCCTAATTAATTACGACTCGTCGGATTCCGATTGAATTCCGACGAGATCGCAATTGCCAGCGATCCCAACGGGTTCACCTTCCCTCAGGCCTAGTTTGATTAAGGACGATGACCGGAGGCCACCAGCGATGAACAGACGATTTAGGATACGGGGACAGAGATTTTATGGGATAGAAAATCTAAATCAAACATAAATCCCTCGCAGTATAGAGAGAGTTTTTTCTTATTTGAGTGAGACCTACTATAATGCAAACACTTTAATTTAACTGTAAATTATCTTTAAATCCTCAATTGCATCTTAAACTTTATCTTCAATTCTTGTATCAGAAAATTTCATTTCTACTCTCTGCATGCAAAGTTATTTGCTTTAACTCCCTAATATATACTGATTTATCTAATTGTCCCCATTATTTTTTAGGTAAAAAGTCAAAAATTAGGTATAATTTCGCCTAAATTCAATATTATATAACTAGAATCTAATATATTTTCTATAAATTTTTTCAAATCCAATTGATCGAGAATTGACCAAAGTTGCCCACAATTAATTGGAGCTTCGATCGGTAATCAATCAGTTGTATTTATCGTGAGAGAACATCATCCTTATTTTTTATAGGTACAAATAAATTCAGCACAATTAAATTAGAATTTTGTATATTTTTTATCAAACTGAGCATAATTTTTTTTGCCTGACCAATTGATTAGGTGTTCATACCAATCGATTAGCTTACGATGAATTGATTAGGACGTATTTAATTTGATAGAAAATATATTAGATTTTTGTTAAATAACGATGAATTTAAGAAAAATTATACTTTATTTTATATTTTTGTAAAAAAAAAAGTAAGAGTAATTCGGTAGTTGACATGCATGAAGTGTAAATAAATCTATAACAGAGAGTGAGAAGAGAAATGAGTTTGCCTGAAGAGAATTTAGGATAATTTTTTTTAAATTAATTATACTTGATAAATTACTTTAATTATACTAAACACGTTTACTTTGGCCAAAAAAATATATTAATTTATTTAGTTTTGTTACATGTTTTATTTTATTTTTAAAAAATAAATGTCGCATTTATGATTTATTTTGAAAATTACATAAAATCATCCAAACATGGACGCTATTTTTTTTTATCAAAATAATATCTCATCCCATTTTTGCTATCAAATTATCCCTTTTTTATTCCGCAGGGTCTGAACGTATAAAATTTGAAAACACTAAGGTCAACATGTGTATAACAGTCATGAATCATAACCATTAGAATGAAGAACCATTATAATTAGTGGATAGTCAGGAGGAATAATTTTCAAAAATTTTAAAAATAATGTAGATCGATTTTTATCTTTTAAAAATTTAAATTTTGAATTTAAAAAAAATTAAAAATGAACTTAAATTTAAAAATTTTAAACATGGTCCTTAATTCTAATTGAAACAACAATATATCGATCCCAAAACTTATTTATGATTCAAAGTCAAAAAATTATTTATAATATCATTTCCTCGTAATATTTAGTATTTTTATATATCAAAGTTTCATTGTGATCTAAATAATCATCCTAACTAACAACCTAATAAAATAAGATTTATAATTTACAAGTCTCCTCCAATTAATGAAACACGAAAGAAAAAAAGAAATAACTAACTCCTCTTAGTGGGTCATTACTTTTGAGAGTTTTATCTTATTGGTTAGCAACTTCTACTAGTTTCGGTGAGCTTGTCAACTACACAAAGAGAAGGCAAGACAAAACATAGCTAATATTAGGGTGACAATAACACACTAAAAAATACAAGAAGAGGCAGAAGATGCGAGGGCTGAGGACTATTCTTGTTGCTGAAAGAGGGTGGCAGCCGATGATGCGTTTCTTGCTTTTGGAAAAAAGAAACCAAATGAAAAGAGAGCTATGAGAAGAAGAGAGGAAAAAATTGAAAGTTTACTACCGTTAGAGAAGAAACGTAAAAGAATCAAATGGAGAAGAGGAAAAGAGAGAGAGAGAGAGCGAGAGAGAGAGGAATGAATGAAGAAGTGACATATATAGTGCGGCGGGGCATCAACATGAGTAGGGAGAAAAGTGAAAGAAAAAAAAATGAAAAGTTTCCTCTTAAATATCCCAATTCATTTTAAATCGATTGAACTCGTTTAAATATTAAACTTGGTGTTCCGGAAGGAGTCACCGAGATTCTGCCCACGTGGAAGCTGATAGGAGGGGAGGAACATTGCGCTTTGCGAGATCAACAAGAGCGTTAGCGGAACACGCCGGAGGTTGTCCGGCGGAACCCACTCCGACGCTCAAGTCACTACCTCGATGGAGAAAGGTGTAAGACAGGAAAGAAAGTATGAGTCATAGAGAGTGCTCTCCCCTCACTTACTGGAGGAGTATCTTTTATACCTGCGGCAGTGGTCGTACGTGTCTCTACACTCTTCGTCACGTTCCCCCCATCTTCGGTTACGGGATCGCCTTTGTAACGGCCATTGCAGTCATTAAATCTAGTCCGTTGTAAGGATGAGAGCGATAATGGCCGTGGATTACGGGTCATGACCTCCCCGTAATTATTGATGATCCTTATCCCTGAAGCCGTAAATAGGGGGTCCGTTATTCGAAGTCGAAGGTGGCTTGGGCTCCACTTCCCCAAGGTGTCTCAGGCCCCGACTTCCCGGGGTGATCCCGGGAGGGGGCTTTTCGCTTTTCTCTTCCAGGGAATGTATCCCGAGGGGAGTCCGGGGGGCTCTGGAAGAAGAGTAGCTCAGACTTGCCGTGTCGTGCCACGCAGCTTCTTCATCTCCCGTGCCCGCCACGGGCTATTCAACTCCATCACAAGTCCCTCCCTTCAAGTCTGATCGAAGGAAGTGTGGCTGACTGATCGGACTGATGTTGTGATGAAGAAGCTGGGTCTAGGTGGTATCTCCGTCTTTTACATCATTGGCAGTCTTTGGGGCCCTAAGATATAGCCTATGACTCCCAGGACTTCGGATGATTTTTTTAATATGTCCCGCATTCTCGCAAATTATGCGGTGGCGCTCTGATGGCCATTCCAGGCCCTTATAAATACCTGGGGTCTTACAATGGCAACTCAACCGTCTCACGAATGTAACCTCGCCACGTGGTCCCTCCCCCTTGGTGCGGTGAACTCCTACCGATGCTTGCTGCGGGCCATACGAAGCGATAGCAATAAGAGCTAGCGGATCCTCGAGAGGACCAATCAGTGCCCTTGACGTGCCACTCCCTCATTGCTTATAGCGGTGCGACTTCTCCCTACAAAAGTGGGTGCAATCGGCGCCCTGTAATCTCCTTGCCCTATCTATCTTCAAGTGTCTTCCTTCTCTGGTTATTCTTCTTGTCGTTGCGCCCCTTATACAAGGGTAAGTCTCCTTCTATTTTTTCCTCCCCAATTTTCATGAGTTCGATGGAGGAGAAAAAGAAAACCCTAGGCAACGACGAGCTTTCCCTGAAAGAGCTAGGATTTCATACGGAATGGTACGATACCACCTCTTCCCGAGTTAGGTTAGAATCCCTCCAGGTCGCCCGCCAGAAATATGTTATCCCAAAAGACTGGGAGGTGAGAGTTCCTGCCCTAGGTCATCCACCTGTAACAACTAGTAAGGATTTTTATACTTTCTTCCTGGGACAGGTAGAATTAGGGCTTTGCTTTCCTATCCCTCAGTTTTACATGAATGTGAGTAAATACTTTGGTATCCCTCTACAACAGATGACCCCGAATGTCTTTGCCCAGATGGGCGGAGCTGTTATAGTCTTCAAACTTTTCGACATTCCCCTGACCTCCTGATTCTTCCATTTCTTCTTTGTTCCTGTCGGGTCCCGGGGGCATTTAGTTTTACTGCTTGTTTCGGCCATAGGTTCTTGAGGGGTCTTCCTTCCTCCCACAAGGGGTGGAAGGAACGGTTCTTCTATATCCAGCTTCCTGAGCGTCCCTTTAGTCCTATCCACTGGACAACCAGTTTACCCCCGGTCACCGATTTCGACGATTTCCAGCAGGACGAGGGATATCAGAGGGCTAGAAGTATCTTGGCTAGGATGGAGTTCCACGGGCTCCAACTGGTGCAATGCGAGAAGCTCCTTTATCGGGTTGAGCTTAGCTCGAAAGTCATGCGCCTTAGCTCCAATCTTCGTAAGTTAATTTTTTTTCTATTACATTTCCTGGTTAATACTGATTGATGCCGTTTTGTCTTTATTTCGCAGACGACATCATGTTTTCCCGAGTGATAAACCAACACCTGAAGTGGGACCAGGCTAACGAACAGACACTGGTTCCAGGTTCAGCCCCTACTGTTAGTGATATGAGAGAAGTGTCCTAAGGCAATCGCCTTATGATTGTAATCATTTATTTTAATAAATGAATATTCACTATTTGAGTATACATGTTTATGTATTTGATTGAGATCTTAAACTCATTTACTGAATGTCCACAATACAATTCACAGCATGAGAGAATTTGTGATGAATTCACAACTAGTGATTATCTCTACATGTGCAATTGTGAAGTATTGAAATTGTCCCTAGTCGATGAATTGATAAATACGGGCACTATCAATTCTGTTGAGACTAGCATGGGTTATTCTCTAATCAGCTGATTCTCACTGGCTGGTGACATTGGGATGTCCGGAGATAAACATGAATGCTAGTTAAGAGAACTAGTTCATTGGAGTGACTGGCTGTAAAACTTCATATGGTAGTCTACATATAGACATGTCAGTGAAGTTCTTACTGCAGCTTAAGTGCGATGTTCATTTGACTTGCGGTGTTCAAGTCATCTTGGTCATGGAGACTTATACTTTGACATCTTAAGCAAGCATCTCCAAGGAGGTGTAGACCCAGGATGATTGAGTATAAGCCGAAGTGCCCGAAGATGATTGAACAACCTACAAAAGATTCACCACTCCTTGCGAGGAGATGTATACCCAAGGCCTATCGTCGGATTGTTACTCGAAGCCTCTGGCCAGAATATGACATGTTCAGAGTATGAATCTCTTAGATACATGAGAGTAATTAGAATCCGTAGGACGAGAAAACATTACTTGGGCTAGGTGTGACGTAGTCAGCCTAGTGGGGACTGACACACATAGACTATGTCCTGAACCGAGTGGGTATAAGATGGTGAAGGGAATGGGGCACGATTCATTATAGCTGCTGAAGGGTTTCAGAATTGTTTCTGAGGTCAACCGTTGATCTTTCGATTAATTGGGGATCATGATGTACTACTAGGTGCCACTCATGATCGTTCTATAATTGGTTAATTATAGACGACCAACATAAATTGAAAGCCTATTTAGTCACACGCACTACGAGTAATCCAAGGGATTTAAAACGAGTTGAAAATTGAATTTTTCAATCAAGAGAGATTAGGTTTGGTTGAGCCAAACGATAAGTCGAATCTGAATTTTTCAGAGACTCATCGGAAGCGTAAAATGACTAAGTCTTTTGAAGACTTAATAGATGAATTAAATGAGTTTAATTCATTGGGGCGTGGCCTGGATAGGTCGGCCAAAGAGGGTCCCCACCCTCTTTGCTTGGCCGGCCACAACAAAGGGAGGGAACCAAATTGTTTGGTTCAATTTATAAAATAAATCAAGTATGGTTTGTTTTATAAAATTATGGATGATATAAATTTTTATATAAACCAAGGTTTGGTTTATTTTTCATGGAAATTAAAATGAACCATGGATTGGTTTATTTTATTTTATAAAATCAATCATGGATTGATTTACCATGATAAAGAAATTTATATAAAGAAATTTATATAAAATTTAATTTTCATGGAAATTAAAATGAACCATGGATTGGTTTATTTTATTTTATAAAATCAATCATGGATTGATTTACCATGATAAAGAAATTTATATAAAAAAATTTATTTTTTCATGGAAATTAAAATGAACCATGGATTGGTTTATTTTATTTTATAAAATCAATCATGGATTGATTTACCATGATAAAGAAATTTATATAAAGAAATTTATATGATAAATTTCTTATGAAAATTTATTCCATAAGAAAAAAAAGACTTGGTTGATTTTTATCATGAATTAAAATATGATTTTAACCATGATATAAAATCAAGACTTGGCATGATGGAATAAATCATAGAAAATTTATATGATAAATTTCTTATGAAAATTTATTCCATAAGAAAAAAGAGACTTGGCGGTTGAGAGACCACTATATAAAGGACCCAAGACAAGGCTTAGAGATAATTCGAAATAATCAAAGTATTCTTACTTGGGCTCTCTCCTTCTCCTCCCTTCTTTCTCTTGGTCGGCCTCTCCCTTCTTCTCCCTTCTTCTTGCCGTGAGCACAAGGAGAAGCATCGAGGCGACGAAGTTCTTCCGTTGGGACGATCTTCCTCTCCGGCCATCATCACCTTGGGATTGGGCGTAAGTCATCTTCCTCCTCGCCGGAATTGTGATTCCGGCCAACTTTGGTTGTGAGTTTTTCCGATATGATTACTTCTCTCTTGGTTTCTTGTCGCGTTCTCAGAGAATCTAGTAGTTCTCGAGAACACGAAACTCTTGGCTTTGCGAAGTCATTCCGAAGATACTCGGCGTGGACGCGAATAGAGGTGGAGCTTCCAAGGGACGCTTACGGTTGGATCTCATCCCTTTCTTCGAGTTACGCGAGGTAACAAGTAAATTAGTTTACATTTCTGCAAAATTTTAAATATATGATCATGTCTACACAACATAAGGTTGCATGCTTAGATGTGTGGTTAAATAATTTGAGAAATTATTTATGCTAAACCTTCCGCTGCACGTAATTAATTTTAAAATTACGAACCCGCATCCATGTCAACATGCACCCGGTCCCAACATGCGAATCATTTGAACCCGGTTCATTTGATACATGCGAATCATGCTTAAAAGGCAAGATGACCAAATTACCCTTTTTCGGAAAAGGTAAACCAGTGGGAGAATTGCTTGGTCTAATACATACTGATGTATGTGGACAAATGTCAACTCTTGCACAAGGAGGCTATAGCTACTTCATTACCTTTATCGATGATCACTCACGATTCGGGTATGTGTTCTTAATGAAACACAAATCTGAAGCTTTTGAGAAATTCAAAGAATTCAAAAATGAAGTAGAGAAACAGCTTGACAAAAGTATTAAGATACTTCGATCCGATCGGGGTGGTGAATACTTAAGTCAAGAGTTTCAAGATTATCTTAGGGACAATGGGATATTGTCTCAATGGACTCCGCCATATACACCGCAGCATAATGGTGTATCTGAAAGGCATAACCGAACCTTGATAGACATGGTTAGATCTATGATGAATCATGCAACTCTTCCAAAATCATTTTGGGGCTATGCGCTTAAGATAGCTGTTTACTTGCTAAACAGAGTCCTGACCAAGGTAGTCTCTACTACTCCATATGAGACATGGAATAGTAAGAAACTTCATTTATCTCACCTAAAGATATGGGGTTGTCCTGCTTATGTAAAGCGGACTGTATCAGACTAATTGGATGCTAAGTCTGATAAATGTCTATTTGTTGGATACCCTAAGGAAACGAAAGGTTACCAATTCTATCATCCCTTGGAACAAAAGATGTTTGTTTCAAGGCATGCTGTATTTCTAGAAAAAGAATTTCTTTTACAAGAAAACAGTGGGAGTAGCATTGAACTTGAAGAAGTTCAAGAAACTCCAATAGATATTACAGAGACACCTAGTCTAGACCCACAACCAATAACTCATAATGATGAGCTATCAGTTGAACTTAAAACAACACCACTTCTTCGTAGGTCTGATAGGACACGTAATATTCCAGAGAGATACGGATTTCTCATAAATGAATCGAACGACGTGTTACTCATTAGCTATGACGAACCTATCAGTTATGAAGACGTTCTGAAAAATTCAGAAAGGGATAAATGACTTGAAGCCATGAAGTCGGAAATGGATTCCATGTACAAAAATCAAGTATGGGACTTGGTTAACCCACCTGAAGGGATTAAACCCATAGGGTGCAAGTGGGTTTTCAAGAAGAAAACTGACATGGAAGGTAATGTTGTTACCTTTAAGACTAGATTAGTGGCAAAAGGATATCGTCAGAAACAAGGAATTGATTATGACGAAACCTATTCACCAGTAGCTATGCTTAAATCCATTCGGATGCTTCTGGCCATAGCAGCTCATTATGATTATGAGATATGACAAATGGATGTGAAAATAGCTTTCCTTAATGGAAACCTGCTTGAGGATGCATACATGATACAACCTGAAGGTTTCACATCGGTTGATAAAACCAAAGTATGCAAGCTTCGACGATCCATATATGGACTAAAGCAAGCATCCAGGAGCTGGAACATCCATTTTGATGAGACAATCAAAGAGTTTGATTTCTCACAAAATCCTGACGAACCTTGTGTGTACAAGAAGGTTAGTGGGAGTGCAGTCGTATTCCTAGTGTTATATGTCGATGACATATAGGAAACGATATATCAGTCTTACAGTCAGTTAAAATTTGGTTGTCTAAAACTTTCTCTATGAAAGACCTGGGAGAAGCAACCTATATCCTTGGGATTAGAATCTATAGAGATAGATCAAAATGATTGCTTGGTCTTTCGCAGTCTACATATATAGATCGAGTGCTAAAAGGGTTTAGCATGTCGGAATCCAAGAAAGGTTACCTTCCCATCAGGCATGGGATCAACCTTTCGAAGTCTATGTGTCCACGCACAGAAGACGAGAGGATTTACATGAATAAGATTCCTTATGCATCCGCGATAGGATCTATCATGTATGCTATGTTATGTACTAGGCCCGATGTATCGTATGCTCTGAGCGTCACAAGCAGATACCAGTCTGATCCAGGAATGGATCATTGAGCGGCTGTCAAGACAATCCTCAAGTACTTAAGAAGAACTAAGGATGTGTTCCTAATATATGGACAAGGTGATATGATAATACGTGGGTATACAGATGACAGTTTCCAGACAGATAAGGATGACTCCAAATCTCAGTCTGGATACGTATTTATTTTGAATGGAGGCGCAATAAGTTGGAAGAGTTCCAAGCAAGACACCGTAGCGGATTTTGTTGGTGCAGGAAGCACCATATCGAACCTGGTTTTGATATTGGCAAAGGATTCAAAGTTAAGTATTATTGGTGATCTAATGTTGTTACTCAAGTGTGCAGGAAAGTCCTAGCGAAGGACTGCTAGGCACCTGGCGAAGGAATGCCAGGATACAAAGCCCTAGCAAAGGACTGCTAGGCACCTGGCGAAGGAATGCCAGGATACAAAGTCCTGGCGAAGGAATGCTAGGCACCAGGCAAAGGACAGCTTGGGACTGAAGACCTGGCGAAGGAATGCTAGGCACCGGGCGAAGGACAGCTGGTATCCAAGACCTGTCAAAGGACCACCAGGCAAAAGTCCAACCGAAGGAGCCGGTTGGCATCAGGTACATTCTCCTGAGAGGAGTAGGTGAGGACGCGTTCCCCGTCGAGGGAACAGTAGGCGTCGGTTCGACCTAGGGTTCCATTTTGGAGGCCCAAAGTCAGAACCAAGACAGCTAAGGTTGTATAAACATAATACTCTATTGCTTCATATTGTTTTGGACTAACCCTGGATGTAGGACCGAAGGAACGTGTGTCTGCAGCTCAGAATGCCCAAAGGAGAGAGGCAAGTAGCTGAGCAGGGCGCCCTCAGTGTCCCGGGCGCCCTCAAGGCCAACACAAAACAAGCGAAGCAACAAGGGCTTCAGCTGCTTACTGGCTGGGGCGCCCTTAGCACCCTGGGTGCCCCCAGCGCCCAGGGCGCCCTGGACGCCCAGGGCGCCCCCAGTGCCCAGGGCGCCCCGTGCCTACGCCAGCGAAGTCGATTACCCTTATCCAGCCGAGAAGCCCGCGCTGAAGGAGTCAAGCAGGGCGCCCCCAGCGTCCCGGGCGCCCCCAGTGTCAAACCTCAGCCCTATTCGAGTGGGATAGAGGTTGACCGAGGGAAGCTCAGATCACGTGACACGTGGGGGGGGGGGGGGGGGGCGCCCCCGACGTCCAGGGCGCCCCGAGGTGCTATAAATAGCACCCAACGCCAAGGCTTTCAACAATCTAAGTTCTCGAACGCATTCACGCTCTTCTGCTTCCGCGCTCTGCTCCGGCAACCTCCTGACTTGAGATACAAGCGCCGACGACGTCCTACTACTCTGGAAAAAGTAATCTACACCGGACGTCGGTAAAAAGAAGAGTTTAATTTCAGTACTGCACTTTAACTGTAATTCTATTTCTGTAACTGATTTTGCACAATTATAGTATTGCCCGTAGTAAACGGTCAGCGACCGTGGGCCTTGGAGTAGGAGTCGACCTAGGCTCCGAACCAAGTAAAAACCTTGGTGTTTGCGTGTTCTTGTTTTTAATCTTCCGCTACGCATTCTCTTTTTCAATCCGAACGTTTTACGATATTCACCCCCCTCTATCGTTTCTCTCGATCCAATAGATTTTACCACAGAAGGGGAATATATTGCAGCTTCGGAAGCAGCAAAGGAAGCAGTCTGGATCAAGAAGTTCGTCTCAGAACTTGGTGTGGTTCCAACCATTGAAGAAGCAATACCGGTTTATTGTTACAACAATGGAGCTATTGCACAAGCAAAGGAACCAAGGTCTCATCAGCGATCCAAACATGTGCTTCGCCGCTATCATCTGATCAGAGAGATTATAAGTAGGAATGATATACAAATTGAGAAAATTCCCACTGAAAGGAATTTAGCGGATCCTTTAACTAAGGCCTTGCCTCAAAGCAAGTTTGAGGGTCATGTTAGAGCCTGTGGTATTGGATACCGTAGCGATTGGCATTAGGCCAAGTGGGAGTTTGTTAGTGATATGAGAGAAGTGTCCTAAGGCAATCGCCTTATGATTGTAATCATTTATTTTAATAAATGAATATTCACTATTTGAGTATACATGTTTATGTATTTGATTGAGATCTTAAACTCATTTACTGAATGCCCGCAATACAATTCACAGCATGAGAGAATTTGTGATGAATTCACAACTAGTGATTATCTCTACATGTGTAATTGTGAAGTATTGAAATTGTCCCTAGTCGATGAATTGATAAATACGGACACTATCAATTCTGTTGAGACTAGCATGGGTTATTCTCTAATCAGCTGATTCTCACTGGCTGGTGACATTGGGATGCCCGGAGATAAACATGAATGCTAGTTAAAGGAACTAGTTCATTGGAGTGACTGGCTGTAAAACTTCATATGGTAGTCTACATATAGACATGTCAGTGAAATTCTTACTGCAGCTTAAGTGCGATGTTCCTTTGACTTGCGGTGTTCAAGTCATCTTGGTCATGGAGACTTATACTTTGACATCTTAAGCAAGCATCTCCAAGGAGGTGTGGACCCAAGATGATTGGGTATAAGCCGAAGTGCCCGAAGATGATTGAACAGCCTACAAAAGATTCACCACTCCTTGCGAGGAGATGTATACCCAAGGCCTATCGTCGGGTTGTTACTCGAAGCCTCTGGCCAGAATATGACATGTTCAGAGTATGAATCTCTTAGATACATGAGAGTAATTAGAATCCAAAGGACGAGAAAACATTACTTGGGCTAGGTGTAACGTAGTCAGCCTAGTGGGGATTGACACACATAGACTATGTCCTGAACCAAGTGGGTATAAGATGGTGAAGGGAATGGGGCACGATTCATTATAGCTGCTGAAGGGTTTTAGAATTGTTTCTGAGGTCAACCGTTGATCTTTCGATTAATTGGGGATCATGATGTACTACTAAGTGCCACTCATGATCATTCTATAATTGGTTAATTATAGACGGCCAACATAAATTGAAAGCCTATTTAGTCACACGCACTACGAGTAATCCGAGGGATTTAAAACGAGTTGAAAATTGAATTTTCCAATCAAGAGAGATTAGGTTTGGTTGAGCCAAACGATAAGTCGAATCTGAATTTTTCAGAGACGCATCGGAAGCGTAAAATGGCTAAGTCTTTTGAAGACTTAATAGATGAATTAAATGAGTTTAATTCATTGGGGCGTGGCCTGGATAGGCCGGCCAAAGAGGGTCCCCACCCTCTTTGCTTGGCCGGCCACAACAAAGGGAGGGAACCAAATTGTTTGGTTCAATTTATAAAATAAATCAAGTATGGTTTGTTTTATAAAATTATGGATGATATAAATTTTTATATAAACCAAGGTTTGGTTTATTTTTCATGGAAATTAAAATGAACCATGGATTGGTTTATTTTATTTTATAAAATCAATCATGGATTGATTTACCATGATAAAGAAATTTATATAAGAAATTTATATAAAATTTAATTTTTATGGAAATTAAAATGAACTATGGATTGGTTTATTTTATTTTATAAAATCAATTATGGATTGATTTACCATGATAAAGAAATTTATATAAAGAAATTTATTTTTTCATGAAAATTAAAATAAACCATGGATTGGTTTATTTTATTTTATAAAATCAATCATGGATTGATTTACCATAATAAAGAAATTTATATAAAGAAATTTATATGATAAATTTCTTATGAAAATTTATTCCATAAGAAAAAAAAGACTTGGTTGATTTTTATCATGAATTAAAATATGATTTTAACCATGATATAAAATCAAGACTTGGCATGATGGAATAAGTCATAGAAAATTTATATAATAAATTTCTTATGAAAATTTATTCCATAAGAAAAAACAGACTTGGCGGTTGAGAGACCACTATATAAAAGACCCAAGGCAAGGCTTGGAGATAATTCGAAATAATCAAAGTATTCCTGCTTGGGCTCTCTCCCTCTCCTCCCTTCTTTCTCTTGGCCGGCCTCTCCCTTCTTCTCCCTTCTTCTCGCCGTGAGCACAAGGAGAAGCACCGAGGCGACGAAGTTCTTTCGTTGGGACGATCTTCCTCTCTGGCCATCATCACCTTGGGATTGGGCGCAAGTCATCTACCTCTTCCTCGCCGGAATTGTGATTCCGGCCAACTTTGGTTGTGAGTTTTTCCGATATGATTACTTCTCTCTTGGTTTCTTGTCGCATTCTCGGAGAATCTAGTAGGTCTCGAGAACACGAAACTCGTGGCTTTGCGAAGTCATTCCGAAGATACTCGGCGTGGACGCGAATAGAGGCGGAGCTTCCAAGGGACGCTTACGGTTGATCTCGTCCCTTTCTTCGAGTTACGCGAGGTAACAAGTAAATTAGTTTACGTTTCTGCAAAATTTTAAATATATGATCATGTCTACACAACATAAGGTTGCATGCTTAGATGTGTGGTTAAATAATTTGAGAAATTATTTATGCTAAACCTTCCGCTGCACGTAATTAATTTTAAAATTACGAACCCGCATCCATGTCAACATGCACCTGGTCCCAACACCTACTGCCCCTGTGGGCGCTTCTATTGCGGGCTACCAGGAAGTGTCGGGGCCCTCCGAGGATAGGGAAGCCCCAAAGCCCCCCCCCCCCCCCCCCCCAAGATATCGGAGTGTCAGAACTACCAACGGGCCCTGACGGGGGTTCGACTGTCTCTCCCGCCAAGGTGTCTGAGGAAGAAGTTGCCCCCCTTCCTTTGTGGCACCCTCAGAGACCTCCGTTACTGAGAAGAAATGACGGAAACATACAATCCACAAGGTTCGCCCCCCTAAAGAGGTTGAGGAAAGGCCCATCTTCAGAGTTTCTACATTCCCTCGGTGGCATGGATGTGGCTCCCCGGTCCCCCGAGGTTCGTGAAGAACCCTCCATGCCTACAGCGGCGACCACCACGACTCCTGACATGGTCCCTTGGACCGACCTTCCGTTCATGCCACGCGGTAAGGAGGTATCGAAGGACGCCCCTCGTGCTCATTGGAAGGTTCCTGTCACGAAAAAGGTGGCCCCCAAGGGCTCCCAATTCCCAATCTGTCAGGTTACAGAGAGTCCCCTTGGATGGTCAGTAGAGGGTCTCTAGTTTAGACGAGGACGTCCCTAACCCAAGAGATGTCCCTAGCCAGTCAAGACCCCCCGCCGAGAAAATCCTTCCACCACCCGTTTAACCGGGGCGGTCATCCAGATCTGCCCAATATCTGGGCATGTTACATCAGTCTCTACTGACGGTAAGTACATTTGAGTTCTTCCTCTCTATTTTGTCATCTTGCCTTGACTATCTCTGTTCTTTATGGCAGTTTGCCTCTAATTGTGCCGTTACGAGCTGTCTGTGTTAGTAGAAGTCCTAGAGCCAATTATGTGATGATTGACTAGGGACTTTTTTGTATCATATTCTATCATTAATAAAGACATGTTTGGTTATATACTTACTTTATTATTTGTGTTAAATAACTAAGTATAATAATGCCCTTGGGTAGTAGGTTCTATTGGGATCTCCCGGCACCAAAATACAAAACGCAGCGGAAACAAGATCCCTCAAGCGATCCATGCGAATGAAAACTCGTACGAAGCTCATCTATCTAATAGATCTATCTAAAGTGTATACCTTTGGAGCGTGCCCTTTTGCTTATCCCGCTCGTCCAAGATGCGCCAGATCTCTTGCACGTTCAAGTATCCGTGCCTCTATGCGTATCTACACGGGCACGATCTCTCAACTTCGGGAAGAACTACCTTAGTTGTGCTAGCAACTTGAGGTAGTTCACAAGACCAGCAAGAACCCCAAAGGGGTTTCGGCCAAGAGGGAGAAGAGAAAGAATAGAAGAAGGGAAGAAGGGAAAGCTCTTGCTTATCATTCAAAATGACTAGACCCTCTTTTATACTCATCCTATAAATATGAAGAGTCTTTTGTCTCTTTGGCTTCCCTTTATTAAAGCCAATAAAGAGCACATATTTTCATGTGACTTTTCACCTTCTCTTCATCCAATGAAGAGAGACTTTACTCTTTTCTTCATTAAACACTTTAATGAATTTTTCCTACAATTCCGACCGGGCCTCTTGGGCTCCCAACCAAGTCTCCCGAGCAAGTCCCTGAGCTCCCGATCAAGTCTGTCGAGCAAGTCGCCGAGCTCCCGACCAAGTCTCCCGAGCAAGTCGCCGAGCTCCCGACCTAGTCTGCCGAGCTCCCGACCAAGTCTCCCGAGCAAGTCGGCGAGCTCCCGACCTAGTCTATCGAGCTTCCGACCCGAGCTCCCGACCAAGTCTCCCGAGCTCCTAGCCCGAGCTCCCGACCAAGTCCCTGAGCTCCTAACCCGAGCTCCCGACCCGAGTCTCCCGAGCAACTGTCCCGAGCTCCTGAAGCATCATGTCCTTAGTGTGTGACCCAATAGGTTCTCGTGATGTTGGCAATGCGCCTAAACTCTTTAGACACAGACACATAAGCAATGAGCGACATCTAACAATGCATCATTGTTACCCAAGTAACAAGAAAAGTCGAGATCCGACTAAACCTCCGTGACTATGATAATGTATGACCTTGTCCTTCTATCCTTGATATCTAGATTGGCCAATGAGGCATAGACCGTATTATCCTCAATCAATCTTTGTGTTTCTTGATCCCCGAGTAGACTCACTCAAACAAATGGGCTCAATATCTCATATTGACTCATTTGAGCATGGACATGCGTTTTAGTAGTCCTACTCGATCAAGGGGCCCACAGATATCACTCCTGCCATATGGGAGGGATAGATCCCATCTACATCACTCATATCCCTCCGCATAATTCATTACATACCCAGTGATCGCCTTTATATTCCACCCTGTTACGGGTGACGTTTGACGATACCAAAGTACATAACTCCTTATGTAGAGAACCGTAGTGACTTCAGGTCTAAGGACTATTCATACTAATAGTCACATAAGAAAGTTTATGACACTCATATGACAATCTATGAAACATTCTCATGGCGGGTCAATTCAGTACACATTCTCTAATGTATGCACATATATCAACTTGATATCACATATCCATGACTTGTGAGCTCAAGTCAACAATTAACCTACATGCTAGTCTCTATGCATTAATATTGTCCTTGAATATTAATGCTTGAGTAGGAATGATTTAGTGTAGTGTTCTCTACATTATCTCACTATCGATTCAACCAATCGATATAATGTAGATAAGAACCTACTACCCAAGGACATTATTATACTTAGTTATTTGGTACGACTATAAAGTAAGTATAATAACCATACATGCCTTTATTAATGATATAATATGATACAAAAAGTCCCTAGTCAATTATCACATAATTGACTCTAGGGCTCCTACTAACAGGTTCTTATCTACATCATATCGATTAGTTGAATCGATAGTGAGATGATGTAGAGAATGTTGGACCTTGGATGACTAGAGAGGGGGGGGTGTGAATAGCCAGACACAGAAAACTTCTTACTTTGTTTGATCTTTCTGCAATTGGGTTAGCAGTGGAAGAAAACAAGCAGAAAGAAACGAAACAAACAGAGACCAACTTAAACAGAAAATGACACAAAGATTTACAAGGTTCGGGGATAATTTACCCCTACTCCTTGGCGTGCTCGTAAGGTGGGCGATCCCTTGATCGTCGACAGATCAAGCCTCGGAAATTCGGATATCATAGCTTCCTTCTCGGTGGAGAAAACTCTCCACAGATAGTCTCAAGATGATATGAAAATAAGCACAGAGATAGACAAATAAAAGGCTTACAGAGTGTGAGCACAAAGAATGCACAGAAGGAAACACTTCACCGAGCTCAACCCAGCACAACTCTCACGCAAGAACCCTCAGCTCTTCGTGTCTGCTTGCTGATTGACTCGCAAAGCTCTCCTCTACTTCCAAGTGCTCAAGTTGCAAAGATTTAAAGGATACTCAAGAGTTTTCAGTGTTAGCAATCGTTTTTCTCTCCTTCTGCGCCAGCCTTCTTTTAATCTCTGCTCATCAGCTGTAGCTCACCAGCGCATCTGCAGCTCATAGGAGCGTCTGCAACAACCTTCGCCACGAACCCACTGACCTCTACTGGACTCCACTGAACCCCCATCAACCAACTCAGGTCAGTCGACAGCCTCGCCAGACGGTTGCCAGCCCGCGCCAGAAGCCGTTGAATCCTGCGATGGGAAAACGGACAAACCTGATGAAGCAAAAGTCTCCAGTTGACCCTCCTTCTTCATTTGAGTCATCCCTGCATTACATGCACACTCAACAGATGCTTAGCACAGCAAATCAAAAGTAAATCAGTCAGGTAGCAGAGAAAACAGAAGTGATCAGAGTGAAATCAAAAATCTGACAACGGATTCGAATTAAAGTTATCAGACACTGATTGGTGACTTGACCGATCAGTGAAGACCCTGATCGATCATGTCACCTCCTGATCGATCCAGTGACTCTGTGATCAGTCACACTGACCGGGATCGTAGATTGGTCATCGGACCGATCCACCAGCTTGCTGGAGTTTCCTCCAACTCCCTACAAGCTCCTGACCTGATCGGTCACCTGACCGATCAGATTGTGCCCTGATCGGTCACAGTGACCGATCAGGTCACCTCTGGACCGATCAGGACCCATCCTGATCGATCCAGGAGGCCCTTGATCGGTCACACTGACCGATCAAGGTTTTCTCCGAAGGCTACTGATCTCTTCTCTGATCGTTCACCAGAACGATCAGAAGCCAAACAGAAACTACACAGAATATTTCTGTTCTCTCCCTGATCGTTCACCAGAACAATCAGAAGCCAAACAGAAACAATTTGTTCTCTTTCTGATTGTTCGCCAGAATGATCAGACACCCTGGATCGGTCACCAGATAGATCCACAACTAGGAGTTATTGCCAACTCCCAGATCGGTCTCTAGACCGATCCAGCTCCGACCAATTCAACGCTAAGTCCATAGAACAGGCTCCCTAGCCTTCTCTGACTCATTCTGGTCCCGGAGAAAGAGCTCACGTGCCCTCTCCAACCAGTACACTCAATGCTCAATCCCCCGGACCAAGACTTCGTGCCCAGCTTCACTCACCGGGACTTTGTTCAACCTAGCTTCCCTCGCTAGGACCTGGCTTCACTCACCAGGGTTTCCTTCACCTAGCTTCACTCGCTAGGACCCGACTTCACTCATCGGGGTTTCCGTCACCTGACTTCACTCACCAGGACCCGACTTCACTCACCGAGGTTTTCGTCACCTGGCTTCACTCACCAGGACCCGGCTTCACTCACCAGGGTTTCCGTCACCCGGCTTCACTCACCAGGACTCGACTTCACTCACCGGTATTTCCTTCGCCCGGCTTCGCTCACTGAAACCCGGCTTCACTCATCGGGATTTCCATCACCCAGCTTCACTCACCGGAATTCATGCCCAGTCCCCGACCAGGACTTAAGCTGAACTTATCTCATTAACCTAAACTTAAATCGATGTCAACACCAAAATAACAATCAGGTCAGACTGCATCAACAGAGAACACTACACTAAACTTTTCCTAATCAAGCATTAATATTCAAGAAAAATATTAATGCATGGAGACTAGCATGTAGGTCAATTGATGACTTGAGCTCACAAGTCATGGATATGTGATATCAGGTTGACACATAGGTATGCATTAGAGAATGTGTACTGAATTGACCCGCCATGAGAATGTTTCATAGATTGTCATATGAGTGTCATAAACTTTCTCATGTGACTATTAGTATGAATAGTCCTTAGACCTGAAGTCACTACGGTTCCCTACATAAGGAGTTTTGTACTTTGGTATCGTCAAACGTCACCCGTAATAGGGTAGACTATAAAGGCGATCACTGGGTATGTAATGAATTATGCGGAGGGATGTGAGTGATGTAGATGGGATCTATCTCTCCCATATGACGAGAATGATAACTGTGGACCCCTTGATCGAGTAAGACTACTAAAATGCATGGCCATACTCAAATGAGTCAATATGAGATATCGAGCTCATTTGTTTGAGTGAGTCTACTCGGGGATCAAGAAACACAAAGATTGATCGAGGATGACATGGTCTATGCCTCATTGGTCAATCTAGATATCAAGGATAAAAAGACAAGGTCATACATTATCATAGTCACGGAGGTTTAGTCGGATCTCGACTTTTCTTGTTACTTGGGTAGCAATGATGCATTGCTAGATGTCGCTCATTGCTAATATGTCTAAAGCGTTTAGGCACATTGCTGTTGGGACCGGGTGCATGCTGACATGGATACGGGTTCGTAATTTTAAAATTTAATTACGTGCAGCGGAAGATTTAGCATAAATAATTTCTCAAATTATTTTAACCACGTATCTAGCATGCAACCTTATGTTGTGGAGACATGATCATACATTTAAAATTTTGCAGAAAGTAAACTAATTTACTTAATACCTCGCGTAACTCGTAGAAAGGGACGAGATCCAACCGTAGCGTCCCTTGGAAGCTCCGCCTCTATTCGCGTCCACACCGAGTTCTCTTCGAGATGACTTCGCAAAGCCACGAGTTTCGTGCCGACAAGAACTACTAGATTCTCCAAAGGCACGACTAGAATGTTAAGAGAGAGAGATGGAAAACTAACCACCAAACGAAAACAGAATCAAGATTCTAGGAGGAAGGAAAGAGTCGCGACCCGCTTCTTCTTCTTCTTCGGCACCTTCTTGGTGGAGGTGGCTCACGGCAACCCTAGGGGAGCCCTCTAGGGCCGGCGCCTACTAGAGGAGGGAGAGGGAGAGAGGGAGAGGAAGAGAGACTAGGCAAGAATCCTTGATCTCTTGAATTAATTTCCAAGCTTTGCCTTTGTACCTTTATATAGTAGCCTCTTTATCGCCAAGTCTCCTTTTAACGGAATAAATTTTTCATAAGAAATTTATCTTATAAAATTTTTTTTAATGAATTATTTCGTTATGCCAAGTTTTTATTATAACTTAATTTATAATAAAAACAACCATGTCTCCCCTTTTATTATGGAATAAAATTTTGCAAGAAATTTATTATTATATAATTTTTCTTATCATGAAAAAATCAATTCATAATTGATTTTATAAAATAAAATAAACCAATCCATGGTTCATTTTAATTTCCATAAAAAGAATAAATTTCTATAAATTTCTTTATATAAATTTCTTTATCCATAATTTTATAAAACAAATCACGCTCGATTTATTTTATAATTTAAACCAAACAATTTGGTTTCCCTTTTTATTGTGGTCGGCCAAACCAAAGAGGGTGGGGACCCTCTTTGGCAAGCCAAATCCAAGCCGTTACCTTACGAATTAAACTCATTTAATTCGTCTAATAAGCCTTCAAAAGACTTAGCCATTTTAAGCTTCCGATGCGTCTCTGATAAATTCAGATTCGACTTATCTCTCTTGATCGGAAAATCTAATTTTCAACTCATTTTAAATCCCTCGGATTACTCGTAGTGCATGTGACTAAATATGCTTTCGATTTATGTTGGTCGTCTATAATCAACCAATTATAGAACGATCATGAGTGGCACCTAGTAGTATATCATGACCCCCAATTAATCGAAAGATCAACGGTTGACCTCAGAAATAATTCTGAAATCCTTTAGCAGCTATAATGAGTTGTGCCTCATTCCCTTCACCATCTTATACCCACTTGGTTCAGGACACGGTCTATGTGTGTCAGTCCCCACTAGGCTGACTACGTCACACCTAGCCCAAGTAATGTCTTTCTCGTCCAACAGATTCTAGTTACTCTCATGTTTCTGAGAGATTCATACTCGGAACATGTGATGCTCTGGCCAGAGGCTTCGAGTAACAATCCGACGATAGGCCTTGGGTATACATCTCCTCGCAAGGAGTGGTGAATCCTTTGTAGACTGTTCAAACATCTTCAGGCACTTCGGCTTATACCCAATCATCCTGGGTCCACACCTCCTTGGAGATGCTTGCTTAAGATGTCAAAGTATAAGTCTTTATGACCAAGATGACTTGAACACCGCAAGTCAAAGGAACATCGCACTTAAGCTGCAGTAAGAACTTCATTGACATATCTATATCTAGATTACCATGTGAAGTTTTACAGCTAGTCACTCCAATAAACTAGTTCCCTTAACTATCATTCATGTTTATCTCCGGACATCCCAATGTCACCAGCCAGTGAGAATCAGCTGATTAGAGAATAACCCATGCTAGTCTCAACAGAATTGATAGTGTCCGTATCTATCAATTCATCGACTAGGGACAATTTCAATACTTCACAATTGCACATGTAGAGATAATCACTAGTTGTGAATTCATCACAAATTCTCTCATGCTGTGAATTATATTGCGGATATTCAGTAAATGAGTTTAAGATCTCAATCAAATACATAGACATGTATACTCAAATAGTGAATATTTATTTATTAAAGTAAATGATTACAATCATAAGGCGATTGCCTTAGGACACTTCTCTCATATTACTAACAAACTCCCACTTGGCCTAATGCCAATCGCTACGGTATCCAATACCATAGGCTCTAACATGACCCTCAAACTTGCTTTGAGGCAAGGCCTTAGTTAAAGGATCCGCTAAATTCCTTTCAGTGGGAATTTTCTCAATTTGTATATCATTCCTACTTATAATCTCTCTGATCAGATGATAGCGGCGAAGCACGTGTTTGGATCGCTGATGAGACCTTGGTTCCTTTGCTTGTGCAATAGCTCCATTGTTGTCGCAGTAAACCGGTATTGCTTCATCAATGGTTGGAACCACACCAAGTTCCGAGACAAACTTCTTGATCCAGACTGCTTCTTTTGCTGCTTCCGAAGCCGCAATATATTTCGCTTCCGTGGTAGAATCCGCTACAGTGTCTTGCTTGGAACTCTTCCAACTTATTGCGCCTCCATTCAAAGTAAATACGTATCCAGACTGAGATTTGGAGTCATCCTTATCTGTCTGGAAACTGGCATCTGTATACCCACGTATTACCATATCTCCTTCTCCATATATTAGGAACACATCCTTAGTTCTTCTTAAGTACTTAAGGATTGTCTTGACAGTCGCCCAATGATCCATTCCTGGATCAGACTGGTATCTGCTCGTGACGCTCAGAGCATATGATACATCGGGCCTAGTGCATAACAAAGCATACATGATAGATCCTATCGCGGATGCATAAGGAATCTTATTCATGCAAATCCTCTCGTCTTCTGTGCGCGGACACATAGACTTTGAAAGGTTGATCCCATGCTTGATGGGAAGGTAACCTTTCTTGGATTCCGACATGCTAAACCTTTTTAGCACTCGGTCTATATATGTAGACTGCGAACACTACAAGAAAAAAATACTTTTAATGACATTGAAAAGTGTCATCATATATCACTTATACTGACATTTTTGATATAGTGACATTAAGTTAAAATGTCCTCTATAGTGATGTCGTCTAAAGTCTTATCACTTATGACAATTCTTAATGTCACTATAAAATACAAATAGTGACAATACTAATAGCATGAATAATTATTATAGTAACAAAAAATAGTGTCACTATAAGATTTATAATGGCATTTATATATGTCGTTTTATTATAGTAATGATGACAAATTTATATGTTCTTTAAAATTATTTATCAAGACAATTATAAGTGTCTTGAATTTCATTTATAGTGATAATTCTTAATGTCACTATAAAATAAAAATAGTGACAACACTAATAACATGAATAATTGTTATACTGACAAAAAATAATGTCACTATAAGATTTATAATGACATTTATATATGTTGTTTTATTATAGTAATGATGACAAATTTATATGTCCTTTAAAATTATTTATCAAGACATTTATAAATGTCTTGATTTTCATTTATAGGCATAATAAAAAATGTCACTAATGATAGTTTAGTATGACATTTTAAAATGTCATCATTAATAATTATTTATTATGACATTTTAAAATGTCTTCATATGAATTTTATAATGATATTATATATTAATAAATATCTCACCCATTTTTAATATTTTCATGATATAAATATTTATGTATATAAATAATTAACATTAACACAAATAAAAATTTTAAATTGAAATTAAAGTGTTAATCAATAATTGACAATTTTTTTTGCAATACAAGACTGTCAAATTAGTCACCTTAAAAAATATCTATGCACTAATCACAATCACAAATGTACCCAATGTATTTAGTTTAAGACTAGTAAAAAATTACAATCTCTCCTAAAGCCTAAAGCAAAACATAACCAAACTTCGGAACTTTACTGCATCTTCAATCTTCAACCGTCACATCTTAAACAAAATCCAATATTTATGTGACCTACAAAAAAAAATCATATATTAATTAGTTTGTATAAATGAAATAAAATTAAAGAAGTATATAATAAAGAAAAAAAATTATAATCTAGATCTAGATTTTTTTCATAAGCAAACTAAACCAACAAATGCTAAAGCTTAAGTAGAAGGCAAGATGAACACGATATGATTGCAAAATGATCAACCAATAGAAGCAAACTGACAACAAAGTAACAACAAAGTACATGAATTAATGTGGATTAAAAAATACTTCTTGAATAAGTTTGATAGTTTTCCTTATTATTTCTGAAAATTTGGTATTTGTTGATGTTTTCCTCAAATTCATGGCGGGCATTGTTAACGACCTACAAGAATTTGCAATGGTTGACATGGTCCGCATTTGATCTATCAGTGCGTTGTATGGCTACTATAGCAGTCCATGTTCTTCTCCTTTATTCTTGTTATGGTTCTTTAATAACAGAAAAATTGAACGAAGGAAAATAACTATTTAAAAGGACGACAGCTGATTTAAGTTGGGAAATGAATTATTTTAATCTACTTAAAACATATAAAGTTGATGCGGTTGAATCTTCTGTTAGCCTTTTTTAAATTATGAAGTTTTTTATTCTCAAATATGAATAGTGGTCATGTCCATGGTCACTCTGCATCATTTCTATAACGACAGATGCCGCATAGTGCATAGTATGTCTAGTTAAATGATGCACTCATCACTTAATCCTCTATTGGCATATCTGTCGTTGCTCTAAATTATTCCTTTAGAAACTTGCTGTGGTTTCATATGCTTAACGGACAGATTTCTATTTTTGAATTACTAGATTGTTGTCAGGAGAGGTAGTGGATGGGTTAAGAAATTATAATACCAGTAATAAATATATGAATGTAATGTAAACAAAGAAAAAGGAATCATTCTAATCTGCTAGGAGAAATTCAGGCCTTTGTCCTTTCATAGCAATTTTGTCATAGGTTGTATCTTTACAAATTCATCCTCAACATTTCCACTTTCATGCCCAAGACTACTGTGAAGATGAGGACATCATCCTTGCCGAATGATAAATTGAAGTTTTCTTATTCATTGGAAGGAGTGACCAAAGAGGAAGGAAATGAAGTTAAAGCTCCAGAGAGTAAAAGTATACCAATTTTTTACTCACTGGAAGGGACGTCTAAAGATTTATAATGAAGATATTATGGTACCTAAATGACAAGACATAAATGATGCTATTATATTATTTACATATTGGAACAGGCAACCTAATTCAAGTTTGAAGATGCTTACAACTCCCTCAGAGTTGAGCACTCTCTAGTGAGACTAATGCAAAAAAAAAAAAATTTGAATTTAATTTAATTTGTTAATTGTTCAATTTTGGTGCGATGAAGTGTAGTTTTTTTTTCCTTTCATTTTGTAGTAGTTTAACAAATGAGTGGATTTTTTTTTTCTAACTTAGGGTTGAGTTTCTAAAAATTGTTGTGGCAATGTATTGGGTAACTTTTAGTTCAGTTTGATTAAACTCTCTAAGACCCCTTTTCTTCGCGTGGGATAATTGTCCTTGTGCTTCATTGAATTCATCCAAATTCTAATTTTGGTTATAATTGGTCTTCCATTAGAATGAGTTAGATCCTTCTACTTTAACTAGTAAAGTTCCCTAAAATATATCACATATCCAAGTTGGTGGGAATACTGTTTCTTTTTGTTGTATTCAGTATGTGTTCTTGCCTGATCTTTGACACTTGTCCATATTACATTGTCGTAGCACATATGCACTACAATTGATATAAAATGATTGACAATCTATTTGTATTGTCTCTGCCAAGATCCATTTTCCTATATCATTCTGCACGATCTGCCTACAACAACAACCAAGGCTTGTGCACAATATGCCTTTTAGTGAAAATTTAAGAGGAAGCAGTTGCATAGAGGGAGAGTTTCATCATGTCTTTCACCTACATATCAAGTTAAAACCTTTTCAAATTGAGACAATTCAACTACTTTCGAGCCCAAGATTTAAGATTCAAACTGACAACAAAGTAACAACAAAGTAACCATTTGGTACTCTGCTAAATCATAGAAGCAAACTGACAACAAAGTAACCTAGAATTAATGTCTGTACTAGAATTTTAGCATGGTATGTAGGGTAGCACATATAAACACCAAAAAAAGGCAGGGGAAAATAATGTGGATAAAAAGGAAATTCAATATTGATGCAATAATTATCAATGAATGGGCATCAATATTCCACTATCATAGTTGTTTGGAGAAAAAAAAGACAACACACATCAACTAAATTAAAAATCTAACCTCGTGCACCTAGTAGAAGTCTTCTTCATTAATTGTCAACTGCAAATATAATTAATATTCATTTTATAAGACATTAACATAATGACATATATAATAATAGTAGTTAATTAAAAATTTACATATCATACCAGATGACAAGGCCAAGCTATCATTCAGGGCCGGCTCAAGCCTATTTAAGGCCCTAGGCGAAAAAAATAGGTCATTAACATTGTTTAAAAAAAATTCTACTCATCTTTTTTCATTTAGACTTGCAACTGTCAACCGACTTGGTCGAAAACAAATATATTCAGAATTATTTAAAAACTGAGAAAGATAAAAAAATATGTCTAATTATTCAAATGAAAGACGAAAATAACAACTCTTACAAAAAAAAAATAAATGAAATTGGACAATATATAATAGAAAAAATCATATTTCTATCCTCAACTTATCATCACCGCAAACCAAAATAAATAAATAAGTAATATATTTATAAAATGACACAACTAAATATAATCCTTAGAAAATAAAAATGAGATCAAATCAGTCATTATTATTTATTAAGAATTAAATAAGTCATTTTAGGCATAGAACAAAAGAAAAAAATAAATCATATTTTTTATTACCTAAACCAAAATAGTTGTAAATGATAGAATAAAAATAAAAGGGAAGCAAAAAAATTTATTTCTGTAAATACATATAAATAAAAGCTAAATTTAGTGTCTATAAGGAAGCAAAATAATAAAAATATCTAACTCACTGTTGCTCAAAAATAATAAAATCTTCTATTTCGATCGAACACCATATGGATGAATCTCTCAACATTTGAACTTAATCAAGCAAGGAGCATAGTAGCACCAACCGGATCAACGTGACAGCGTTAGGTGTAATTTTTTTTTCTCAATATCAACAAGTGAGAGAAATACAAAGAGGGAGAGTTAGTCAAGGGAAGAGGGGGAATTCAAAAAAAGTCTAATATTTTTATTTTGCATTGCATGGATAAAAAAAATTTAATTCATGTTCTTACCAACTAAAAAAGAAAACGTCACTACCAAAAAAAAATAAATGTAACAAGAGAAGGTTATGGTTGAAAGATATTGAAGATGAATACATTCGATCTTATAAAATAATATACATAATAAAAATTAAATTTAAAATATTAAAAAGAGAGTCTCCTATGACTCTGTCCATTGGAACAATAATAAAATTTTTATAAAATCTATAGTTTTAACTAAAAAATGAGATACATAAATTTTTTATCAAGGCTCTATTCTTTTCCATTCCCTTAAAATATATAATAAAAATATATTTAATATATCAAAAATAATGGGCCCCAATAAAAATTGAGGCCCTAGGCGTAGGCCTTAATGGCCTATGCCTAAAGACGGCCCTGCTATCATTCCTCCAAGTGCATCCTCAAACCTTTGTAAAAGATCATATGGCCTAATCAAACTCTCTTCCCGATGTAGAACAACTAGAACTTGTATTTCACACCAATTTGGTCCCAATGCTTGTCTTCCTACTTCAGTATTCGGATCCATGTTACGAACAACTCCTTTTGCCACAATTTTTGTCGGATCAAATAGACTTTTTATCAAGACAGAACATCCAGTCTACATGAAAAATACAAAAATAATGGAGATGTTTGAAAATCAATAACACACTGAATATAATAATAAAGTAAGAAAAATAGAAAAAGACTTTACCGTTAGAGATGAACGCATTGGATCATAAAATAATGGGCTACTAGATGATGTTGTGTGTTGATTGCAAATCTTTGATTCTAACATTGCAATGTGTTTGCCTTGTTTTTTAATTTGTTCATCCATTTTTTCTAACTGTGTCTTTTGCTCCATCACTATTCGGTTGCATGAAATACGGCTTGGAACTTCTCCCCATAAATCAGATGGGCTAACACCATCACCAAGCATACGTACTCGGCCTGATTTATCTGGTCCAATGATTTGAGCAAAAATGTCATTTTGACCAACTTGATCATCCTCATCTTCAGAAAGTTGATTTTCTAGTTCTTTCATTGCAGCCTTTAACAAAAAATAAAAAACCAAAATTTATACATAGTTATGATGAAAACAAAAATCTTTTAAAGAAGCGTAGAAGAAGATTATAATACAACATACCAATTTTTCTGCCACAATGTTGCTTGAGGGAGTTCCATTAGCATGAGTGAAGCAAGCATGGAATAATTCAACTCGTGATGGGGGTCGCCCCTTTTCTTTGTTCTAAAATTAAAATTGGTTAAAAGTTTATAAATTCTAATGCATATAGAATTATAAAATTAATAAGAAAATTTACCAATTTTTGTTGCACTTGAGCGAAAGATCTTCTTCCAGTTGTCTGATTCATTATCTTTTGCTTCCGAGCAATCTTATTTTTTTCGCTTCTTTCCTAATATATTAAATTCAACTTGATACACAATACTAAAATCAACATGAAAATTTTTCTAAAGGGATAAAATATTATAAACCTTTGATTTTTCTGATTTCCACTGGACAACTAATTTCACATATTGTTCCACAAAAGCTCTGTTATCTCTTTCTTGCAGAAGAACTTCCATTGGCAATTCAGGATCATAATACTTCTTTTTTAGTTCTGACTTCCAGTTTCTCCATTTTTTGCTATTGAACGTAGTGTCCAACTTTCTGTTCCAAGAGGAAGGTCATACTTTTCCTACAAAAGCATTTAGACAATTACCCTCGTGATAAATAATTACTTAATAAAAAATTATTAAATAATATTTCAATTACCTTTACAACATTTAACATTTGTTTCTTATTTTCCAAGGGCATTTTATGCCAATTTTCGAAGTCAATTGGACAAAATTTTCCATTTCTTGCCAAAGTACCCAAAAAATCAGTAAATTTATTTCTTCTTGATCCTATAGGGCGTCCCATACCATCACATTGAATCTTAATACGTGGTTGCGTGCTTGATCGACCCCAAATTTCTTTCATAAATGTAGGGCCTCTAGTTTTCTTCTTAGCGGTGGGAGATTCAGTTTCATAATCTACATCTAAAAATAAAAGAGAAATAAATAATTGAATAAATATAACGAAATGAATTAATACATTCTGGACGATAGATTACCTTGATCAAATTCTTCATCCATAAAATCATTTTCAACAAGTGGATTATTGTTGAATTTAATCCTTGAAGTCAAATCTGTATGATTTTATATAAGAATTGATTTTAGTAAAATGAACACATAAATAATCAACCAATAATAATTGAGGTTACAAAAAAACATGGATCAATTGCATGATATACTTGCATCATATAATTGCAAGAGATAAAAAAAAACTGTGATAGATACAGTATCCCCATTGCAGTTAAATAAGATATCATTAGATATACTTGAACACTTGTTTCTGTAGAAAGAAACTCTACAAGATAAAATCTGACCAAAGAAGAGAACACTATGATTAAGGATAAAATAAAAATAAAACAAAATATTATTTTTGGAGAGCAAATAGATGTAGCTCTAATAGAGGATAAAATTGTTATAGTTTGAGTTGATAATTACACGTTCAAAGATATCCAATACATTCTTTAGTTCGAAGAATTGAATTTATTATTGGAGTGAAGGAGGGTAAAGATCAATCAAATGCAACATTAATGAATGTAAAACAAAATTAATTACTTAATACAAATAATACTAGTGATATTGCTTGCATATAGCTCAATAGAAATACAGGATTTGTGTAACCAACCCTAAATGGATAATACAAATACGGCAAGACAATGATGATGAATAAGCCTTTGACTATGATGCATCAAGCCCAATGATGAGCTAGCACAAATTAAAGTTCAAAGAGATTATGGGTGAAAAACAACCATCAGAGATAGATGAAGAACAATTTTAAATGCCAAATTGTCCAGTCTGACTAGTATAAGTTGAGGTATGCCAATTGTACCAAACTTAAATGATGATAAAAATTGTTTTCTCATAGTTTTTGCCACTCCATAATTTACTGCTCTAGTGCTGTACTTCTACAAGGAATAGGCATTTATATAAATGCTTTAACTGCTCAATATACTTGCACTAATATCTTATTGCATGACATCAAAATTTATAATTCTTAAAGATATATTCGAACAAGTATAAAGATTAAAAACGTTAAAGCTGCTTATTAAAGGATATTTATCCTTAATATTAATAATAGGATAATTAATTATGAAATATAATCAAGATTATTCTGACCTTTTTCCCTAGTTACCACGTTCTCAAGTTCCCTTGCGTGGTTGGCAATCAAAACCGGTGGTGGAGTATTTGCCCCATCTTGAAGTTGAGAATGAGATTTCCTAACTTTTTACTTTTATGAGTCGCTCCTATCAAAAACAAGTTATATAGGATAATTAAAGCATGAAATAAGCATTATACCAAATTCATATAGAAAATTTTATTTTGAAATAAAATTTTCTAAAACTTCATATTTTTTTTGATATCTAATACCTGATGTATCAATGACTTTAAGATTTGATGCTTTTTCCATGTGCTTATTTGATACACCTTGTATGTTTTGGCAATCTGCACAAGTATTATTCTAACACAAACTATAAGCAAATTATATATTTAAGTATAATCAACTGGATCTTCTGACCTTTTTCCCTAGTTACCACATTCTCAAGTTCCCTTGCCCCATAAACTTGAATAAAGTAGATAATATACAAAAGCAAAAGATCAAATAAGATTTATACAAAAGAAAACTATTGATTGCTTATGTATAAAATAAGATTCTACCTCTTTCTTTTGCATTTCTAGTTGAATGGTTGGAAATCAAAACCGGTGGTGGAGTATTTGCCCCATCTTGAAGTTGAGAATGAGATTTCCTAAGTTTTTTACTTTTATGAGTCGCTCCTATCAAAAAACAAGTTATATAGGATAATTAAAGCATGAAATAAGCATTATACCAAATTCATATAGAAATTTTTATTTTGAAATAAAATTTTCTAAAACTTCATATTTTTTTTGATATCTAATACCTGATGTATCAATGACTTTATGATTTGATGCTTTCTCCATGTGCTTATTTGATACACCTTGTTTGTTTTGGCAATCTGCACAAGTATTATTCTAACACAAACTATAAGCAAATTGTATTTTTAAGTATAATCAACTGGATCTTCTGACCTTTTTCCCTAGTTACCACATTCTCAATTTCCCTTTCCCCATCTTGAAGTTGACAATAAGATTTTCTAACTTTTTTACTTGTAAGAGTCATTCCTATCAAAAACAAGTTGAAGAGCATAAAAGAGCATAAGAAAAGCATAAAAAAGAGCACATTATTTCCCTATTTATAAGAAGAGTCAAAGGATTATCGTCGAACATTGTCAAGACCCATGAGAAAGCATGAATAAGAGCATAAATACTTAACATGAGGTTAATCTTAGCAATAAGCATTGTCCTGCCACACAAACATATCGGAGATGAGCTCATTGAATATAGTCAACATGTTCATTAGTAAAATAGAAATGAACTACATTGCAAGTTTAATATCCAAATACTGATTGAGATAAAAAATCTGTAAAGTATGTACTATCCAAATCAAGCTTTGATATCTAATAAAAAAAAAGTCAAGCATGGACACAAGTTTAATAGTGAATCAGGAAATGCTCTCCAGCATTAAATAGTAAATCTTCTAGAACCAATACAAATGCCCCATTGTTTGAGAACTAAGCAGTTTAGTTATTTCAAGGGCTTAAGATTTTGGCAAGATTAAGTTGGCCCTCCTTGTTCGTTCTCACACTTGTCTTTGTAGCCTAGACTTGGCCTTTTACTCTACCACCAATTTCTAGTAAATAAGATGTGTTATCGATAGATCTCTACATCCAGGTGAAAAAAAAAGATAATCTACACACAATAACAGATACTCATAAGCCAAGAAACAACATGCTAACTACCCACCAATCAACTCAATATAAATAGTTCTTTCAATATAACAGACTTGTAGCTACAGCCTGAAGAAAAGTACTGATTGAGATAATATCTATGAAAGAAACACAATTATCCTAAAAGACTACTTCTGAAATTATACAAATGGCCAATGTTTCAGTCTGAGATACAATATGATCATGAATTGGCATGTAAAAATTGCTACATAGGTTAATTTAAAACCAATTAGCATTTCAATAATTGCAATAGGAATTTGAAAAGGATGAATACTGACAGGAAGAATAGTGGAGCTATTACAATCACATAAAAGAAAAAAATGAAACAGAAAATAACAAAATCCAATCCTCTAATCCATAAACAATGATTCATTAACTTTTGCTATATATTGTTACATAATCCAATCCTCTAATCCATAAACAATGATGGATCATACCACATCTTATAAAAAACAACTTATATAGGATAATTAAAGTATGAAATTACAATTTTGAGATTGTGCATGAAATTACATAGGATAATTATATAGGATAATTAAAGCATGAAATTACCAAATACTTTACTTAACGTACCTTCTATGTATTTGGCAACAGTATTTTGAGATTTTGCATTTGCCTTATCTTGAGACTTTCCATAAGTTTGCCTCTCACAAGTCATTCCTATTAAGAGCAAAAATTATAATTTACAGATAAATAAAATAAAATGCATATTAACCATAGTGAAAAACGTCCATAGTGATAAACATAAAAAAAAACATGGACAAAATCTAATTTAATATCCTTACACATGATAAAAAAAACTACATAAAAAATAAATGCCCATAGTGAAAAGAGCAAAAGGTAGTTACGTATCCTTAGATATGATAAATGAAATGTCCATAGTGAAAAACATAAACAAGCTAAAAATTGATTGAGTTACATATCCTTAATCTCATAATGTATCAACATCAATTTCAACTCCTACAGCATCATCCCGAACCCAAATAACTTCTTCTTGTTCATTGTCGTTTTCAGGATTACAAATACAACTTTGAAGGTATGTATCAACATCTGCCATAGGTTGCATTTTATACTGTGCTCGTGCATCGGTGGTGATAATTACATGCCAATTACAATCAACTGGATCTTCCACATAAAAAACTTGCATGGCCTGGGATGCTAATATATAAGGCTCATTATGGCGCTTCACATTTGTAAAATTGGCTAATAGAAAGTCATCCTCATCCAATTTTAGTCGTTTGCCTTTGGAGACCCAATCACACTCAAATAAAACAACTCTTCTACCTCCCCCATAATCTAACTCAATCACATTTTGCAAAATCCCGTAGTAATCAAGTTCGCTTGATACTGGATTCTGATCTCTAATACTTGAATAACTTGAAGTAGTAGCTCGAACAATTACACCACAATTCTGTGTTTTTCTCTTGCGTTCCACTTCTTTTGTATGAAACCTAAATCCATTGGAAATGAATTGTTCATATCGCATCCCTATAAAATTTGGGCCTCTGCCAAGTGATTTCAGATCATTTGTTTTTGAATCAGCTTGTGAAAGATCTGTATTTTCAATCTATCACAAGAAAAAATGATAAATTATGAATAAAATTATAGTATATAACTTTAATGACAATTATAGCATATACTTACATGTTTAACAAACCAAGACGCAAAAGAATCACTATGCATACGTTCAATTTGGTGAGGTGGAAGACCGGAATGACTAAGATTCAAAATCCGACGATGCTCACTACAAATTAAGAATGATGGTTTGACAAACATCGATGATTATATATTTAAACACGATGAAATATATAATAACATACTCTATATAAGGTTGTACATGATGACAGTTGAATAACACATATTGATGCGCCTTCTTTAATGTCTCATCATCAAACTTAGTTGCAATGGCCTTTCCAAGTGCATAACCAGAGGATGTAAACACGTCCAATACAAATGTTGAGCCGATAGTTGTATCATCATTTCTTGTTGATTGATTGAATCTTGTCTCTACATAATTAGCTAAATATAAAGAACAGAATGTCAAACATTCCTCAGCCAAATAACCCTCAGCAATGGATCCTTCTGGCCTACTTCTATTCCGAACATAAGACTTCAATGTCCCCAAGTACCTTATATCAAAAATATAAGTTTTGTATTATTTAGTGAATATAATAATTCAAACAAAAAAATATGAATAAGATTTTTTTATTACCTTTAAATTGGATACATCCACCGATAGTAAACTGGTCCAGCAAGTTGTACTTCAGTAGCCAAATGTACAGTCAAATGAATCATTATGTCAAAAAATGTGGGAGGAAAAATCTTCTCAAGTTGACGGAGTATCACCCCAATATCTTTCCTTAGACGAACCACATCACTTGGTGAAATTACTTTACAACACAGCTCTCTAAAATACCTACACAATTTAATCAAAGGATTCCTAACTGATTTAGACAAAGTTTTACGTAGTGCTACGGGTAACAACTGTTGCATCAAAATATGATTGTCATGGCTTTTTAAACCAATTAATTTTGCCGGTTTCATTTGAACACACCGTGAAATGTTGGATGCATAGCCATCTGGAACTTTAACTTTTTTCAAAACCTTGCAAAATATACCCTTTTCTTTTTTTCCCCATTGAATAACATGCTGGAGGCAAATATACTTTACTTGGTCCCTTGTTAATAGGATGAAGTGCTGATCTTATCCCAATTTCTTGCAAATCATGACGTGATTTAATATTGTCTTTAGTTTTCCCTTCCATATTCAACAATGTCCCACAAATTGATTCGCACACATTCTTCTCAATATGCATAAAATCAAGATTGTGACGTATCACATTATCTTTCCAATAAGGTAAATCAAAGAAAATACTTAGCTTTTTCCAATTGAATGGTAGTTCTGGATTATCATCAACTGTTTTTCCAAATGTCAATTTAAAATTTTTCAACTCATTGATCACTGTGCCTCCTGAAAGTGTTGGTGGTGGTCTTCCATACTCTTTTGTGCCATCGAAATGTTGAGCATCTTTGCGAAACTCATGATCACTGTTTAAAAATTTCCGATGCCCCATATAGCAATATTTTTTGCTATTTTTTAACCATCGTGAATGTGTAGCTTTGTGGCACACTGGGCATGCAAATTTACCTTTGGTGCTCCATCCAGATAAGTTTGCATATCCAGGAAAATCACTTATTGTCCATAGTAATGCGGCATGTAATTGAAAATTTTGCTTGGTTGACGCATCATATGTTTCCAATCCTACCTCCCACAAATCCTTCAAATCTGCAACAAGGGGCTGCAAATAGATGTCAATATTATTTCCAGGAGCAGAAGGACCAGGTATTAACAACGATAACATAAAGTATGGTTGTTTCATACACATCCATGGTGGAAGATTATAAGGCACTAAAATGACTGGCCATGTACTATGCACCACACTCATATTTTTGAATGGATTAAATCCATCCGAAGCTAATCCTAGCCTTATGTTTCGGGGCTCCTTTGCAAAATTTGGGTGATTATGGTCAAACGTTTGCCAAGATGGGGAATCAGCTGGATGTCGCATGTAACCATCTTTCGTGCGAGATTCAGAATGCCATCTCATATGGATTGCTGTTTTGCAGGACATGAACAAACGTTGTAACCTAGGCTTTATTGGAAAATACCATAAAACCTTGCGTGCAACTTTCCTCTTGCCGCCAATAGGATCATCTTCAGATGTTTCCCATCTAGTCTCGTTGCATGTTTTGCATCGAACACTTTCTTCATCCAACCTCCAGTATAAAGTGCAATCATTAGGGCAAGCATCGATCTTTTCATAACCAAAGTCCTAATTGCTTCATCAATTTCTCTGCATTATAGTATGACTTTGGTAAATCTTGCATAGCATTTGGAAATGCTTCTCTCAACAAATCCAAAAGCATATTGAAGATTTTATTGGTCATTTTCCCAAGACATTTTAAGTGAAGCAAGCGAATGATGAATGCAAGTTTTGAGAATTTCTTGCATCCGGGATATAACTCTTTTTGTGAATCATCAATTAATTTATAGAATTTCTCGGCCTCTCCAATTGGAATATCTTTCACCTGTTCAAATCCTGTTGTATTGATTGTACTACCTTCGTGTTGTGGGATCCCAAAAGCTTCATGAACTAGTCCCTCCATATCATCGGCATCATCATTAGATGGAACAGAACTAGATATTGAAGATGCACTGCATGCTATCTCTCCATGAGCCACCCAATGAGTATAACCTTTGATAAATCCATCAACTGTCAAATGATCATAAGCATCCTCTCTTGAAACACATATGCCCATCTTACACAGTTTTAGATGTTTCACTTTGTTGCAGTTCACAACTATGGTATCTCTTGTTTGGATGTATTTCTTTCAACTATGCTTTACCTAACATTTTTTAAATTGACTGACCCACGTCCAAATTATCTGAGTTCTAATGGGTTTGGCCTATGGCGATCCAATTTTGTAATTGTCATGTTTGAAAATCTAAGGAACTTTGCTAGATTTGACCAGAATAAAAAGAAGATTGGATCTGCTGAATAGTTGTAGAAATTGGCCAATGATCAACATAAATCTTTTGAAATTGGATGACTTTTTGAGTATTAGTTGATCTAACAGATTTATACATCACATAATTATCAAAATGACCAATTATACAAAACTCATATAGATCGATGGTTAACATTAAAGAACTTAGAGATTCATAAAAAATATATATATCTAGAAATATATTTAACTCTGCTAGAAAATAGATTAAATTGATAGGTTGAGCTAGGTTGAATTTTCTTCGAAGTAAATTTATTGATAAGTCAATATAGCCAATTGTTTCTTGATTATATCTTGAATACTAGCAAATGTTTATAGGAGATGGATATAGTCATTGTTACACTCATATTATTAATGTCAATAATATGACATCACTAACTAATTAAATATACTACCATCATTTATAGTGTCGTTATGCTATTTCATGAACACAACCTATTATGATTGAATATCATGTCTTATATCAAATTATTTGATTTTTCACCTGTTGTGATTTTTTTTTCCAAATGATTCTGATCACCTGTTCTAGCAAGCCGATACTACCAATATTTGGATGTTTTCACCCTCAGATCTAGAAATCATTACTGATTTTGAAATCATGGTCTTATTCTGTAACCCAAAATCATGATCTAGAAATCAATTCACCTTCAATCGAAAATATTAAACAGAGCGCAAAAAAACCTTGCAAACTAGGGATTCAGATCAGAAAACGGTGGAAGAGGAAAGAAAAATAACCTCAACAGGGTAGATAGCGGGGCAGATGGCTTTGGTGGCCGGGGAGGTGGCATGTGGCAAGGAGGGTCGAGTAGGGAGATGACCGTGCTGATGGGGAGGCACGCGAGTAGAGCAGACAGCGTTGGGTAGCAGACGACGTGGTGGGGAGGAGCGCCGCGCGTGGGGAGGCGCTCGCGCAGACCAGACCGGCTGGTGGAGGTGCGCTGGAGCAGGGAGAAAGGAGCGGCGATCGAGCGAGCGAGGGAGAAAGGAGCGGCGATCGAGCGAGCGAGCGAGGGAGAAAGGAGCGAGCGATCGAGTTGCGATTTAGGTTTTCCGAGCGAAACTTATGGCCTTTGTTCGCGGCAGGGCGAGCGAAAATTTTAGGCCGGGTTCTCGATCGCGCGCGTTGGAGAAAAGTACCGTGAGAAAAACTTAATTACACAAATTAAAAAAAAATTAAATTAACTTTTTTAATAAGAAAATTTTTAGATTTATAAATGTAATTAAAAAAAATTAAATTAAATGTTTTAATAAGAAAATTTTTAGATTTATAAAGACATTTATAAATGTGTCAGGATAAGCTATTTAATCAGACATTTTATTAAATAAAATATCTCTATTTTAATAAATGTCATTATAATTAGTTTGTAATGACATTTACCATTAAGTGTCATAAAAAAATATCACAATAGGCCTTTTTTCTTGTAGTGGAAAGACCAAGCAACCGTTTTGATCTATCTCTATAGATTCTAATCCCAAGGATATAGGTTGCTTCTCCCAGGTCTTTCATGGAGAAAGTTTTGGACAACCAAATTTTAACCGACTATAAGACTGATATATCGTTTCCTATAAGTAATATGTCATCGACATATAATACTAGGAATACGACTGCACTCCCACTAACCTTCTTGTACACACAAGGTTCGTCAGGATTTTGTGAGAAATCAAACTCTTTGATTGTCTCATCAAAATGGATGTTCCAGCTCCTGGATGCTTGCTTCAGTCCATATATGGATCGTCGAAGCTTGCATATTTTGGTTTTATCAACCGATATGAAACCTTCAGGTTGTATCATGTATACATCCTCAAGCAGGTTTCCATTAAGGAAAGTTGTTTTCACATCCATTTGCCATATCTCATAATCATAATGAACTGCTATGGCCAGGAGCATCCGAATGGATTTAAGCATAGCTACTGGCGAATAGGTTTCGTCATAATCAATTCCTTGTTTCTGACGATATCCTTTTGCCACTAATCTAGCCTTAAAGGTAACAACATTACCTTTCATGTCGGTTTTCTTCTTGAAAACCCACTTGCACCCTATGGGCTTAATCCCTTCAGGTGGGTTAACCAAGTCCCATACTTGATTTTCGTACATGGAATCCATTTCTGACTTCATGGCTTCAAGCCATTTGTCCCTTTCTGAACTTTTCAGAACATCTTCATAACTGATAGGTTCGTCATCGCTTATGAGTAACACGTCGTTCGATTCACTTATGAGAAATCCGTATCTCTCTAGAATATTGTGTGTCCTATCAGACCTTCGAAGAGGTGGTGTTGTTTTAGGTTCAACTGATAGCTCATCATTATGAGTTATTGGTTGTGGGTCTAGACTAGGTGTCTCTGTAATGTCTATTGGAGTTTCTTAAACTTCATCAAGTTCAATGCCACTCCCACTATTTTCTTGTAAAAGAAATTCTTTTTCCAGAAATACAGCATGCCTTGAAACAAACACCTTTTGTTCCAAGGGATGATAGAATTGGTAACCCTTTGTTTCCTTAGGGTATCCAATAAATAGACATTTATCAGACTTAGCATCCAGTTTGTCTGATACAGTCCGCTTCACATAAGCAGGACAACCCCATATCTTAAGGTGAGTTAAGTGAGGTTTCTTACTATTCCACGTCTCATATGGAGTAGTAGAGACTACCTTGGTCGGGACTCTGTTTAGCAAGTAAACAGCTGTCTTAAGTGCATAGCCCCAAAAGGATTTTGGAAGAGTTGCATGGTTCATCATAGATCTTACCATGTCCATCAAGGTTCGGTTACGCCTCTCAGATATACCATTATGCTGTGGTGTATATGGCGGAGTCCATTGAGACAATATCCCATTGTCCCTAAGATAATCTTGAAACTCTTGACTTAAGTATTCACCACCCCGATCGGATCGAAGTATCTTAATACTTTTGCCAAGCTGTTTCTCTACTTCATTTCTGAACTCTTTGAATTTCTCAAAAGCATCAGATTTGTGTTTCATCAAGAACACATACCCGAATCGTGAGTGATCATCGATAAAGGTAATGAAGTAGCTATAGCCTCCTTGTGCAAGAGTTAACATTGGTCCACATACATCAGTATGTATTAGACCAAGCAATTCTCCCACTGGATTACCTTTTCCTGAAAAGGGTAATTTAGTCATCTTGCCTTTTAAGCACGATTCGCATGTATCAAATGAACCGGGTTCAAATGATTCCAGAATTCCACATCGGTGTAATTTGGTCATGCGTTTCTTACTTACATGGCCAAGACGACAATGCCACGTATAGGAGTCTATTCGATTATCTATTCGAGCACGTTTGTTGCTAACTTCGATATTGAAAACGTCACCGGATAAATCTAATGTGTAGATACCATTGCACAAAGTTCCGGTCCCATAAAGAACGCCATTTAAAGTTATGTAACAACAATTGTTACTAAAAGTTAAATGATGACCCTTTTCATTCAAACATGAAATAGATACAATGTTCTTTATTAACGAATGAACAAAATAACAATTATCCAATTCTAAAACACGTCCAGTAGGGAGCTTTAGCAAATATGTTTCGATGGCAACAGCAGCAATCTTTGCTCCATTTCCAACTCGCAAATTCGCTTCTCCCTTGACGAGTCTTCTTCTATTCCTTAGCCCCCTGTATATCATTACATATATGTGAGCTACACCCAGTATCAAGTACCCAGGTGGTTGAGGAAATAGAGTGACATTCAATAACGAAGATACCTGAAGAGGATGGGGCATCAGATGCCTTCTTCTTCAAGGACTCAAGATAAACCTTGCAGTTTCTTCGCCAGTGACCCTCCTTGCCGCAATGATGGCAAGTGCCTTTTGGTATCTTTTCAGTCTTTTTGGCCTTTTTCTTCTTTCCCTTATTCTGTTCTTTGGCCTTCCTCTTAGAACCTTTCTTCGAGGAACCAACTAACAGTACCGTCTTTTGATCCTGCTTCACAGAAGGCTCTATAGTCTTTAGCAGGTTGAGCAACTCAGGAATGGTAGTCTCCAGCTTGTTCATCCGATAGTTTATCACAAATTGTGAATAACTTTTGGGCAAACAATGCAGAATTAAGTCAATACTTAGTTCATGATTCATTACAAAACCGAGTGTGCTCAGTCGCTCAATATACCCCAACATCTTCAACACAAACTGTGAAATAGAAGTGCCTTCCTGCATCTTAGAGGTGAAGAGGAGTCTAGAGACCTCGAACTTTTCGGATCTCGCCTGCTCGTCAAATAACTCATGAAGATGGAAGATGATGGTATAAGCATCCATATGCTCATGCTGCTTTTGCAGCTCAGGTACCATATGTTGGTGCCCCGGTTAGTTTTGATGTGATCCACCAAGTTAGTTAGGTCCTGGTATGTTTAATCCCTCTGCTAAGTGTGCAGGAGCTTAGGTACGGAGGAAGTCGAGCGTAAGACGTAGCAGACGAGAAGGATTGTGCGGGGAAGTGAGCCGACGGGCTTGGTACAATACGAGGGATGCGGAAGCTGCGGAAGAGTACACCGGTGGAGCGAGAAGGACGTGCGCGGTGTCCGAGAGACGAGAAGCTGGGAGGAAGGCGCTCGAGGGGCGAAAGGCCGGAGTCGGGTTCGGGTGAGCCTAACTTCGGTTGGCCGGAAATCACCCAGAAGACGAAAAATTAAAAAGACCAGTCCAAGTGCCAAAAAAGAAATGAGAAAAATTTTGGTGGCAAGAAGGATCGAACCCACGTCCTCACCAACAAACACCAAGCCACTAACCATTTGGGATGAAGGGCAATGGCTCTTAAATATTGCCGAGATTGCTACTTATACATGATAACAGCGATATGAAGATAACAGCCATCTCGAGGAACGAAAGATAAAGTTTTAATTAAAACAATTAAAACTTAAAGGATAATGTTACTTTATCCTTTAATCAGATCTAAAGGCCATGGTTAAAATATATCCATGATCAACCATCAAGATCGAATCTATAGATCAACAGATAAGAGAAATCCTATCAAAGATCTACGATCTGGATTTATTTTCCTAACCTATAAATAGGCTTGGAGTTTTAGAAGTTAATGCAATTAATTGAGTTGTAAACTCTCTTTCTCTCTAAGCTTTCTCTGTGCTACAACTGTAAAGGCTTCTCCGCCTTAAGGAGTTTCTGTTTGAGCATCAACTGCCTTGGAAGCAACGACTCTGTTGCAACCAAGTTTTTTTTTAAAGACGAGTGTTAGTGCTTATTTTTTATAAACCGTCTATTCACCCCCCTCTAGCCGGTCGACCCGATCCTACAAGTGGTATCAAAGCGGGTTCGCTTTTGAAGGACTAATCGCCTGAGAAAGCAACAAGACGATGGTCGGCGCGCACATTCATCCACCTAAATTCGAAGGGGATTTCACCGTCTGGAAGAAAAAAATGGAGGTATTTTTTCGTACAGATTTTGATATTCTTTTATCAATAAAATATGGTTTTGCAGTTCCTAAAGATGCGAACGGGGATGAAAAAGAAGAAAGCTTGTGGAATAAGAAGGAGCAGTCGGAATCTGTTGCCAATGGTAAGGCCGAGTTCCACCTCCTAACAGTCTTGCCTACTCAAGAGGTAAACCGGATCGGCAACTACCACTCCGCAAAATAATTATGGGAGAAGTTCCTAGAACTTCATGAGGGTACCTCTGAAGCCAAATCAGCAAGAAAGGATCTCCTCCGGAACCAGCTGATAAACCTGCAAATGAAGGAAGGAGAAACGGTGGCTGAACTTCATGCCAAAATAAAGGAGCTAATCTCCGGACTCACCCAACTCGGCGAATCGGTAAGTAATCGCGACTCCATTCGATACGCCCTCAACGCCTTCCCAAGGACCCAGGAGTGGAGCTCAATCGTCGACGCTTATTACATCTCCAAAGATTTAGAGGTAAGTACATTAGATGAAATATTTTCCATTTTCGAATTACACGAATCTCGGTGGGCAGGATCTAGAAAGACGAAGAATCTGGCCCTAAACACAAGGAGAATGGAGAAGGAGTCAGAATCCTCGACGGACGACGAGACAACGCAAATAGTAAGTTCGTTTAAAAGTTTTTTTTAAAGCTAATAACTTTTCGAGAATGCAGAAGAAAAGGCGGTCTCCGAAGAAACGAACTGTCCGATGCTACAACTGCAATGAGGAGGGACACCTAAAAGATCAGTGTCCCAAAATCAAAAACCAGCCAAAGAAAAAGAAGGCATTGAAGGCCACCTGGGACGAGACCTCGTCGGACGAATCAGAAGTTCAAGAGTACGCGGGACTTGCGCTGATGGCAAGTCATCAAGAGGGGAGCAGTGTTGAAGGGGGAGCGACATCAGAAAGCGACAACGAAGAAGGAACCTCGCTTTTCGAAAGCGATCCGGTGAGATTTATTTTCTTCCTCATGATCAATTGTATGCTGGTGTTAAAGCCTTGCTCAAATCTAATTGCAGATTAGAAAAAGAAAATTCAAAATTAAAAAATGAAAATATTGATCTGAAAAATTTAGTTGAGAAATTAAAATGTGATATTGTCTGTTTGCGACACAAGAAAAATAGTTATCCTGAAAAGTTGAATTGGTATTTTAAAAACCATAAAGGCCAATTTAAAAAGGTGCCAAAGAATTACATTCCATCCAAATTTTTAGTTAATCCTGTCGATAGAAATCTATTTTGGATACCAAAATCAATTTTGAATTAGCTTTCTATTACTGCATAATTTCTCTTGCAAAATTAGAAATAGATTAACACATTTTATGATTAAGTTTCTTTTGAAAAAAAATTTTTCACTTAGACTTTCTTACAAAATTCAATTTCTATTTTTACTTGATACAAGAGTATCTTATTTGTTTACTGTGAAATTTTGGAAATTTTTTTTCGATAAATTTTGAATTTCTATTATTTTTCATTTGAAAAGTAAACTTTTAACTTTAAAAATAGAAAATTAATTTATTCTGCAAGAACCGATTTTTTTTTAGATCTACACATAGTCAATTAAACTTGGTAAATTTTTATAAAGTTTTTATGAGATTTTTGAATTTTAAAAATATATCTTTGAATTTTTTATTCTGCCACTATATGATTTATTTTTGAATATACAAAATAGATTTTAATTTGGAAATTTTTGTAAAAAGCAATAATTTTATCTTCCACCTGTACAAAAATTTTTAAAATTTTCCAATGGACGAATTAATTTCTATAAATTTTTAATTGAAATTCGTATTTTTTAATTTTAAAAAATATTTGAAAATTTTTTATTCAAAAATTAAATTTCGGTGATATGCACTTAATCTATTCACGGCTCAAAAAAAAATGTTTCATATTTTTCTAAGTTCTAATCATATTTTTTCCTTTCCCTATTTTTTGTGCCCCATTTTTGCTGTGATCAAAGGGGGAGAGTAGCTTAAGTTTAGGGGGAGATGATAGTTTTGCATGTCAATATTTTTTTCCCATGCTTAACTGCTTAATTTAGTTTTACTAAATTCCTTATTTTTTGGTTTAACCCTAATTGAACTTGGATTGATACACATCAAAAAGGGGGAGATTGTTGGTGCCCCGGTTAGTTTTGATGTGATCCACCAAGTTAGTTAGGTCCTGGTATGCTTAATCCCTCTGCTAAGTGTGCAGGAGCTTAGGTACGGAGGAAGTCGAGCGTAAGACGTAGCAGACGAGAAGGATTGTGCGGGGAAGTGAGCCGACGGGCTTGGTACAATCCGAGGGACGCGGAAGCTGCGGAAGAGTACATCGGTGGAGCGAGAAGGACGTGTGCGGTGTCCGAGAGACGAGAAGCCGGGAGGAAGGACGCTCGAGGGGCGAAAGGCCGGAGTCGGGTTCGGGTGAGCCTAACTTCGATTGGCCAAAATCACCCAGAAGACGAAAAATTAAAAAGACCAGTCCAAGTGCCAAAAAAGAAATGAGAAAAATTTTGGTGGCAAGAAGGATCGAACCCACGTCCTCACCAACAAACACCAAGCCACTAACCATTTGGGATGAAGGGCGATGGCTCTTAAATATTGCCGAGATTGCTACTTATACATGATAACAGCGATATGAAGATAACAGCCATCTCGAGGAACGAAAGATAAAGTTTTAATTAAAACAATTAAAACTTAAAGGATAATGTTACTTTATCCTTTAATCAGATCTAAAGGCCATGGTTAAAATATATCCATGATCAACCATCAAGATCGAATCTGCAGATCAACAGATAAGAGAAATCCTATCAAAGATCTACGATCTGGATTTATTTTCCTAACCTATAAATAGGCTTGGAGTTTTAGAAGTTAATGCAATTAATTGAGTGGTAAACTCTCTTTCTCTCTAAGCTTTCTCTGTGCTACAACTGTAAAGGCTTCTCCGCCTTAAGGAGTTTCTGTTTGAGCATCAACTGCCTTGGAAGCAACGACTCTGTTGCAACCAAGTTTTTTTTTAAAGACGAGTGTTAGTGCTTATTTTTTATAAACCGTCTATTCACCCCCCTCTAGCCGGTCGACTCGATCCTACACCATAGCAGCCAGCATGATGCAACTCACAAGTTCAGAATCGGTCACATGTTTCTGATAGTCCACTAACTGGTCTGGAGTTGCATTTTCTGGAGGACGGTTGGGAAGTTGATCTTCAAGGACATAAGCAAGCTTCTCTGCCTTGAGGACTATCCTCAGGTTTCGAAGCCAGTCCATGAAGTTTGGCCCAGTCAGTTTATTGGTGTCCAAAATGGAACGCAAATTCAGAGAAGACATGATCGAGTGATTATCCTAGAAATACAAATTGAGCTTATGTGAGAAGAATGATAAAGAATGCATCAACATACATTAATTAAATCCTATTTATTTTTCGAATTGAATAACCCTTTTTATCAATTCGGGAGAACGTAGGAACATCTCCAAATAGGTTGATATCCAACCATAGATAAGAACAACCATGGCTGTGGCCATCAAGTTATTCTTAGCTATGAAGGTAGGTAATTATACCGATTACATATCACATATATGTAACTATCACTTTATGCTATCAACTAATTGAATGTTTACATAAATCATTGGATTGTTAACTCATTAACAAGTATGCAACAATATACATAGCACCCAACTGCACCTCTCTTTACATCGACCTTGGCTGTGGCACAACAAATCGATGCTCCAAGCTTAAGGCTGGCCCATTAATCAAGAAATAGTGTTAATATGGTTGAAGTTCATTCAACCGTTTAGTCAGGCTTGGATGTGTCCAACAACCAAAACTAAGGATTGACCTCTGACTCTAACTATATTAATCATGAACTAATTCCATGGTTTGAACATGTTGAGGTTCAAGCCAGGCATGGATGTGTCCATCAACCAAAACGAGAAACAAAACTCCGGTTCTAACCATATTAATGGAAGGTGTTGGCCTTAATATTTTGTAAGGGGTTTTGGGTCTCATCCTTTTCTTTCTAAGCACATTCATGACATATAATTATGTCATGTACTAACGATTTCCTTAATAAAGTATGTATGTGACTTAATTTATCAAGTCTCATTAATTGAATTAGGAACCGGATTTCCTAATTCTAATTTCATACTTTATTCAAGGAATTGTTTTGGGAAACAATTTCCTAAATTGTCATAATCAATTTCGGAAATAATATGTTTAAGACTTTGATTTCTCTAAATCAAATCTTATTAAATTAAGAGACAGATTCCCTTAATTCAACCATATATTATTTTCATGAAAATCTTATTTAAGAAAACTCTATAGGAAATTATTTTCCTAATTAATTTTGGAGACAACAATATGTAAGAGCATATCCTCTTAAATCAAATAAGGAAATTATCGTTTTGAGAATCACCTCAAAATTTTCAAGATTTGATTACATATTTTATTTATGGATTTATTAATTTCAACAAATTATTTTCTTTGGGTGGATCCCCGAGGCTCAGATACCCAAAAAAAAGGAATTTATTGTAAATCTAATTTGGTCCGCTCCCCGAGGCGTAACCAAATTAAACATGACAATTTTATTCAAAATAGGAAATTAAATTACAACAACTAACTTTAAATTGGACGGCTCCCCGAGGCTCAATCCAAAATAAAGAATTTTGTTAATTATTTAAAACCAATTCGAATTTAATTGTCAATTAATAATCCATAAATTTGTCTAGACTTTCTTGAAAGAAAGTGCCCAAAATTGCGAGATTTCATAATAGGTTTTCAGAATAATTGTAAGTTTCTGGTACAAATAAAACTTACATATTTCCAAAATTAAAAATTTTCCAAAATAGGAAATTTTCAAAATTGGAAAGTTTCCAAAATGGGAAGTTTTCACAATTATCATAAAATTTCAGAAACTAGGATATTTCAAACGTTTGCGAAATTTCATGAGGATTTCCAAACTTTGAAATTCCTAAATCTAAAATTTATTATAATTGGAAAGTTTCCATAATTGGAAATTTTTTCCAAAATTTAGATCATGACAATGTTTTCCGTAAAACAATTATATGATTATGTCGAACACTAACCGGCTCTGATACCACTGTTGGGACCGGGTGCATGTTGACATGGATACGGGTTCGTAATTTTAAAATTTAATTACGTGCAGCGGAAGATTTAGCATAAATAATTTCTCAAATTATTTTAACCACGTATCTAGCATGCAACCTTATGTTGTGGAGACATGATCATACATTTAAAATTTTGCAGAAAGTAAACTAATTTACTTAATACCTCGCGTAACTCGTAGAAAGGGACGAGATCCAACCGTAGCGTCCCTTGGAAGCTCCGCCTCTATTCGCGTCCACGCCGAGTTCTCTTCGAGATGACTTCGCAAAGCCATGAGTTTCGTGCCGACAAGAACTACTAGATTCTCCAAAGGCACGACTAGAATGTCAAGAGAGAGAGATGGAAAACTAACCACCAAATGAAAACGGAATCAAGATTCCGGGAGGAAGGAAGGAGTCGCGACCCGCTTCTTCTTCTTCTTCGGCACCTTCTTGGTGGAGGTGGCTCACGGCAACCCTAGGGGAGCCCTCTAGGGCCGGCGCCTACTAGAGGAGGAGGAGGGAGAGGGAGAGAGGGAGAGGAAGAGAGGCTAGGCAAGAATCCTTGATCTCTTGAATTAATTTCCAAGCTTTGCCTTTGTACCTTTATATAGTAGCCTCTTTATCGCCAAGTCTCCTTTTAACGGAATAAATGTTTCATAAGAAATTTATCTTATAAAATTTTTTTTATGAATTATTTCGTTATGCCAAGTTTTTATTATAACTTAATTTATAATAAAAACAACCATGTCTCCCCTTTTATTATGGAATAAAATTTTACAAGAAATTTATTATTATATAAATTTTTCTTATCATGGAAAAATCAATTCATAATTGATTTTATAAAATAAAATAAATCAATCCATGGTTCATTTTAATTTCCATAAAAAGAATAAATTTTTATAAATTTCTTTATATAAATTTCTTTATCCATAATTTTATAAAACAAATCACGCTCGATTTATTTTATAATTTAAACCAAACAATTTGGTTTCCCTTTTTATTGTGGCCGGCCAAACCAAAGAGGGTGGGGACCCTCTTTGTCCGGCCAAATCCAAGTCGTTACCTTACGAATTAAACTCATTTAATTCGTCCAATAAGCCTTCAAAAGACTTAGCCATTTTAAGCTTCCGATGCGTCTCTGATAAATTCAGATTCGACTTATCTCTCTTGATCGGAAAATCTAATTTTCAACTCGTTTTAAATCCCTCGGATTACTAGTAGTGCGTGTGACTAAATAGGCTTTCGATTTATGTTGGTCGTCTATAATCAACCAATTATAGAACGATCATGAGTGACACCTAGTAGTACATCATGACCCCCAATTAATAGAAAGATCAACGGTTAACCTCAGAAATAATTCTGAAACCCTTCAGCAGCTATAATGAGTCGTGCCTCATTCCCTTCACCATCTTATACCCACTTGGTTCAGGACACGGTCTATGTGTGTCAGTCCCCACTAGGCTGACTACGTCACACCTAGCCCAAGTAATGTCTTTCTCGTCCAACGGATTCTAGTTACTCTCATGTTTCTGAGAGATTCATACTTGGAACATGTGATGCTCTGGCCAGAGGCTTCGAGTAACAATCCGACGATAGGCCTTGGGTATACATCTCCTCGTAAGGAGTGGTGAATCCTTTGTAGGCTGTTCAAACATCTTTGGGCACTTCGGCTTATACCCAATCATCCTGGGTTCACACCTCCTTGGAGATGCTTGCTTAAGATGTCAAAGTATAAGTCTTTATGACCAAGATGACTTGAACACCGCAAGTCAAAAGAACATCGCACTTAAGCTGCAGTAAGAACTTCATTGACATATCTATATCTAGATTACCATATGAAGTTTTACAGCTAGTCACTCCAATGAACTAGTTCTCTTAACTAGCATTCATGTTTATCTCCGGACATCCCAATGTCACCAGCCAGTGAGAATGAGCTGATTAGAGAATAACCCATGCTAATCTCAACAGAATTGATAGTGTCCGTATCTATCAATTCATCGACTAGGGAAAATTTTAATACTTCACAATTGCACATGTAGAGATAATCACTAGTTGTGAATTCATCACAAATTCTCTCATGCTGTGAATTATATTGCGGACATTCAGTAAATGAGTTTAAGATCTCAATCAAATACACAGACATGTATACTAAAATAGTGAATATTTATTTATTAAAGTAAATGATTACAATCATAAGGCGATTGCCTTAGGACACTTCTCTCATATTACTAACAATTGCCAACGTCACGAGAACCTATTGGGTCACGCACTAAGGACATGATGCTTCGGGAGTTCGGGAGCTCGGGACAGTTGCTCGGGAGACTCGGGTCAGGAGCTCGGGTCAGGAGCTTAGAGACTCGGGTCGGGAGCTCGGGTCGGGAGTTCAGAGACTTGGTCCGGAGCTCGGGAGACTTGGTCGGGAGCTCGGGTCGGGAGCTCGGTAGACTGGGTCGGGAGCTCGGCGACTTGCTCGGCAGACTTGGTCGGGAGCTCGGGGACTTGCTCGGGAGACTTGGTCGGGAGACCTGGTCGGGAGCCCGAGAGGCCCGATCGGAATTGCAGGAGAAATTCATTAAAGTGTTTAATGAAGGAAAGAGAAAAGTCTCTCTTCATTGGATGAAGAGAAGGTGAAGAGTCACATGAAAAGACGTGCTCTTTATTGACTTATTTGAAGGGAAGCCAAAGAAACAAAAGACTCTTCATATTCATGAGATGAGTATAAAAGATGGTCTAGTCATTTTGAATGACAAGTAAGAGTTTTCCCTTCTTCCCTTTCTCTCTTCTTCCTCTTCTCCCTTGGCCGAAACCCTCTTGGGTTCTTGGTGGTTTTGTGAACTACCTCAAGTTGCTAGTACAACTAAGGTAGTTCTTCCAGAAGTTGAGAGATCGTGTCTGTGTGGATACGAATAGAGGCACAGACACTTGAACGTGCAAGAGATCTGGTGCATCTTAGACGAGCGGGATAAGCGAAAGGGCACACTCCAAAGGTATACACTTTAGATAGATCTATTAGATAGATGAACTTTGTACGAGTTTTCTTTCACATGTATCACTCAAGGGATCTTGTTTCCGCTGCATTTTGTGTTTTGGTGCTGAGAGATTCCAACGGTCTGTTGTGCTCTGGGGGGAGGTCATGGAAGACCTCCTTCAACAAGTAGCGATAGCCGAGGCAGAGGCGAGCCGGGCCTGCGAGGCCGACCTCCTGTAGTTGGAGGTTAGCCAAGCGCTCCGGGTGAAGATCGAGCACTATCTCAATACTCTGTTGACGTATGAAGATACTATACACGACTATCAAGTCTGGGAACGCCTCGGGTCTGAGATGAGACAAGCCCTGACCGAGGACCTGTAGAAACTATCTCAGGAGCGTGAGCAGCTCCAGGCTCAAATGACGGAGTTGTCCAATCAAATCCAACTCCTGGAGACTTTAAAGAAAGCCCTGGAGGCTCAGCACAAGGCACGAGGACGTCTGCTGACTATGCAAGAGTATGACCTAGAGCTATCAACCTCTTTTGTAGACGACCTTCAGGAGAAGGTTACCCAAGCCAAAGCTCAAGCATCAGCCGCTACCAAGAAGCTCCAGGAAATGCAAGTGGCTCAGGATTGTCTGCTCCATTAGGTGGTGACATTGAAGACCGCCAAGGGGGAGGTTTAGGCCAAGCTACAGCAGCAACAGAGTGAGCACACAACCTAACTATCTAGGGCCGAGGCGGAGTTCAAGGCTAAGTTCCTGCAATCGGAAGAGTACGCCGAGGTTGTAGCCGTACATGCATTGAAGCGCCTCAAACAGGGCTTCCATGGCGCTATCTGCCAGTTAGAGAAGGATCAGCTACTGAAACCAGGCTTCTCAGACTTGAGCACTATCACTATCCAACGGGTCTGGGACGACCTTCCTCCTGAAGAGCAAAATCTATAGAACCCTTCTTGACTTGGGGCACGGGCTCCCTGCCCACTTCTTGTCCGTTGCATTTTCTTCTTTTTCAAATTCTCTCCTATAGTAAATGTTTCAGCTCTGGCTGCCAACATCAATAGACTTTTTATATTTTTAGTAACTTCTTGCTCCCTCTAGAATGATCAGTTTCTAACCGGGTCTGCGCAACACTTAGGCCCAGCCTACTCACCTAGAGGTAGTAAGGTTTTGCCGCTCTTGGGCGGGCATGTACAGCTCCGAGGCCAAGCCTACTCGCCGAGAGACAGAAGGGTTTTGCAGCTCTTGGTCGGGCATGTACAGCTCCGAGGCCAAGCCTGCTCGCCGAGAGGCAGTAGGGTTTTGCAGCTCTTGGCCGACATGTGCAGCTCCAAGACCAAGCCTACTCGCCGAAAGGCAGTAGGGTCATGTGCTGCTCCGAGGCCAAGCCTACTCGCCGAGAGGCAGTAGGGTTTTGCAGCTCTTGGCCGGGCACGTACAGCTCCGAGGCCAAGCTAACTCGCCGAGAGGCAGTAGGGTTTTGCAGCTCTTGACCATGCATGTGCAGCTCCGGGGCCAAGCCTACTCGCCGAGAGGCAGTAAGGTTTTACAGCTCTTGACCGGGCATATATAACACCGAGGCCAAGCCTACTCACCGAGAGGCAATCGGGTTTTGCAGCTCTTGGCCGGGCATGTACAGTTCCGAGACTAAGCCTACTCACCAAGAGACAGTAGGGTTTCACAGCTCTTGGCCGGACATGTGCAGCTCCGGGGCTAAGCCTACTCACCGAGAGGAAGTAGGGTTTTGCAGCTCTTGGCCGGGCATGTGCAGCTCCGAGGCCAAGCCTACTCGCCGAGAGGTAGTAGGGTTTTGCAGCTCTTGGCCAGGCATGTACAGCTCCGAGGCCAAGACTACTCACCGAGAGGCAGTAGGATTTTGCAGCTCTTGGCGGGGAATGTGCTGCTCCGGGGCCAAGCCTACTCGCCGAGAGGCAGTAGGGTTTTGCATCTCTTGGCCGGGCATGTGCAGCTCCGGGGCCATGCCTACTCGCCAAGAGGCAGTAGGGTTTTGCAGCTCTTGACCGGGCATGTACAGCTCCGAGGCCAAGCCTACTCGTCAAGAGGTAGTAGGGTTTTGCAGCTCTTGATCAGGCATGTACAACTCCGAGGCCAAGCCTACTCGTCGAGAGGCAGTAGGGTTTTACAGCTATTGGTCGAGCATGTGCACCTTCGGGGCCAAGCCTACTCGCTGAGAGGCAGTAGGGTTTTCCAGCTCTTGGTCGGACATGTACAACTCTGAGGCTAAGCCTACTCGCTGAGAGACAGTAGGGTTTTGCTGCTCTTGGCCGGGCATATACAGCTCCGAGGCCAAGCCTGCTCGCCGAGAGGCAGTAGGGTTTTGCAGCTCTTGGCTAGGCATGTGCATCTCCAGGGCCAAGCCTACTCGCCGAGAGGCAATAGGGTTTTGCAGCTCTTGGCGGTGCATGTACAGCTTCGAGGCCAAGCCTACTCGCCGAGAGGCAATAGGGTTTTGCAGCTCTTGGCCGGGCATGTACAGCTACGAGGCCAAGCCTACTCGCCGAGTGACTGTAGGGTTTTGCAGCTCTTGGTCGGGCATGTACAGCTCCGAGGCCAAGCCTACTCGCCAAGAGGCAGTAGGGTTTTGTAGCTCTTGGCCGAGCATGTACAGCTCCGAGGCCAAGCCTTCTCGCTGAGAGATAGTAGGGTTTTGTAGCTCTTGGCCGGGCATGTACAACTCCGAGGCCAAGCCTACTCGCCGAGAGACAGTAGGGTTTTGCACAGGTGGAGACTCAGTGCTCTCCGCATGATATTTCACTTACACTTTTTATTTATTATACCGTAAGGCAGTGAAAACAAAGAATACATCTGGCAAACAATCGTAGTACCTCATTGAGTACGATAAGGGCGGAGATGGTTGGCATGTCAGGGCCTTTCCAACCTCTTGCCTTTATTATCTTCTAAATAATAGCTACCCCTGGTGAGTCTTTTGAGGATGACATAGGGTCCATCCCACTGCGGCTCCAGCTTTCCGGGATCACCGACCGGTTTGATCCTTTTCCAGATGATCCTGTCGACAAGCGAAGATCGTTTCTCGCCCGGCTAGCTCGTTTTGACCAAGATGACCCGGTCTGCTGTGGCTCGGGGGTCGGGGCCGGGCTCGAATAGGGACAAGGCTCAAGTCGCTCGGCTCAGACCAAAATGGAGCTCACAAAGTGGTGGCGTGGTTGCGAAACGGCAGCAAGCCCACCTTGAAGCCTAAAGGGGGGTTTATATAAGGGAGGGGAAGCTCTCTGCCTTGTCAGAGCTGTCATGTCTCATTAAGGAATGATCAGTTGATAGACTGAGGTTGTGACAGCTTTATTAGACCTGTGAGACTGCCGCAGCCGGTTGACACCCTGTCCACACTACCTCCTCTGATTCTCATTAACATTCGGCGGCTCTGTCAGGTGATGATGATGTCAGAGATCTGCTTCATCATTACTATAGAGGTGGCCTACCTCGGGTGACCGGCCTCGAACATCTGAACCCGAACCAGTGGCCTTATCTGCCCTGACACCCACTCTTCCTATTGAGACTCAAGCCCGGTCCAAGGGGCCAAGGGAAATCCGGCTTACCTTTCCTTAATCCGGGTCAGACTTAATCGAACCCGACCGGGCCTCCGATTCTCCTCCAAAAAACACTCGCCCGGATCACAAACCTCCCCTTCAAGTCTAGTCGAAGGAGACGTATAGTCCGACTAACTAGGCTCCTAGCCCGGTCGGCCGAACTCCTTTTTGCATTCCCGAGCGTCGCCTTGTCTTCCCAATTTCCCTCTTTAAATGCCAAATCTTCTATCAAATCACCCATTAAGGCAAGGCCACGTGTCACCTCCCGACTGGTAGCCTCTGACATCGAGGCGTCATCGGCATGGCTCACGCGGCGTCGAAGAGAAACTTTGAGACCTCGGGAAGGGCCAGGAATAGACGGTCAAGATCTGAGCCCGCCTTTTTCTTCTTCTGCATCCAACGATCCTCCTCCCTTTGCCTGCAGTATAAATAGGCTCAACCCCTCCTTTTACCCTTCTTTACTTTAACCTCTGCTTTTCCTCCTGCTCTCGTCCGACCTTCGCCGGCCGACCTCCTTGTGCTCCAACGATCAGTGTTTCCGGCGAACCCCGTCCTTAGGTACTCCTTTTCTCCGTCGAGTCTTTTCTTTGTATTTCCAGACCTCCTCTTGATGGCCGAGTCCTCTGCCCCGACCGAACCGTGGTACTTAACCACCCGTTCCTCCTTAACCCTAGGTCATCTAGAAACCTTGCGCATAGACTATCAGGTACCCGAGGACCACTTTCTGGCCCTCCCCGACCATCGGGACCGACCTAACCAACCTCCTTTGGACTACTTTGTTGGGGTTGCAAGGTTGCAAACATAGTCCCACATCGAAAACACATAGGAAAGATCATAGGCTTATAAGGGAAAAAAGATATCTCCATTGGCATGAGGCCTTTTGGGAGAGCCCAAGAGCAAAACCATGAGGGCTAAGGCCCAAAGTGGACAATATCATACCATTGTGGAGATATCTAAATTCCTTTTGGTCTTAACAATTGGTATCAGAGCCAGGTCGCTCTTCACCGGACTAACCGCCGGAAGAAGCACGAGCTAGAGCCATGATCCAGATCTAACCATGTGGGTTAAGCCTTGAATAAAGGATGTGTGAGCTCCCGTGTCTTGATCAAGAGGACCAGACACCAGGCAGAGAAGTCCTAGTTGCGACTAGGCGGTGAAGTCCTAGTAGGTCGGGTGGACCGAGGGGCAGAAAGTCCTGGTGGGTTGAGGATCGGACATCAAACGGAAAGGGTTTCCGCTTGAGTGGGGGGCTTGTGGTCCTTTGTTTGAGGGGGGATTGTTGGGGTTGCAAGGTTGCAAACATAGTCCCACATCGAAAACACATAGGAAAAATCATAGGCTTATAAGGGAAAAAAGATATCTCCATTGGCATGAGGCCTTTTGGGAGAGCCCAAGAGCAAAACCATGAGGGCTAAGGCCCAAAGTGGACAATATCATACCATTGTGGAGATATCTAAATTCCTTTTGGTCTTAACATACTTCACCATTTTCTCCGACCAATTACTGGCTAGGTTACGCTTTCCTCTCCACCCTTTCTTCCATGAGGTCTGTCGATACTTTCAAGTATCTTTGTCCCAGTTGGCCCCCAACTCAATTAGGATCTTGTGCGGTACAGTGATCCTTTTCACAGCCTACGAGGTTCCCCTCGAACCCCGAGTATTTAATTATTTCTACTATCTCAAAAAACAAGAACCCGGGAATTTCTATTTCCAAGCTCGGATCAAATCGGCCTTCTTGGAGAAGGTCCCCTCTTCTAACAAGGGTTGGAAATCCCATTTCTTTTATATTAAGTCTGCTCCACCCCGACCTGGCCCACCGAGTGGGTAGAAGACCTTCCTACCCAACCTCCTGTGCCCAAGAATCTCCGCTCGGAGCCAGGCTACTAGTTTGCGTTCTCCAAGCTCGGGGGAACCCGCTACCACGCGGGCAAGCTGCTGATCGAGGGCATGTTGTATCTTTTTCAACTGAGTCAGATTCCGGCAGAGTTACCCGGCACCCTTGGTAAGTTCCTACTCGGTTCATAAACTCATTAATGCTAACTAAAACTCTTTCTATGTTGCAGCCGAGACTATGTATGGCGCCCGGGTTACTGATGTACTGGCATTGGAGGAAGAAGCCTTGGAGGCTTTGGCTACAAAGTTGGCAGCCAACCGGGCGGTGCCGCCGATAAACGCCGCCCCAGCTCCCGAGTGACCTAAGGTCGAGGGAGATGAGTCGGGAGCTGACCTCCCGTTCGAGGATCCAAACACGACTCCCCAAGTCGTGGATGAAGGGTCAGCCGAACAAGCAGAAGAGGAAGAGGTGGATCAACCGGCTTCTGAGAGATTAGTACGGAAGCGTCCAAGGGTGACTGTCTCCCTGGGTACATCCTCGACCCCAGGAGTGGCTTTAGGAGGTTGGGGCTGCCCCGACTCCTCGTCCTGACAGCGCTTCGTCTGACACTTGGGGCTTAGCTTCTAGCTCGGCCCCTCCTCGACCAAGAACCCGGGACCTGGCTTTGACCGCGCCTCACTCAGGGGCCCTGGCGTCTTCTTCAGCAGTGCCTCGTTCGGGGGCCTCGACCTCAAGTATTGTCCCGCCTCCGTCGGCCCTTGAGGCAGATGCCGGTAGGTCTGACGCCATAGATGCTCTTCTATCACTGAATTCACCGCCCCGACCCATGGTGGATATCCAACTTCCTTTGGCGACCACCCTAACACAGATAGTGCAACCTCAACCACTTAGCCTGCATGGTCGATTGGTCGCCAGTTGGGATCAAGGTCGGGCTATGACGTCGAAGACGAACCCCATGAGTTTGGCTGACAGTTACTTCATGGAGGTGACTCAGGTATATCCGTCTTTTGCTCGGTTACTTCTATTTATAGTTACAATTATTCGTGTCTTTATGCAGCATTGGGTAGCGAGCCAGTCGATCTCTCGGGCCTTAGTCACAAACATTCGAGAATGCCGAGCGGCTGAGATGAAAGTGCAGGAGTTAGAGACCAAGTTAGCCCATTGCACCCTTCCCCCTGGTGATGAGGGCTTGGATCAGTTGCGCTCGGAAATAGTTGCTCTAAGGCTGCAGCTGTCAGAGGCGAATGCTCGATCTAAAGAGGAGCACCAAGCAATGGCCCACGCCACCCAGGAGGTAGAACGACTATCCAATCGGGTGCCCCACATAGAGGCCAAAAGGAAAACCCTTTAGAGTCGCCACACCCGCGCCCGCTCCGACCTGGATAAAAAAGGCCGCGGAAGCCAAGGGCCTTCAGCAAAAATTGAAGGAGTCGGCTGAGGCCCATCATCAGACTTAGCTCGCTCTGCCAAATAAGGAGACTGAGCTGCCAGCTCAGCAAGAAGCCTTCCAAGCACTTGAAGCTCAATTGATGAACAAGGAAAAGAGCTTGGCGGCTCGGGGGGCTACTATTCAGGAAAAGGACGCTGAGATTGCCCGACTGAAGAAGGAATAAGTCGGGCGAGCCAGCGCTGATTGAGACAACCCTCTTGGCTTACATTCAGTCCGACCCTTTCCTCGATCAGGTGGCAGCACGCACCGGCGGCATAATAATGTTCGGCGTAAGGGGTGCTATTCAACAATTAATAGAGGTCGGACATCTCCCCGCAGATCTTCCTCCCAACTCTGTGAAGCCAACTCGGATCAGAGCCACGATCCCTGATGACGCCTTTGTTGGTGCTTGGATGGCTATAGAGGGGGGGGTGAATGTAGCCAGACACAAGACTTAGCTTCTTTTTGAAACTTTCTCAAGTTTTTCTGCAATCAGGGTTAGGCAGCGGAAGATAAAAACAGAAACAGAAATGAAGAACAGCAAATCAAAACAAAAGAAAAACAAACCGACGCTAACACTGCGATGTAAAGGATCCGGGATAACTTGCCCCTACTCCTTGGCGTGCCCGTGAGGTGGGTGATCCCTTGATCGTCGGCAGATCAAGCCCCGGTGAACCCGGATATGATAGCGTCTCCTTCTCGGGGAGAAACCTCTCCACAATCGGTCTCAAGAAGATACAAGTTAAGCTCACGAGACACTAGAAGGATCGCTCACAAGAATGAAGCAGAAAACACTTAAGCACAAAGCAACAGAGAGCACACAACCAACCCAGCCAAAACCCTCAAGTTTTGTGTCTGTTTTCTTCTCTCGCTCCTCTGCTTCCAGCTTCGTCTTAAGCTTCCTCTCCTCGTCGCCAAGTTTCGTCAGCATCCACTGAGCACAGCCTGAACCCACTGACCTCCCTGAGCACTCAGTCCACTGAAGACCTCTTCAGCTGAGCCTCCGTCAGTCCCCAACCGCGCCTCAGAAGCCGTTGAAACCTGAGAAGAGGATGTGTACAAACCTGCACCAAGTAAAGTCCTCAGTTGACTCTCCTCCTTGGCTTGAATCATCCCTGTAATGACTGCACAATCCATCAGAAGATTAGAACAACATATCAAATGAAATCAGTAGTGTATCAGAGAAAACACAGAAAAATAGACGCGGTCAGAGCGTCTGACAGCGATTTCAAATTAAAGTTCAGTTACTGATCGGTCCACAGACCGATTAGAGATGACCCTGATCGGTCACCAGACCGATCAGGGTAAGCCCTGAACGATCAGGCTCCAACCTGATCGGTCCACGTGAGAAACCAGGAATCGCGGATTTCTTGTGATTGATCACCGGACCGATCCCAGATGTAACGACCCGGCCCCTTGGCCCCTTGGGCGGCCCAACTGGCGGCCCACATGGCGACCCTCGGCCCCTTGGGCGGCCAAATCTCATTTGGCGGCCCCTTTGGCGACCTCTTAGGCGGTCGTTACTCACAAGTACTTCCCACCCCTGACCAGTGGATTTTTGCCTTCCTCAGAATTCGAACTCTAGACCTCCAGGATAAGTACTAGAGTTTATGAATCCTGATACCAATTGAGCGTCTAGAGTTCGAATCCTGAGGAAGGCAAAAATCCACTGGCCAGGGGTGGGAAGTACTTATGAGTAACGACCGCCTAAGAAGTCGCCAAAGGGGCCGCCAAATGAGATTTGGCCGCCTAAGGGGCCGAGGGCCGCCAAATGAGATTTGGCCGCCCAAGGGGTCGAGGGCCGCCAGTTGGGCCGCCCAAGGGGCCAAGGGGTCGGGTCGTTAGAATTAAAAGGCGCCTTTTTTATGTAGCGGTCCCGCCTCTATGGTTCCCACAGGCAACCCTCCAGGCTAAGTGCTAAAGTTCTTGAATCCTGGTACCAATTGGGCTACAGCTCAATTGGTATTCAGGATTCATAAAGAACTAGATTTAAGTCTGGGTCTAGGGTTCGAATCCTGAGAAGGCAAAAATCCACTGCCCAGGAAGTGGGAAGACCTAGTATGAGTAACGGTACGGTCGACGGTCGACGGTACGACGGTCGTGAGGACCGATAAATGGGCCGGTAAATTGGCCGGGAGACGGGCCGGGTCGTTACACCAGATCGTGGATCAGTCACCTGACCGATCCAACCCTTGCTGGGGCTTTCCCCAGCTTCTGTAGTCCAAAACCCTGATCGGTCACCTGACCGATCAGGTTGCTCCCTGATCGGTCTGGTGACCGATCTGGTCACTCCCTGACCGATCAGGAGGCATCTTGATCGGTCGGGATGAGGAATGTCGTGATAATTTGATCGGTCAAGCGTCCGATCCAAGTTTCTCACAAAACCTACTGACCTCTCCCAATCGTTCACCAGAATGATCATGAGCCGAACAGGAGCATTTGACTCTCCCTCTGATCGTTCACTAGACCAATCAGACTCTTCTGGATCGGTCACCAGACCGATCCACAACAGGAGTTCGTGCCAACTCCCTGATCGGTCACCAGACCGATCCTACGACTCCCAATTCAACTCTAAGTCAAAAGAACGGGTTCCCTACCCTTCTCTGACTCGTGCTCAGTCCCCCAGACCAAGACTCCGTGTCCAGCTTCACTCACCGGGACTTCATTCAACCTAGCTTCACTCACTAGGACATGGCATTACTCACCAGGGTTTCGGTCACCCGGCTTCACTCACCGGGACTCGGCTTCACTCACCGGGATTTCATTCAACCTAGCTTCAATCTCTAGGACCTGGCTTCACTGACCAGGGTTTCGGTCACCCGGCTTCACTCACCGAGATTTCAATCACTTGGCTTCACTCACTAGGACCCGGCTTCACTCACCGGGATTTCAATCACCTGGCTTCACTCACCGGGATTTCAATCACCAGGCTTCACTCACCGAGACCCGGCTTCACTCACCGGGATTTCAATCACCTGGCTTCACTCACCATGACCCGGCTTCACTCACCAGGACCCGGCTTCACTCACCGGGATTTCAATCACCTGGCTTCACTCACCAGGACTCGGCTTCACTCACCGGGATTTCGATCACCTGGCTTCACTCACCAGGAATTCATGCCCAGTCCCCGACCAGGACTTAATCCGAATTCACCCAACCAAACTTAAATCGTTGTTAACACCAAAACAACAATCGGGCTAGACTGCATCAGAGCCACAATCCCTGATGATGCCTTCCCCCCATTTACTTAAGTTAGGTTTTTATCTTTTCTTGCTTTATTATGACTCGGCCTCAGGGCCTTAAAATTTTGGTGATGATACTATTCTGCCCAACTTGGCCTGTAAGGCCTAATTTTGTAACGACCACGGGCCCTGCTTCAATTATGTCAACTCTTTATTTCTCCATTCTTCGTGTCGTATTACTTTGCTCGGCTGTTTGCAATGCATGAGATTTTTACTAAGTATTGTTTATCCGGCGTATCCGACTTACTCATTGAAGGTCGACACTCTAAACCACGCAGCAAATTTTCGCTAAGTGTTGATCGCTCGGGATACTTGAGATTTTAGCTGCTAGGTCGGGTCGGCACCCGGACTTGGCGATGTTGCTCGGTCGGGTGATGATACCCAAATATACTAAGTTAAATTGTCACGAAAGTGTGGGACCATCAGAATTAAAATATGAATAAAATGCTGGAAACCCTTTTTGCAATCAAAAATATGAAAACATAGTAAAGGGGCCACAGGTCGTATTTTTCTCGGGCTAGTTGACGTTGTTTGATTCGAACTCGTATTTAGGTGTCGTTTGTGAATTTCGGGTTTCAAATTCAAAAATAGTTTGGGTTTCAATTTGGAATGAAAACACAATGAAACTAAAGAAGAAACTTAATTGAATGACCTAAACAAGTGTGTTGCAATTAATAATTCAACCAAATGAAAAGCTACTTAACCAAGGCAACTTAACTAAGTTTGGGAAACAAATCTGAATTAATGGCAGCCCAAATACTAAGCAAGTGAATTAGAACAAGGCTGAAATTTGATTGCAACTAAAGCCGCAACTTATCTTGAAACAAAGTGAAGAGAACACAACCAACTTGATACAAGAGGAAGAAGCTTATGTTCAAGATGAAATAACAATTCAGGGACAAATCAAATGTATATGAAATTGACTTCAAACACAATCATACACCAAGAAACCATGTTAATTTTGGATGCAAAACAGTGCCCAAAATAGCTTGGCAAGCAAGGGAAACCTTGGTGCCAAAACTTGAAACTTTTGTGCCAAAACTACTTCCAACAGTTCAGCCTTGAAATTATTGATCAAGCTTGGAAAATTCAGCTGTTAATGAGGTGCTAGCATGAATTTAGAAGGAATTCACAATTTAATGCAACCAATCAGATATGGACACAGAATTGCAGAATTTGTAGGGAAGAATTCAGAAATTCAATAAGCAGAAATGAATTGCACAAGACTTATACACAAGAAGTGAACCTAGCTGCTATGTGAATGAATCAATTTGCAAGGTAATGTTAATAAGAAGAACTGCATTTCAGAATCAATTCGGAATAAACTTAATGTAAGGATGAATGTAGAATTTCAAGATCTGAACGCAGAAATTTAGACAGCTGGATGCAGAAATGAATGAAGGAATTTAGATGTCAACTGAATGGAAATGGAATCTGAAATCTAGTGCAATAGTTTGCTGAAAGGTAAGTTCACTGGATTCCAATCAATGTTGACTCTTTTCTTGATACAAAGGCAGGTTCAGAAACGTATCATGTGCAGGAACTGATCATGTGCAGAAAATAAATCTGCTGCTTCAGAAACGTATCATATGCAGGAACTGAAAATTGAAAACTGGATACACTGAGTTCAGAAACTCACAAGCAAAAATAAGATCAAGTTCGCACAATCAGAATTCGGAAAGTATTTGAAGAACTTATGTGCACTTATCACAGAATTCAGAAACAAAGACTTAGCTGCTGAATGGAGTTGATACGCAGAACAAGGAGCTGAAAAATGGAACTAGAATTGATACGCAAGCAGGAAAACAAAATTAACTGAAATTGAAATCGATCAATACCTAAACAAGCTTCCTAATTACTTAACTGATTGGATTAAACCCTAATTACAGCAGAAACTATGCATTAAACCAAGTTAACGAATCTGAAACCAAGACAGAAACCAAACACGACAGTAAATGGAAATTACGGCTAGAAACATGAAATTGCTACAAGAAATCTAAACCCCAATCCTCCACTAGCTCAAGGTCTCCTTGTTCATCACGCAAGGGCTGGCCTCGAACCCGTAAGCTCAGCAATTCACTAAGGAACTGAATCGGTAGTCGAATCCAGCTCAAATCTGTTCAAGAAGGAAATCCCAATCGATTTCTTCAATTCAGCTTTGTCTGATTGAAATGAAGGTGCGGGAATGATCCAAACACTTCAGGGAACCCCTCTGAATAGCTTGGATTGATGAAGAACTTGACAAAACTGAATGTGAAGCTATCAAATACAAAGCTGCGGAAACCTCTCAACAGCCCTGTTCTTGCCCAATTCCAAGCTGAAACTCCATCGATTTCTCTCCCCAATGACCTCGACTTGATCTAGATGGAGAAATGAGGTGGTCGCGCCCCTTAGATTGAAGAACTACCAAAGAAAATGAAGAACACGCTGAAGAAGAGGAACTGCGGCGGAGACGCGACAAGGAGAAGAACAGTGGAACATTTGATTAAATACTTAAGCATGGACGGCTGTGATTGATTTGAGAAAATCCAACGGCTGATCTTGCTCTGATTGGAACCAAACTTTGATGATGATGATCTGAGGTTAGGATCTGCCTCGTGGTAGCTCGGATCCTCCAAATGTGTAACGGATGGTCGAGATCAACTTAATCTTTGAATGGACGATCTAGAGCCCTCCGAGCTTGATCCAACGGTTGATTTAGCTCTGATTGGGATGAAACCTTCAGATCATGATCAGAATGCTTGATCAACCCTAACCCTAGCTCGGATTGCTTCAGATAGTCCCAGATGGCTCAGATCTATCCGCTTTTGAATCGGACGACCCGGATTAATCGTAAGCTTGATAATTCGATCCGGTTCCACTTCCAACTCAAGTTTGACCTAATATGCTCTAGGTCCAGGATCCTTTAATGCCTACAAAAAATATATCAGAAAATTAGTGGTCAAATAATCCAAATATGTGTAATTTTGTAATTAAGTCCAAAATAAGAGGAAATCCTAAAACCTAGGGTAAAATTACAATTAAGCAATAAAAACATAGGTCAAACATGGATTTTAGCAATTAAAATAATCAACAAAAATGGTATCTATCATCGGGTCGGCACCCGGACCCGGCGACGTTGTTTAGTCGGGTCGGCACCCGGACTCGGCGATGTTGCTCGGTCGGGTCGGCACCCGGACTCGGCGATGTTGCTCGGTTGGGCCAGCACCCGGACCCGTCGACGTTGCTCGGTCGTGTCGGCACCCAGACTCGGCGCTTCTGTTTGGTCGGGTCGGCATCCGAACTTGGCGTTTTTGCTTGTTTCTAATTGACTGACCTTCGCGGTGAAACCGGATCAACTTGTTCGTTTGTGTTTGATTGTTTCAGCCTTCCCAAGTTGACCAGCTGCCTAGTTTATCTGACTGATCATGGAAGGCCACGCCTAGTCAACGGGTATTGCGGGAGCCTGCCCATTCATAATTTGCCTGAATAAGAGTCTGGACATCGTCTGGCTTACCCTGACCGAGCGTGGACTGCCACGCCCGACCGGGCCCGACCGAACGTGGAACGCCATGCTCGATCGGCGCTGAGTCCGGTGGGTGTGTGGGAGCATGCCCACTTATAACTTATAGAAACTGTCTTTTGTATGCTTTGAGCCTTACTATCACATTTTCTAAGTACAGTTACAAGGATCATTTCACTCAACTCACCTCACGGTACAATCTCAAGTGTATTGTGCTCCAAGGTCTTCCTAGCTTCTTCCCTTGAGTATCTTGTAGGTAAGCTCCCGATCCCAATGCCTCCACCACCAAGAAGGGGCCGCTCCACTAAGGTTCCAGCTTGCCTACCTCCCCCACCGGCTTGATCCTCTTCCATACCTTGTCCCTCACTTGAAAACTTCTAGGTATGACTCCTTGGTTATATCGGCGCTGCATCCTTTGTTGGTAAGTAACCATGCGAATTGCAGCCTTAGCCCGAACCTCCTCAATCAGGTCTAGCTCCAATCGTCTTTTCTCTGCATTGTCATCCTCATACAGGTGTCTTCTGTCAGACTCGCAGCCGACCTCCATGGGAACTACAGCTTCACTATTGTATACCAACTGGAAAGGAGTGAACCCGACCCCTCTTTGGGGGTAGTCCGGAGAGCCCATAGAACACCGGGCAGCTCATCCACCCAAGATCCACCCACTTGGTCTAGCTTGGTCCTGAGCCCCTTCAAAATCTCCCTATTAGCTACTTCAGTCTGACCATTACTTTGGGGATAAGCCACTGAAGTGAATGTCTGCTTGATTCCAAAGCCTTCACACCATTCCCTTATCTTCCGACCCTGGAACTGTCGACCATTGTCTGACACCAACTTATGTAGTATGCCATATCGACAGAAAATATTTTGCCATAAGAACTTCTTTACTGCTTGCTCAGTGATCCGGGTCAGAGCCTCTGCCTCAATCCACTTGGAAAAGTAATCTACCGCCACCAACAAAACCTTCGTCTGAGCAGCTGCCCGGGGGAATGGCCCCACTATATCCATGCCCCACTAATCAAAGGGGCAGGACACAGTGGATGCTTTCAACATCTCGACCGGTCGATGGGATAAATTCTGATGCTTCTGACAAGAAAAGCAAGAGAGAGCCAGCTTCTCGGCGTCCTTCTGGAGTGTAGGTCAAAAGTAGCCAGCAAGTAAGACCTTCCGGGCTATAGACCAACCTCCTGAGTGATTTCCGCAGGACCCCAGATGTACTTCTCTCAATACATAGTTTGCATCTTCCTCCCCCAGACACCTGAGTAATGGCCGAGAAAAGGCTCGCTTGTATAATGCATCTCCTATCAGAGTAAATCGAGCCGCTTTTATCTTCAATATCCTTGCCTGTTCGGGACTGTCTGAGAGAGTTTCCTCTCGTAGGTAGGCTATGAATGGAGTCCTCCAGTCCCCTTGTACTTTTATTTCTGTCTCCCTTTCAATCTGGGCCACCAGCATGACCTGAGGTGAAGGCCGAGTGAAGACCCTGTTGAGGCAATCGGCCCAAGAATGATCGGGAAGATCATGGTTTTGATGTGTGTGCAAATATGTTTAAGGTTAGGGTGTTGGTTGTATTTGATATGTGTGATCAAGTTTGCAGGACTTGGAGAATCACACTTGGGAAACATATCCGAGGAACGAGAGCCGAGGGAGGAGAGCTTCAAGGGCAAGCCGGGAAGTGGACTTCAAGAGCACACGTGAAGGATGGCATGGAGGCAAGCCGAGGGAAGGCTTGTATGCGCATCCGAGGGACGATAGCCAGAAGAAGATGACTTTAAGGGGCGAGCCAAGGGAGCATACCTGAAGGCGTACGTGAAGGAGAGTGTTTGGAGAAGTTGTAAGTGAGTTGAGAGGCAGGGCAGTCTGTTGGATCGAGAGAACCGATAGAGGGGGGGTGAATATCGGAAATCGTTCGGATTTGAAGAGAGAATGCGTAGCGGAAGATTAAAGTTAAAAACACACAGACACAGGTGGTTTTACTTGGTTCGGAGCCTAGGTCGACTCCTGCTCCAAGGCCCACGGTCGTTGACCGTTTTCTGTGGGCAATTCTATATGTCGCAAAAATAGTTTACAAAAGATTTTAAAGAATTCAGTACAGTATACTAAAATAGCTCTTCGTTACCGACGTCCGGAGTAGATGATATTTTCGAAGCGGGAAGACGTCTTCGGTGCTTGAGTCTCGTGTTGGGAGGTTTCCGGAGCAGAGCGCGGGAGTAGAAGAGCATAGAAGCGTTATTTGAAAGTGATTATCGAAGCTTGGGGTCGAGGGCCCTTTATATAGGGCCTGGGGGCGCCCGGGACGTCGGGGGCGCCCCCCCCCCCCCCACGTGTCGGTTGATCCGGCTCGGTCTCGGTCAGCGTCTGATCCCTTCAACTTCGGGATCAGCTTTGACCGGGGCGCCTAGAGCGCTCGGGGCGCCCGGGTTGACCGGGTCAAATCTTATCCCTCGGCTTCACTGGGTTGAGCTTCGATGCTTGCGCTTGGTGGCGCCCGGAGCGCTGGGGGTGCCCGGGAGCAGCGGGGGCGCTCGGGAGTTGAACTGTCGAAGCCCATCTTGCTTTCTTGTGTTTTGTGTTGACACTCCGGGCACGCCCGGGACACTCCGGGCGCGCCCGGGACACTCCGGGCGCCCGGGACAGCTGTTCCCTCATTCCTTTGAGGCTTTCTGAGCTGCAGACACACGTTCCTTCGGTCCTGCATCCAGGGTTAGTCCAAAACACAATAAAACAATATAATATTAGATTGTACAGCCTTAGCTGTCTTGGTTCTGACTTTGGGTCTCCAAAATGGAACCCTAGGTCAAACCGACGCCTACTGTTCCCTCGACGGGGAACGCGTCCTCACCTACTCCTCTCGGCAGAGTGTACCTGATGCCAACCGTTTCTCTGGTTGGACTTTTACCTGACGGTCCTTTGCCAGGTCTTGGATGCCGAGCTGTCCTTCGCCCGGTGCCTAGCATTCCTTCACTAGGGCTTCTTACTCTGACATTCCTTCGCCAGTGTCTAGCAGTCCTTCGCTAGAGCTTTTCACTCTGGCATTCCTTCGCCAGTGCCTAGCAGTCCTTCGCTAGGGCTTTTTACTCTGCACACTCAAGTGACATGTTAGATAACAAGTAAGACTTAACTTTTGAACCCTGTTGCCATTATCAAAACACAGGTTTGACTTTGGTGCTTTCTGCACCAACAATCTCCCCCTTTTTGATTTATGGCAACCCTAGTTCAAAAAGTTAAATTTAATAAAAAAACATAAAAATTTGTTCCCTCCCCCTGGAGGGAATCTCCCCCTAGATTTTTCAAAACGTCGTGGGGTTCTAAGTTTAAAAAACTTTACTTAGATTGATTTTGCACTTTGAAAACTTAAGTTTAGATACTTTGGAAATCTTTTGATAACTTAAGTTTTAAAAGGTTCATAGAGGAATTTTTGAAAGCATGAGTTTAGAGTACTTAACACAAATTTGAAGCCTTAAGTTTAAAGTACTCAAAAGTTTTGAAACTTTAAGTTAAGTTCTTAGCAGGATTTGAAAAACTTAAGTACTTAGTAAACTTTGAAACAATTTAAGTACTTGGTAAATTTTGAGATAATTTAAGTCCTTGGTAAATTAAGTTTAAAGTATTTATGGAAGTTTTGAAAAACTTAAGCTTAAAGTACTTATAAAAGTTTTGAAAAACTTAAGCTTAAAGTACTTATAAAAATACTTATAAAAACTTAGTACTTAATGAACTTAAGTACTTAGTAGGATTTTCTTAAAACAAAAACTTAAGTATTTTTAGAAAGGTTTTGAAAAGCTTTGAAAAGTAGCTAACTTTTTGAAAATTTTTGAGAGTTTGAGAAAAATTTGAACTCTCTCCTTTCCTCTCTCTCGCCCTTTGCCATATATCAAAAACAGATAGATATTGTAGAAATTAAATTGCATAAAAGAAATGACTTTCATAAAGGAAAAATATTCGTATGATTTTGCTGTACTGACCCAAGACTTAGACCAAATCAGTTGATTTTCTCTTGTAGGGACATGTCTAACCCATTTAGCTACTTACTAACTGTTATAAGCAGTAGTTTTCGCTAGGGTTAGTCAAGTTAAGTGTTTCTGTTCAAGTTAGATTTTCTAAACTTGACACATAACTTGATTACTGTATAAGTTGTATTTAGTGCCCCAATTACTGTAGATGCACTGACTTAAAGCATCTTGAATTAAGGCAAAGACCTAAGCATCTCAACCCTTTCTAGGTTATCAACCAAAAGTACCCTAAAGTGCTTGTGAGATGCTGGCTTCTAAATCTATAGGTGCATGCAGTTCTAGTGTTAGGGCCTAAGCTAAGTCCATTTACGAAAAAGCCCTAGTTTTGAAGAGGGTAGTTTTGAAAGAAAACTAAGTAAAAAAAGATTTAAAACAAACTGATTTTGAAATTAATTAAAACAGTTTTTCAAAATTCTATTTTTAAATCAAGTAAAGCAAAAAAAATCAACAGTAGAGTTAATCTATTCTACAGAGCACAATCCTAACTGCCAAATAGACAAGAAACCAGTACTCATAAGCTAGTCAACATAAAATAGTCAACACAGGAATACAGTCAAACATAAGTCAACCCTACTAAGTAGGGGCAGTCAAATAGGTACTGGTACAATACTAAGCAAATCTAGGACGAGGGACCGGGATGATCAGAGGAGCCTGGCTGCCAGGATCGAAATAGGGTCATCATCTCGTGATACTGTGCATCTCTGGCCTCCCTGTCAGCTCTATGTTGTGCCTCTCAGTCCTCCCTCTCAGCTCTATGCTGTGCCTCTCTGGCCTCCGTCTCAGCTCTAAGGGTGCTCATATACTCAGTGTAGTAGCCCAGATTTGTCTCCATATCCTCGGCATGATTGGCCTCGACTTCCTCTCGGAGGCTCTGAACATGTGTCTCCAGCTGTGCTACTCGATCGTAGAGTGTCGGAGTAGCGGGCTCGTCTATGTGCGCTCGGGCTGCTGCTGCTAGATCTCCGACGTCAACGTCGACCTCCTCGTCTGAGTCGATCGGAGCCCAGGCCTGCTGTCGTCTCCAACTCAGAACCCCGGTGGCCGATACCTCTAGACCCGCTAACGAGAAGTTCCTAAATCCTATTTCATCAAAGTCAGTCATAGCGGTTATTTCACCCATGGTAATGTCACGACCATGGTGATAAAGTAGGGAAGTGATGATGTGGCAGAATGGTGTGCGCACTCGTCCCTGGGTCGTGACACTGGACGCATGCAGAATGGTATGAAACATATGGAGTCCAATGTCTATGTCAAGGTGATGGACTAGGGCATAAGAAGGAAGGCATGAAAGGGTCGCATGGTCCTGAGATCTCTAGTGGAGAGTGGTAAGATACAGCGGACCAGGACTCTATACAGGGCATAGTCCTGTGCCTGAAGTTCAACGGCTTGGAAACGTCTATTTGCGGGGAGTCCTTCCCTATAGAAATAGGAGTGGATGGTGTCTAAGGTAATGTGAGAGTAGGGAGGATCAAATGGAGGATTCCTAGGTGGATAGCAGCAAAATGTGGACTGAGAGGGTCGTAGTCCAAGGAATCGGTTCAACAAAGTAGGGGTGATAGACAGAGGTATCCCTTGGACAGTAGTGTGAAACATGAGATTATCTTGTCGAATTATGTTATTGTAGAATTCTACTCATAAGGATTCATTAATGGTATGAGTGCAGAAGACAAGATTATCTAATTGATAGAAGTTGATAATATTCATGGCTACGAGGCATGATTGGGTAAAGAAGTGCCTATTAAGATAGCTTGTTTTAATATGCTTGTAAATGGTTTGTGCAAACTTATTACATAACTCTAGGGTAGGGAACCTAGGGTCAGGACTTGGTTCGGCCTCGGGGTTGGCCGGGTTTGGTCGGCGTCTTCTAAGAGAAGAAATTATGCATTTAAAGAAAGTTTGAAGGAAAAAAAATTAATTTAATAGCAATAAAATTATACCGGGCAGCTCGGGGAGGCATGGTTGAAGATGAGGGCTTGCAAGATCTCCTTGGAGGGAAAGAAGTGAAGAAGGAAGTTGATTTTTGGTGTGAGAAGAGAAGGAGGTTCGGGTGCCTTGGTTAGTGTTTACTGCCAAAGGCAGTATTTTTGACTGGTTGGGGGCGCCCGGGACAGCCCGGGCGCCCTCGTCAGGCTGCTATTGCAGCTTTTGCTGCATTGAGAGCGATGGGGGCGCCCATGTGGTTCCGGGCGCCCTGGTCAAAGGTAGAGGCAGGTTTTTGCCTAGGGAGAAGGAAAAGGTATGTTAGGGGGCGCCCGGAATAGTATAGGTAAAGACAAATTTTATGTCTTGTCATCATTTAACCATGGTTTAACCGGTTTGACCATGGTTTGAATTGATTTGACTGCTTTGACTGTGGTTTGACCGTGTTGGCCATGATTTAACCATGTTGACCATGATTTGACTTAAATACAGGGTTAACTCATAATATAGGCATCAAAGAATTTCCAATTGAGTCTTAATCCTGCTGTCTCACCCAATCTAGGGTTTTCAATCACGTTAGCCTTATAGGTCTTTGTGAGACAGGTTTTGATAAGTAAAATTATTTTGAAAAAGTTAGTTTATTTTGAAGACCTTGCATTAATTTTTTTAAAATAGTTAAGTTTATTTTGAAAGAGAATGTTTGAATCTATACTTAACTGAAAGTTTGTGTTAGATTTGAATTTGACAAAAAGTAATTTGAATTTGAAATTCAAAAATTGGCTTCTAGGTCTTGGCGAGGCACTAGGCCTTCTTTGGCCGTAGCCTTATTGGATCATCAACCCTTTCCTTGACAAAGCCGTTTAATGAAATTTCATTTTCAAAATTAATATTTGAAAAAGTTCTGGTCTAACTAGTTTGGATTTTGGATCGGTAGCTTCGGCTAGTTTCACCAGTTTAAAGAGACCAAGTGAACTTGATCTTATTAGAATTGGTTTCCCTAACGTACTATCATCTCACCTCCACCCAATACTATATTTTCAAGTTTCAGTTAAGTTTGTTCAGTCCTTATACTAACCTAAGTCTAAGCATGGTAAATTGCATAAGTTTAAATAAACAATCAATCAGGCAAATTGCAAGAATTAAATTCTATTTGACAATAAAAATAGTTTTTAATTTGGCTCCCCCTGGACTATAGCCACGATAATAATTAGGCAAGATGTGAATCTTGTCCTTGGGGATCCAATACTGATTTGATCTAGTCGGTTTGTTTAGGCACAGTTTGGGTACCCATGCCTGAACTTTACTTCTGGACTGATTCAGTACAGCAAGGTAAGATCTTTGTCGGGATTTGGTTCTATAGCCAAGTCCGGATCGATTTAGAACGGACTTCTGTTTTCCAAGAATCATGTCAAGACCCTTGGAACCAGAAGTGAATCGTTCTAAGGCCGCTCTAAGATCCTTAACCTGAGTTTTCAGGGAGGAGTTCTCTTTCTCAAGTTTTTCAACTTGAGTAGGAGTTCCTTCTTGAACTTTCTCGGCTAAGGATTTAGAGTCAGCTCCCTCTTTCAGGAGTTTTACTTCCTGTCGGAGAGATTCGACTCGGAGTTTGGCTTTCGCCAAATCTCGAGAAAGATAGGAAATAAGTTCGTTCAATTGACTTTTATTGAAACCGCTTACCTTGATTTCGCCGTCTTCTGAAAAGGTTAGTCTGCCGTCGTCCTTTTCTGACTCTGACTCGGTCTCGACTTCTTCTGAAGCGGTCAGCGCTAGTAAGTTTGATTGGGGTTCTTCTTCTTCTTCTTCTGATGAAGATTCGTCCCAGGTTGCTTGGAGTGCTTTCTTTCTTCTTGTCTTTTTGTTCTCCTTTAGATTTGGGCACTCCGTCTTGTAGTGGCCCTTCTTCTTGCACTCGTAGCAGGTTACGTTGGGCTTGTTTTTGTTATTCGCGGGTTCAGCTGGTTCGTCCTTTCTTCGGCTTGTTCTCTGTGTGTTGACTTGGTTTTTCAATTTTTTATAGTAGCTTCGGGCCAGTCGGACCAGCTCAGATTGATCTCCTTCTTCGTCTTCTGCGTCTGAGTCTGAGTTGGACTCGGGTTCAGGATGAGGTTTCTTCTTTGTCGATCTTCCAATTTTTCCTGCAACAAAGGTAATTCCTTTCTCGGCCATATTGCAGTTAGTCTGTTCATGAAGTTCTAACTCAGAAAATAATTCATCTAATTTAATTTTAGAGAGATCCCTTGAAACCTTGTATGCATCTACCATAGATGCCCACAAGGTATTTCTAGGGAATGCATTTAGGGCATACCTTATTAGGTCACGATTTTCGACCTTGTGACCTATAGTGTGAAGACCGTTCATCAATTCTTGGATTCGTGCGTGGAGTTGGGATGCTGTTTCGTTGTCGGCCATCTTGATGGTGTAGAGTTTGTTTAGGAGCAGGCCTCGCTTACTGATCCTGGTGTCTGATGTTCCTTCGTGCAGCTCGATCAACTTTGCCCACAGCTCCTTTGCACTGTTGAAGGGGCCCACTCGGTTCAGCTCTTCTTTTGTTAAACCGCATTGTAGGGTCTGAGTCGCCTTTGCGTCGGCTTCTATTTTGCACTTCAGAGCGGTGTCCCATTCTGAGTAGCTTTGAGGTACTCCTTCAGTGTTCTTGGGAATCTCCAGTCCGGACTGGATGATGATCGACATGTCCACCTGAGTTTTCAGGTGGACCTCCATTCGACTTTTCCAGTAGGAAAAGTCTTCTCCACTGAAAAGTGGAGGTCTGGCGGTGCTAAATCCTTCTTGCATGGTCATTTAATCTGAAACAGAAAACTAACAAAACAACAACAAAATTTCCAAGACTGGGTCTTGGATTAGTAGTGCGGGATGAATAAAATGAAATAGCGAGGGGTGTTGCACCAACCTCAATTAACGGGAAAAAGAAAATTTGAACGAGAAAAAGAAAATAAAAATCCGAAAAAAAAATTTCAAACTGGTGGTTGCACCAAGTTTGAACTTCCCTCGCTCTGATACCACTTGTTGGATCGAGAGAACCGATAGAAGGGAGGTGAATATCGGAAATCGTTCAGATTTGAAGAGAGAATGCGTAGCGGAAGATTAAAGTTAAAAACACACAGACATAGGTGGTTTTACTTGGTTCAGAGCCTAGGTCGATTCCTACTCCAAGGCCCACGGTCGTTGACCGTTTTCTGCGGGCAATTCTATATGTCGCAAAAATAGTTTACAAAAGATTTTACAGAATTCAGTACAGTAAACTAAAATAGCTCTTCGTTACCGACGTCCGGAGTAGATGGTATTTTCGGAGCGGGAGGACGTCGTCGACGCTTGAGTCTCGTGTCGGGAGGTTTCCGGAGCAAAGAGCGGGAGTAGAAGAGCGTAGAAGCGTCGTTTGAAAGTGATTATCGAAGCTTGGGGTCGAGGGCCCTTTATATAGGGCCTGGGGGCGCCCGGGACGTCGGGGGCGCCCCCCCTCCCACGTGTCGGTTGATCCGGCTCGGTTTCGGTCAGCGTCTGATCCCTTCAACTTCGGGATCAGCTTTGACCAGGGCGCCCGGAGCGCTCGGGGCGCCCGGAGCGCTCGGGGCGCCCGGGTTGACCGGGTCAAATCTTATCCCTCGGCTTCGCTGGGTTGAGCTTCGATGCTTGCGCTTGGGGGCGCCCGGAGCGCTGGGGGCGCCCGGGAGCACGGGGGCGCCCGGGACCTTGGGGGCGCCCGGGGCACTCCGGGCGCCCTGGTCAGCTGTTGCCTCATTCCTTTGAGGCTTTCTGAGCTGCAGACACACGTTCCTTCGGTCCTGCATCCAGGGTTAGTCCAAAACACAATAAAACAATATAATATTAGATTGTACAACCTTAGCTGACTTGGTTCTGACTTTGGGTCTCCAAAATGGAACCCTAGGTCGAACCGACGCCTACTGTTCCCTCGACGGGGAACGCGTCCTCACCTACTCCTCTCGGGAGAGTGTACCTGATGCCAACTGTTCCTCTATTTGGACTTTTGCCTGACGGTCCTTTGCCAGGTCTTGGATGTCGAGCTGTCCTTCGCCCGGTGCCTAGCATTCCTTCGCTAGGGCTTCTTACTCTGGCATTCCTTCGCCAGTGCCTAGCAGTCCTTCGTTAGGGCTTTTCACTCTGGCATTCCTTCGCCAGTGCCTAGCAGTCCTTCGCTAGGGCTTTTTACTCTGCACACTCAAGTGACATGTTAGATAACAAGTAAGACTTAACTTTTGAACCCTGTTGCCATTATCAAAACACAGGTTTGACTTTGGTGCTTTCTGCACCAACACAGTCGACTGATCAGATGGCAGTCGACTGCCAAAACTCACAGAGAGTTTACAGTCTCGGACTGGTAAACTCTGAAAAACTAGCCGTTGGCTAGCATTTAAGGCTAGGCCAGTCGACTGCCAAATGGGCAGTCGACTGGTGCGGGTTGGACTGCTTGCGAAGCTGTCTTTTACTCATATAAAAGGAGGACTATTTGGCTCAAGCATGATAAGTGTCATTTTATTGATCATTTTATATGTTTAAATCTGTGTTTGACCCATATTTTACTTGTGTAATTATGGATTTACCCTAGGTTTTAGGATTTATACCCTTTTTGGACTTAATTGCAAATTTTGATATTTTCGAGTTGTTTTGCTACTAAATTTTTGATCAACTTTTGCAGGCTCGGAGGGATCATGACCTAGGTTATGTTGGGTCAAGGCTGAGTCAAAAGTGGACCAGATCAAAGGAATCAAGCGTCGACTCATTTGGACCGTCCGATGCAAGAACGGTTAGATCTAGACCATCTGAGAACTTCTGATCGATCCGAGCTGGGGTTAAGGCTAATCGAGCGATCAGATCAAGATCTGAGAGTTTCAGCCCAATCGGAGATCATCTAGCCGTTGGATTATGATTAGAGTAATCTAGAACGTCCATTTCAAATATCAGTTTGATCTGAGCCATCCGCTACAGATCTGGCAGATCCGAGCTACCACGAGGATGATCCTGACCTCTGATCAAGATCTGGAAATTTTGAATCAAATCGGAAGAGGATCCACCGTTGGATGAAGCGGGATGAATCTCAGCCGTCCATTAATTACCTACTTAAACTGCCTTCAGATCTGATTTTTGCTCTGTCGCGTCTTCGCAGCTTCAGCTCGTTCTTCTTCGTTCTTCTCCGGTTTTACTGCATTTCTTCGGCGATTTTCTTCAGTGAAGGCGTGGCCAACTCGATCACAATCTTGGATCAAGATCTGGATCATTGGGAGAAGGTTTCAATGGCGAATTTGACTCCAGATTGCGCCAGATGCAATTTAGAGCAGATCTGACATTGGAGTTTAATTCTTAGCGATTTGCGAGTTTAAGGGGTTCTTGGCTTGCCCTTGCGTGACGAACAAGGTGGTCTTGATACAAGGAATGGTCGAGACTTAATTTTAATCGCATTTCTTTTGTTTTCATAGCTGTAATTTCAGTTTCTGCAAGTTGTTCTTGTTCTGTTTTGTATCAGCTGTTTCATTTTCGTTTCTGAATCTTTCCAGCTTTAATTAGGTTCTATATTGCAAATATTTAGTTAGTGAACTTGTTCAATGATCCATTGTATTCAATTTTAATGAATTCTTAGTTTACAGCTTGCGATTTAATCCTATTATCAGTGTATCAGTCTGTTTTCTGCATTTCTCTTATTGTTCCTGAACTTTGTATCAGAGATTTCATCTCTTGATTTGTTTTCGCAATTGTTAGCTTGTAATTCAGCATCTTAAGTAGATATTAGCAGTGAACAATTGTACTCAGTTGATCAGATTTAAACCTAGCTGCATCTCTGAATCGATTTTGACTAAACTGTTGCGTATCAGTTTTCTAAAACTGATCTTGCGTATCAGTCTTTGCTAGGGCTCTGAATTTTGTATCCCATAAGTCTTAGAGTCTCTTCTGAAGTTCCATGGTAGCTGGTTCCATTCGTATAGCACTTCCTTTCAATTTCTGCTTCAAATTTCAGTAGCGTATCAATTTCAGTTTCTGCCATTGAGTTTCAGTTTCAGATGTATTCCAATCTTGAGTTCCTGAATCGTGTACTCAGATAGATGTAGTTTTATTTTCTGAAGTTAGGTTGTAGCTTGTCTCTTCTACTAGGAAGTCGAATTAAATTTCTGAACTTGATCTCCTAAGATGCACTTCAGTTTATTTCTGCAAAGTTAGTTAAATTTCTGCAAACTAGGCATTTCAGAATTGTTTCAGTTAAATGTTTCAGCAAATTCCAAGTTTCCATCTCTGAAATCAATTGTTTGGTTCACTTGTTTACCGAATCAGTAGCTGCATTCCTGTTCTTGAGTTTCCGAAGTCTTCATTCCATTTCTGCAGTAGTCTCCAGCCTGTGCATATAAGGTTGCATAATTCTGCAAGCTTAGTTTCATTTCAGTAATTTCAGCTAAAAGTTTATGATGTTTGTGCCAAGTACATGCTTCATGTAGAGTCAGCTTCCGGCACAACAGATTTCTTTTGTTTCTGCATATTAATTGTTTCATTTCTGCCCTTTGCATCAAGTGAGTTCTTGCACTAGTTTCAATTGCAAATTCAGCTATTGTGTTACTTCATTTGTTTAGCCTTTGATTTGAAGCATCATATCTTGCTGTCATGTGTTGAATTGCTGCATTTGAATTCTGAATCTAACTCATTTCTTGTTGCTGCACTCATTTTCGAATTTCTTCCTTAATTCATACTCAGTTGAAGTGATTAGTATTCAGTTGTCAATTTCAGTTTTGGCTCTTATCATCATCTTAGCATCAGATTCTTTTAGTCCCTGCATATCAAGAGTTTTCTTATTCATTTGTTCAGTATTTGTTTCGCATTCAACTTTAGACTTATTCTCCAAAACTCAGTTAAGTAGCAATGGTGATAAAGTTTTCCATTAGTTGAATTCATTAGCTACCATTACCTTGGTTAGTTTCTTAGTTAAGTCTCATTTCCTTGTCATTTCTTTTTATTGCATTTTCTTGTCTAATCGAAACAAAACCCCAAGATTTAACTTGAAACCCAAAAATAGTAACGACACATAACTCAAGTACTAATCAAACAACTTGAACTAGTCCTTGGAAAAATACGACCTGTGGCCCCTTACTACGCTTTTCTTCTTTGATTGCAAAAAGGGTTTCCAGCACATATATAAATTTCTAAATTTGAGACCCACTTTCGTGACAGTCATTTTGGGTCCATCAAATTTTTGGCGCCGTTGCCGGGGAACATACTAGTTGAGTTGATTGATTTTTGCTTGTGTACTCATTTCATATTTTTCTTGATCCATTTTTCTTGCATTTACTGCTATATCATCTGATTTGATTCTATTTGTTTCATCTTTCTATATACTTGTACTGCGATTTGTTCTTGTTTTTATGACCAGGTCTACAGGTGGTGACCTAGAGGATTTTGACCCTGAGATTGAGAGGACTTTCAGAGCTAGGAGGAACCAGCTCAGTGTTTCAGAGGCTTTTGGCATTATTCCTACTCAGTCTATTTCCACTTATTCAGTTGATCAGATGGCAGACCACCAGAAGACCATGAAAGAACTAGCAGCACCAGATGCTTCATTCCAGTATTCTAGCATTGCCTATCCAGAGCTGGGTGGAGATTTTGAGCTCAGATCTGGACTTATCCATCTTTTGCCTAAATTTCAAGGTTTATCTGGAGAAGATCCAAACAGACACTTGCATGAGTTTCATGTTGTTTGCTCCACTATGAAGCCTCAGGGTATTTCAGAGGAAGACATCAAGCTGAGGGCTTTTCCTTTTCTTTGACTGGAGCAGCTAAGGATTGGTTTTACTATTTACCTACTGGGCATGTGTCTAGTTGGATCTCCATGAAGAAGGCTTTCTTAGAGAAATATTTTCCAGCCTCCAGAACAGCAATTATCAGAAAAAGTATCTGTGGCATTCAGCAGATAGTGGGAGAGACACTCTATGACTATTGGGAGAGATTCAACAAGTTGTGCTCCAGTTGTCCCCAGCATCAGATTAGTGAGCAGCTCCTCATCCAGTACTTTTATGAGGGATTATTACAGATGGATAGGATTTTGATTGATGCAGCAGCTGGAGGGGCTTTAGTTAACAAGACACCATATCAAGCCAGGGAGCTTATTTCAAATATGGCTGAGAACTCACAACAATTTGGAGGCAGGGCATTATCTACTCGAGGGGTTAATGAAGTTCAAGGGGTTTCTAATGATCAAAAGGAGATTAGTAGTGCATTGTTAGAACTCACATCAGCTGTTAAGCAAATGGGTCTTCAGATTTCAAGTAAAAATTCAATTCCTTCAACACCTCCACAATCAAATCAAATGGTGATGAGTGTATGTGGTATTTGTTCTAGCAAGGAACACACTTCAGATTTATGTCCCAACCTTCAACAAGATGAGTCAGTAGCAGCTTTGGTTAGGGGACAATTTCAAGCTAGGAACAACCCATATTCGCCTACTTTCAACCCCGGGTGGAGGGATCATCCAAACTTGAACTATGGGAATTCTTTTTGCCAACAAGGCCCACCTCAACATCAATCACAGCAACCCCAACAAATGTTTCAGCAAGGGCAGCAGCAACCATTACAATCACAGCAACAAAATCAGCAAATTCAGCCCCTAAATCAGCCTTTCCAACAACAATTTCAGCAGCCATTTCAAGGGTTTCAACAAGGATTTCAAGGTAATTTGAGTTATCCACAGCCATATCAACCTCCACAGCAACAAGTTCAACAACCACAGCAAAATTTCCAGCCTTGGAACCAAGGTTTTCAGCCCCAACAAGCCCAACAACCACATTTCCAAAGATCCCAGCAAATCCAACAATTTCAGCCTACTTCCTCATCATATCAAGGTCAATCAAGGACCTATGCTAATCAAGGAGGCTATGGGAACTCAAATGGAGGAGATCCACAGCAACAACAAATGATGGAGATGCTACAACAAGTGCTCCAACAACAACAACAACAACAACACACTCAATATCTTGAGAAACAAATTGGGCAAATGGCTAGTAACATAAATCAAAATAAAGCTCAAGGATCAGACCTATTACCTTCCCAAGCTGTTCCTAACCCTAGAGGAAATGTTAGCGCAATTTATTTGAGGAGTGGGAAGGTGGCATCAACTCCAAATGACCCAAGAGCTGAATTTTCAGAAAACAGGGCAGCATCTTCGTTTCCAGCCCAAATCAGTGCCGAAACCACTCCAAATTCAGTGGATACCACCCCTAGCTCGTGCCCAACTTCTTCATCTATCAATCCTCCAATTTTGGTGGAAAACGGAACACAAAACAGTGGCGAGACAGTTCCTACAGCAGCTACGGAAAACAGGGCAGCAACAAAAAAATCAGCCCCACCCATTTTGGTTCATGAGGAGGAAGTTCCTATTCCTTTGCCTTTTCCAAATGGGAGAACTCCAACCAGAAGACAAGGGGAAGAGGAGAAAGCAAAAGAGTACAACGAATTGGTAAAACTTTTTAGTAAAGTTGAAATTAATGTACCCTTGCTGACAATGATTAAACAGGTTCCTAAATATGCGAAATTTTTGAAAGATCTTTGTGTTAACAAGAGAAAGCTTAAGGAGAATGAAATGGTCAGCATGGGGAAGAATGTTTCATCACTCATACATGCCATCCCTCAGAAATGTGAAGACCCTGGCATGTTCACTGTATCTTGTGAGATTGGAAGCACCACGCTACATGATGCTATGCTTGATTTAGGAGCTTCTATTAATGTCATGCCCAGGACAGTCTTCCAGATGCTTGGCATTGGACCTCTACAGCCCACTGGAATTATGATTCAGTTAGCAGACCGGAGTCAGACCCGCCCGGCAGGAGTCATTGAAGATGTGTTGGTTAAAGTGAAAGAATTGATTTTCCCAGCGGACTTCTACATCCTAGACATGGAGGGAGAGTACCTTGTACGTAGATCCCCACTTATCCTCGGAAGGCCTTTTCTGAAGACTGCTAGGACCAAAATTGATGTATATGCTGGCACCCTTTCGATGGAGGTGGGAGACACAGTGGTCCAGTTTAGCATTTTTGACGCCATGAAGGACCCTCAGGGAAATAGTTCTATTCTGAGCATAGACACCTTAGATGAGATTGCTGAGGCACAGACCATTGCTGATGGTGGTACATTTGATATAGTGAGAGGAGAGTTAGTTTCAGAGGAGGATTCACCTGATTTTTCTTGCTTTGTATTTTGTGATGATATTATTTTTGATAGCCCTATTCTTTTTAATGAGGTTGTTGCAGAGATTACTCAGGAGGCATGCACAGGAGATTATTCTATAGGTGTAGGGGATTGCACAGAGCCCCAGGGACCACCACCACTTTCAGAAAGTGTAGGGACTTGCAAAATTGGAGCAAGTACCCAAGGATCACCCATTCTAGTTGATTGTTCACCAGATTTTGAGCCCGAGATGGAGGTATTTCTTGTAGACCTAGTAGACACTTTTCATCATGAACAGGTAAGTATTTCTTCTTTTCCTTTAGAGAAATTTAGGGAGATGTCTAGATTTGCTTGTGAAGAATATCTTGATTCATCATTTGTGAAAAATAATTGTGAAAATTCTTTAGAGGTACCCAGGCTTGATTTCATGCATTGCTATGATATTCTTGAGACAGATTATGCTAAAATTGATTTTGAAAAATTTTTAGAGCCTGAAATTGAAGTAGTTTATTGTGAAGAATCTCTGGCTATCTCTTATGCTGAAATTGAATGTGAAAAACTTCTAGAGGTACCTGAGATTGATTTTATGGATTGTGAAACTTTTCTTGATATACCTCAAGTAGAATATGCTTGTGAAAAATTCATTGAGGTACCCAAAATTGACTTTATTGGATGTGATGCATTTTTAGATACATGTTATGTAGAGATTGATGATATTGCATTTCTATCTTACCCTGCACGCTTGAGGAAGGTTTTACATGTTTTTGCAGGGTCTCAGAGATTTCTTGAGTGGGTACTACATCTAGACAGTCTACAACCACCTGGAAGATTTTTCAGAAAGAATAAAGAGGGAGGAGATGACCTTGCTTTAACTTATAACACTCCACCTCAGAAGTGGCTATTGTATTTAAATCACCTTCGGCCACCTGGACATTTTATTGTGAAGAATAAGTATGGGGGAGTGATGCAAAATAAAATTGAGCAAATGAAGGAAATTGTTTTAGCTACTCCTACTCCTCCCCTACCAAGATGGAGATTATTTCTTGATAGACTCCGACCGCCAGAAATAAAAGGGAGTTTACTTTTTCTTGCATTTTCTTTCATTGCCTTTTTCATCTTTATGCTTGCTAGAAGTAGAATTTTCTTTTGAAATGAATTCTTGCTAATAAATGCTTGATAGAGTAGAATTAATAAATAGGCATTATAAATGCATTTTATGTCTTTTGGCACTTTTCCTTGATTAATAGGAATAAATGTATCCCTTTAGGTTATTTTCATAGCATTTTAGAGTCTTTTGAAAACAAATTAAATTTGGTTGTTAAAACTTAGGATTTGAGCTCATGGATGAAATCTTGGATGCTTGAGTACTACTTGGCCATGGATGCTTGATTGAGGACTTGAGATGAATAATTTTTACCTAGTGAGGGTTAGCCTTATTTTTGTGAAACATACATGTGATTGTACTCTAGAACTTGCTTAGGTTCTTTCGAAATCATATTCCAATGTTTAGATCACTTCTATAGAGGCTAATAAATTTGTTTACCTTTCCATATCAATTTTTGGCAAAAATCATGTTCATTCTATTTTCTTTCCTTATTTCCTATTCCTAACCATGCTTTCTAGGGACTTGTTTGTTTGGAGATGTTCTTTGATGTTATTTTGCCCGAGGCGGACAAAAGATTAAGTGTGGGGGAGTGGATAGTGTGATGGAAACATTTGAAAAAAAAAATTCATTTCATTGATTGAGTTGAAGCCAAAAATTGCCAATTAGAGTGGAGTTTGGTATCAAGATCAAGCAAGAAGAAGTAGTTAAGGAAGATAACAAGTGAGGCATCTAGATTCTTGCTCATCATTTGAAGATCCAATGAAAACAAGTGGCATACAAAAAAAAAAAAATGTTTCGGCAATGTAGAGGAAAGAAATGGCAACAAATTGAAGAAGATGTATCAAGATTGCCTTGGGAGCATGTTTCGGCTATTAAGCTAGAGGATGAATGGCAGCTGAGTTAACATGATGCTAATGCAGGAATTCTGTGCAAAGCTTAATTCAGTTAAAGAAAAAAAAACTGAGCAAAAGTGGAAAAAAATGAAACGAAAAAAAAAACACAAGGAAGTAAGTAATTGCTCCATTACTTGTGAGGCATTGGTTGGATCAAAAACAAAGGTACTGAATTTGTGGGCTGTGGAATGATATAATCTGAATTTGGAGCAAGCTGTGAAGTGCGGAAATTATTGGGAAGTTTAAAAAAAAACAGTGAGAAAAAAAAAACAGTTTGTATCAATTTGAAGTTGATTGTGCCATGGATGGAACTTGAAATTTGTGAGCTGAAGTTCTCAAATGAAGGATATGAATTCTCCACTGTTATGTGAAGCTAATTGTTGTGAGAAATCAGAGATTGCAAGGTCTGAATCAATTGGTTTAAATCTGAGACAAAAACAGTTGGAAAACAGAAAAAAAAACAGAATTTTGAGTTGGGTTCACTTGAGTGCTCTAAATTTTGGAGAAGTTTGGAAGCTGATCACACCATGAATTAAATAAGAAGAAGCTGTAGAAAAATCTGGAATTCAGCAGCTGAAAAGAAAAAAAAAGAAGAAGACAGTTTGAAAAAAAAAACAGTTTGAAAAAAGAAAAAAAACACAAAGAAAAACAAGGGGCACATTGATGAGTTTCGGCACAATGGATTAGTGGAGTAATTCTCATCCAAATTGAAGATTTGCTCTATTACATTCTGATGTCAGTAGAGAGAAAGAAAGAAAGAGGAAATTTCAGAAAAGAAAAGATATGAAATAAGTTGGCACACAACAAGAAGAAATTGGCACAAAGGCATTATGGAATTCTTTTCATAAGATTTTTGAAGGGCATTGCAAAGCATCACTTCATCACACTTTGACTACATTATATGGACTGAAAGGAGGGCGAAAATGCATCAAGAATATCCTTGAACATCCAAGTCTTCCACTTCATTCAAATTAGCTATTTACTTTGCTTTTATTCCATTTCTACCATTCCCTATTTCTTTCACTTTTGAATAAGTTTTTATAGATGATTGATTCTAATCTTGGATAATGGTAGAGAGTAGATAATAAGCAAGCTTATGGTAGTGCAAGAAGCATGTGTGTATGAGTGAATTCCATTTTCATCATGAACTTAGCATTTAGGAAGAGAGCCACCAAAAGTTTTCCTTGAGAGGTTTAGTGAGTGAAATTCATCTCAATGAATCATAAAGGTTGAATTGGTTAAGTTGTTGATTTAAGGACAAGATACTAGACTATAGAGCTTAGATTTTTGAGAATTAACAACCCTAGGTAATCTCTTTTCAATTGCTTCTACTTATGTTTGGGAATAAACTAGGGGATACATAGTTTATACTTTTCGCGAGACGCTCAAGCCTAAGTGTGGGGGAGTTGATAAGTGTCATTTTGTTGATCATTTCATATGCTTAAATCCGTATTTGATCCATATTTTACTTGTATAATTGTGGATTTACTCTAGATTCTAGGATTTATACTCTTTTTGGACTTAATTGCAAATTTTGATATTTTCGAGTTGTTTTGCTACTAAATTTTTGATCAACTTTTGCAGGCTCGGAGGGATCATGACCTAGGTTATGTTGGGTCAAGGCTGAGTCAAAAGTGGACCAGATCAAAGGAATCAAGCGTCGACTCATTTGGACCGTCCGATGCAAGAACGGTTAGATCTAGACCATCTGAGAACTTCTGATCGATCCGAGCTGGAGTTAAGGCTAATCGAGCGATCAGATCAAGATCTGAGAGTTTCAGCCCAATCGGAGATCATCTAGCCGTTGGATTATGATTAGAGTAATCTAGAACGTCCATTTCAAATATCAGTTTGATCTGAGCCATCCGCTACAGATCTGGCAGATCCGAGCTACCACGAGGATGATCCTGACCTCTGATCAAGATCTGGAAATTTTGAATCAAATCGGAAGAGGATCCACCGTTGGATGAAGCGGGATGAATCTCAGCCGTCCATTAATTACCTACTTAAACTGCCGTCAGATCTGATTTTTGCTCTGTCGCGTCTTCGCAGCTTCAGCTCGTTCTTCTTCGTTCTTCTCCGGTTTTACTGCATTTCTTCGACGATTTTCTTCAGTGAAGGCGTGGCCAACTCGATCACAATCTTGGATCAAGATCTGGATCATTGGGAGAAGGTTTCAATGGCGAATTTGACTCCAGATTGCGCCAGATGCAATTTAGAGCAGATCTGACATTGGAGTTTAATTCTTAGCGATTTGCGAGTTTAAGGGGTTCTTGGCTTGCCCTTGCGTGACGAACAAGGTGGTCTTGATACAAGGAATGGTCGAGACTTAATTTTAATCGCATTTCTTTTGTTTTCATAGCTGTAATTTCAGTTTCTGCAAGTTGTTCTTGTTCTGTTTTGTATCAGCTGTTTCATTTTCGTTTCTGAATCTTTCCAGCTTTAATTAGGTTCTATATTGCAAATATATTAGTTAGTGAACTTGTTCAATGATCCATTGTATTCAATTTTAATGAATTCTTAGTTTACAGCTTGCGATTTAATCCTATTATCAGTGTATCAGTCTGTTTTCTGCATTTCTCTTATTGTTCCTGAACTTTGTATCAGAGATTTCATCTCTTGATTTGTTTTCGCAATTGTTAGCTTGTAATTCAGCATCTTAAGTAGATATTAGCAGTGAACAATTGTACTCAGTTGATCAGATTTAAACCTAGCTGCATCTCTGAATCGATTTTGACTAAACTGTTGCGTATCAGTTTTCTAAAACTGATCTTGCGTATCAGTCTTTGCTAGGGCTCTGAATTTTGTATCCCATAAGTCTTAGAGTCTCTTCTGAAGTTCCATGGTAGCTGGTTCCATTCGTATAGCACTTCCTTTCAATTTCTGCTTCAAATTTCAGTAGCGTATCAATTTCAGTTTCTGCCATTGAGTTTCAGTTTCAGATGTATTCCAATCTTGAGTTCCTGAATCGTGTACTCAGATAGATGTAGTTTTATTTTCTGAAGTTAGGTTGTAGCTTGTCTCTTCTACTAGGAAGTCGAATTAAATTTCTGAACTTGATCTCCTAAGATGCACTTCAGTTTATTTCTGCAAAGTTAGTTAAATTTCTGCAAACTAGGCATTTCAGAATTGTTTCAGTTAAATGTTTCAGCAAATTCCAAGTTTCCATCTCTGAAATCAATTGTTTGGTTCACTTGTTTACCGAATCAGTAGCTGCATTCCTGTTCTTGAGTTTCCGAAGTCTTCATTCCATTTCTGCAGTAGTCTCCAGCCTGTGCATATAAGGTTGCATAATTCTGCAAGCTTAGTTTCATTTCAGTAATTTCAGCTAAAAGTTTATGATGTTTGTGCCAAGTACATGCTTCATGTAGAGTCAGCTTCCGGCACAACAGATTTCTTTTGTTTCTGCATATTAATTGTTTCATTTCTGCCCTTTGCATCAAGTGAGTTCTTGCACTAGTTTCAATTGCAAATTCAGCTATTGTGTTACTTCATTTGTTTAGCCTTTGATTTGAAGCATCATATCTTGCTGTCATGTGTTGAATTGCTGCATTTGAATTCTGAATCTAACTCATTTCTTGTTGCTGCACTCATTTTCGAATTTCTTCCTTAATTCATACTCAGTTGAAGTGATTAGTATTCAGTTGTCAATTTCAGTTTTGGCTCTTATCATCATCTTAGCATCAGATTCTTTTAGTCCCTGCATATCAAGAGTTTTCTTATTCATTTGTTCAGTATTTGTTTCGCATTCAACTTTAGACTTATTCTCCAAAACTCAGTTAAGTAGCAATGGTGATAAAGTTTTCCATTAGTTGAATTCATTAGCTACCATTACCTTGGTTAGTTTCTTAGTTAAGTCTCATTTCCTTGTCATTTCTTTTTATTGCATTTTCTTGTCTAATCGAAACAAAACCCCAAGATTTAACTTGAAACCCAAAAATAGTAACGACACATAACTCAAGTACTAATCAAACAACTTGAACTAGTCCTTGGAAAAATACGACCTGTGGCCCCTTACTACGATTTTCTTCTTTGATTGCAAAAAGGGTTTCCAGCACATATATAAATTTCTAAATTTGAGACCCACTTTCGTGACAGTCATTTTGGGTCCATCAGACACGAAGAAGGGTTCTTGCGTCAGATCGCCACTGGGAGGAGCTCAGGGAAGCTTGCTGCGTTCTTGTCCGTGATAAGTGTTTGAGTAAGATCTTTCTTGTTTTTTCTTTGTGCTTAAACTTTATCTGTCATTGAAACACTGTGGAGAGGTTACTCCACCGAGAAGGAGGTTGCTTTTTATCCTGTGATCACCGGGGCTTGATTTGCCGACGATCAAGGGATCGCCCACCTTAAGGGCACGCCAAGGAGTAGGGGCAAGTTATCCCCGAACCTTGTATATCCTCCTTGTTAGCGATCTTGCTAGCTGTGTTTGGTTTGTTTGCGCGTTAGTTTTCTGCACACCTTGTTTTCTATTCTTTCCGCTGTGCTACTGATTTCTAAGTTGCAGAAACTTGCTAAGTGCCAAAGGTTGCATTGATTGGCTATATTCACCCCCCCCCCTCTCTAGCCATCACGTTTCCAAGAAGATGTTCCCAAAGTTACCCAATTGTTTCCCAACAATTTTGAAATAATCATGAAATGCAACTCAACCCTATGAAGCACGACACATTCCCAACTCCCGTCTTAGGAAACTAAATTCATTTTCGGGAATTGGTTTAGTGAAAATGTCGGCTAGGTTTGATTTGGACTCTACATGAGAGAGTACAATATCTCCACTAGCTACATGATCCCTAGTGAAGTGGTGACGCACCTCAATATGTTTGGTCCTAGAATGATGGACTGGATTCTTGGTTAAGTTAATTGTGCTTATGTTATCACATAACACTTGCACACCCTTGTAACTCAATCCATAGTCCTCTAAAGTATGTATCATCCACAACAATTGTGATACACTCTCTCCCATGACGATATATTCTGCCTCGGTCGTGGAGAGAGCAACACAATGTTGCTTCCGACTTGACCAACTTACTAAGGACGAACCTAAGAATTGGCAACCCCCACTTGTGTTTTTCCGGTCCAACTTACATCCAGCGTAGTCGGAATCCGTATAGCCAATTAAATCAAATGATTCGGTACGGGGGTACCATAGACCGACACCAATTGTGCCCTTAAGATATCTCAAAATTTGCTTAACATCAATTAAATGAGATTCCTTGGCACAAACTTGATACCTAGCGCACATACCCACAGCAAATAGGATATCCGGTTGACTAGCTGTGAGGTATAGCAAACTACATATCATGCTTCGATATTGAGTTAAATCAACGGGTTTACCACTCTCATCATTGTCTAATCTTGTGTTTGTGGCCATGGGAGTGGTTACCTCCTTTGAATCACTCATGTTAAATTTTCGAAGCATTTCTTGTGTATACTTTGATTGGTGCACATGGATACCATCGCGAGTTTGCTTGATTTCAAGTCCAAGGAAGAAAGTCAATTCTCCCACTAGACTCATTTCAAATTCACTTTCCATGTGTCCAATGAACTCATTTAAATAGCCCCTATTGTTTGAGCCATAAATTATGTCATCGACATATACTTGGGCTAAAAAATATTGTCACTATCTCTTCGTAGAAATAGTGTAGGGTCTATTTGACCTCTAACGAAGCCCTTTTCAATTAGGAATGTCGACAACCGCTCATACTAAGCTCGGGGTGCTTGTTTAAGGCTATAGAGTGCCTTTTTGAGCTTAAACACGTGGTTTGGGAATTCGGTACTCTCAAACCCCGGAGGTTGTTCGACATAGACCTCTTCTCTAATCAAACCATTTAGGAAGGCCGATTTGACATCCATTTGGTATAATTTGAAGCCACGATGTGCTGCAAATGCAAGCATCAATCGAATGGATTCTAATCGTGCCACGGGAGCATAGGTCTCATCATAATCAAGGCCTTCAACTTGACTATAGCCCTTGGCTACTAAGCGTGCCTTGTTTTTAATAATTTCTCCCTTGTGGTTCAATTTGTTCTTGAAGACCCATTTGGTTCCAATGATGGTGGTCTTCTTAGGTCTAGGGACTATGTCCCAAACTTGACTCCTTTCGAATTGACCTAGTTCATCTTGCATTGTAATAATCCAATTGGGATCATTTAATGCTTCATCAATTTTTCTAGGTTCAATTTCAGAAATTAGAGCAACTTCATTAGCCTCATTCCGGAAGAATGATCTAGTCCTAACCCCATGATGGATGTCTCCAACAATTTGGTCTTGGGGATGACTAGAGGCTAATCTAGTTTGCCTAGGAGTTGGTGGTGCTTCTTGAATATGTTCACTAGACACAAGTTCAGCCTCAGGATCCGGTTGATCAATGGGTTGTCTAGGTTCACCGTCATCAGACTTATCACCATCAACAACACTTGGAGTTTCTTTCAAACTTAGTCTCCTAAGTTCGAGTTGAACTCCTTCTACATTTTCTGATTGGTCAATTGATTTTGGAATTTCTTCAAAGACCACATCAGAAGACTCTTCAACTAATCTAGATTTCTTGTTGTAGACTCTGTAGGCTTTGCTAACGAGGGAGTACCCGACTAGTATCCCTTCATCAGCCTTTGCCGTGAACTTTCCAAGGTGATCCTTGGTGTTTAGAATGAACACCTTACAACCAAACACCCGAAGGTGTCTAACCGTAGATGGTTTCCCAAACCAAAGTTCATGGGGAGTCTTTTCTAAAAACCTATGGATGAGGACTCTGTTTTACACATAGCAAGCTGTATTTACAGCTTCAGCCCATAAGTAACTCGGGAGTGAGTACTCATTAAGCATGCTTCGTGCAGCCTCTTGAAGTGCTCGGTTCTTTCTCTCTACAACACCATTTTGTTGTGGTGTTCTAGGAGTAGAGAACTCATGTCTATAACCCCTATCTTGACAAAATTCTAAAAACCTTTGATTTTAAAACTCACCTCCATGATCACTCCTAATTGTCTTAATTGTTAATGATTTTTCATTTTCAACTCTTCTACAAAAAGAAATGAAAACATCTAAGGTTTGGTCCTTATATTTTAAAAAGTAAGTCCATGTATATCTAGTGAAATCATCAATGATCACAAAGCAATATCTACTTCCATTCAATGATATGATAGTACTATAATCAAATAGATCCATGTGAAGTAAATCTAAAGCGGTAGAAGTACTTACATCGCTTTTACCTTTATGTACAGATTTTGTTTGCTTACCCATTTGACATGCATCACAAAGTTTATCTTTCTCATACTTGATGCTTGGTAAGCCTCGGACTAATCCCTTGTTGGCCAACTTCTGGATGTTCTTCATGTTAACATGTGCTAACCTCCGGTGCCAAAGGGTGGACTCTTCTTCTTTTGACATGAAACACTTAGCAAAAGCATTAGTAGCACTTTTAAATGAAACTTGATAAATATTGTCTACTCTTGCTCCTACTAGTACCGTGTCCAAGGTGTCATTTTGTCTAACTAGACATTGACTTGGTTGGAAGTCAATTGTATAACCCGTGTCACACAATTGACTCACACTTAGGAGATTAAATTTCATCCCCTTGACTAGAAGGACATTTGAGATTCTAAGACATTCGGATATTTGAATGTCTCCTATCCCTATGACCTTAAGACTACCATTGTTTCCAAATGATACATTACCTCTACTTTCTTTGTGAAGTGTGGTAAACAATGATCTATCCCCGGTCATGTGTTTGGAGCATCCACTATCAACAAACCAAGTTGATAGATGCTCCCCCTCAATCATAACCTGCACAATTCGAAAAATAGAAGTTTTAGGTACCCAAACCTTGGGATCTAAAGCATCAACTAAACATGACTTAGGCACCCATGCCTTGACCATTTTCTTTTGGATTTTGGGTGTCCTAGATTGTCTCATATCAGTCCTAGACATGAGAGACACAAATGACGGTTCCTTAGGACGGTAACCAATACCGGCCCTATTGTAAACCGCTCTTTGGGCATTTAGGATCATATCTAGGGTCTTAGAGCTAGTTGAGAATTTCCCAAGAATATTCTTGAGCTTCTCAACTTTACTCTTCAATGATTGGTTTTCCTCTACTAGCAATTCATCATGCAAATCATTGACTTCCTCAACCTTAGAGGACTTCAAATTTTCAATTTCAAGTTTCAATGATTTAATTTCATCTTCTAGCACTTCAACATGTAAATCATCAATGTTATCATCCCTAGAAGCTTTCAATTGATCAATTTCTAATTGCAATGCTTTAACCTTATTTTTGGACTTCTTAAGCATACTAGTTAAACATGCAATTGCTCTATAACACTTTTCAAGCTCGGGAGAAGTTACCTCTTCATCATCCGAAGATGATGAAGCCGCGTTTGAGGAGCTTGAAGATTCATCACTGCTCTCCTCTCCAAGAGCCATGAGTGCCACTTGCCTTGTGCTCTTCTCCTCCTCTTCATCGGATGAGCTAGAAGATGACTCATCCCAAGTGGCCTTCAAGGCCTTCTTCTTCTTCTTGGATCTCTCTTCTTTTCTTTTGGATTTCTCCTCCTTCTTCTTTAGTTTAGGACATTCATTCTTGAAATGCCCTTTCCTACCACACTCAAAGCAAGATGCATTAGTCTTATCAAGCTTAACTTCACTAGAGTTACCTCTACCCTTGAAGCGTCGATCCCTTCGCATCATTCTTCGCACAAAGTTTGCCATCTCGGAGGTAGAAGAGCCGCTGCCATCTTCCTCGGAATCGGACTCAGATTCGGAAGAGGATGAAGACGAAAAGACCTCATTCTCCTTCTTCTTCTTGTTGGATCGGTCCCCTGCAACTAAGGCAATCCCCTTCTCCTTGGGGCCTTTGTTAGCCATTTCATGCAATTACATCTCACAAAATAAGTCATCTAACTTTACAATAGATTGATTCTTGGATACTTTGTAGGCATCCACCATGGATGACCACAAAGCATTCCTCGGAAATGCTTTCAAGACATACCTCACAAGGTCGCGATTCTCGACCTTTTCATCAATTGAATGAAGCTCATTGAGGACTTCCTTGAACCGGCTATGGAGCTCACTTACCGACTCATTCTCCTTCATGGAGAGATTTTGGAGTTGATTGAGGAACAAATCTCTCTTGGTAATTCTTGAGTCCCGGGTGCCCTCGTGAAGCTCGATGAGTTTGTTCCACAAGTCCTTTGCACTTGTGAATGGACCAACCTTGATGAGTTGGTCTTTGTTCATGCCACATTGTAGAGTGACAACTGCCTTCGCGTCGGCTTCACTCTTTCGCGTTTGTTCGGCAGTCCACCATGAAGACTCGAGTTCTTTGCCTTCGTCATCCTTAGGAGGGATGAATCCCTCCTTCACCGCGAACCAAGTGTGGATATCCATCTTCAAATAGTATTCCATCTTTGATCTCCAATATTGAAAGTCGGCGCCATCAAAGAATGGAGGTCGGGTGGTAGAGAAGCCTTCTCTCAAAGCCATCTTGTTGATAACTCTTGGATGTTAAGCCGTAAACAGAGCCCCTTGCTCTGATACCACTTGTTGGAAATGAGATGGCTAGAGAGGGGGGGGGGTGAATATAACCAATCACCTTTTCTTTGAAACTTAACAAGTTTCCTGTACTCAACTTATCAGTAGCACAGCGGAAGAAACAAAAGGAAATGAAGCAGTGCAGAAAACCAAAACAGAAATCGAAAACAAACAACCACAATTAGCAAGATCGCTAACAAGGAGGGTTTACAAGGTTCGGGGATAACTTGCCCCTACTCCTTGGCGTGCCCTTAAGGTGGGCGATCCCTTGATCGTCGGCAGATCAAGCCCCGGTTATCACCGGATAGGAAGCAACCTCCTTCTCGGTGGAGAAACCTCTCCAGAGTGTTTCAATCACAGATAAAGTTTAAGCACAAAGAAACAACTAGAAGGATCTTACTCAAACACTTAGCAAGGACAAGAACACAGCAAGCTTCCCTGAGCTCCACCCAGTGGCGATCTCACGCAAGAACCCTTCTTCGTGTCTTCCCACTGTCGGACTCCAAGCTCCTTGTTCTCTCCTTCAAGCGCTCAAGTAATGGATGATTGCTTCTCGAAATCAGTAGCTTGCTCAAAGTAATGAAGCTTCAAGAACGCAGCAAGCTTGTAATGGAGAACTCAAGGCGCAGCAAGAAAATTGGTTCGCAAACTCTGCTTCCACGAAGCTAGCTTCCGCGCTTTTGATTCTCCACACAGCACCAGGTGACAACATCCTGCGTAGCCTCCAGCTACCACACTGCCAACGCCAGCTACCACTGAGCCCTCTCTGGTCTTCCTGAGATCCCCTCAGCCAAGCCCTAGTCTCGGCTCCAGTCTGCAGCTTGGCCGTTGCAACCTGAAATGGAGAATCGGACAAACTTGCTCCAAGGAAAGCCTCCATTGACCTCTCCTTGAGTGTTTGAGTCCTCCCCTGCCACCTGCAGCTTAATCAGAGTGTTAGAGCAGCGTATCACACAGTAAATCAAATATCAGATGTAAGTGGCAGCAAATCAGATATGGTCAGACGCGATCAGAGCGTCTGACAGAGCAATTTGAATTAAAGTGATCGGTCACCTGACCGATCAGAGAGCCTCCTGATCGGTCACCATACCGATCAGGCTGGGTCCAGACCGATCAGGCTCCGTCCTGATCGATCCCCAACGCTCAATCAGAAATCGCGATTTCTTTGAGATTCTCCTGGACTGATCACCAGACCGATCCCAGGTTGTGGATCGTTCACCGGACCGATCCACCCTTATATTGGGTGATTTCTGAGTTTCTCAGCCTAAGCCTTCTGATCGGTCAACTGACCGATCAGGGTGTCACCTGATCGGTCATCAGTCCGATCAGATCATCACCAGACCGATCAGGAACCGTCCTGATCGATCTTAGTGAGGAACCCGCGAAGCTGGATCGTTCACCAGAACGATCTGCACAGTGATCCTGATCGGTCATCAGACCGATCAGGAGCAGTTCAGCAAGGGAACTCAACCTCACTGCTCGCTCCCTGATCGGCCACCAGATCGATCAGGAGCAGCACAGTAGGTTCCCAACCTCACTGTGTGCTCCCTGATCGGTCACCAGACCGATCAGTCATTGCTGGATCGGTCACCAGACCGATCCACGAAGGAGCAGCGTGCCAGAATCCCTGATCGATCACCAGACCGATCCAGGGACTCAAACTTAGCCCTCCAAGCTAAGTTTTCATCCACCTTAGCCCTCCAAGCTAAGGATTTTTCACCTAACTCTCCAAGTTGGGAATTTGCACCTAACCCTCCAAGTTAGGACTTTTCACCTAGCCCTCCAAGCTAGGACTTTTCACCCAACCCTTCCGAATTAGAACTTTTCCAAACCTAGCCCTCCAAGCTAGGACCTGACCCTCCAAGCCAGGACTTTTTCACCTAATTCTCCAAGACGGGAATTTGCACCTAACCCTCCAAGTTAGGACTTTTCACCTAGCCCTCCAAGCTAGGACATTTCACCCACCTCTTCCGAATTAGGATTTTTCACACACCTAGCCCTCTAAGCTAGGACTTTCAACACCTAACCTCCCAGATCAGGATTTTCCAACACCTAGCCCTCCAAGCTAGGATTTTCCATACCATGCCTAATCCTCGATCAGGACTTAATTATCATCAATAATCATCCACCTAAACTAAAATCGGTGTCAACACCAAAATAACAATCAGGGCCAGACTGCATCAATACAACCTCCCAGAAGGACTTCTAAAGAGCATATAGTGGGAGGAGTTGAGTTTACTTTGACTCGTAGCAATTCACCCCGAGAGTGAATTTTGCACCTTAATCGTCTCCGACCACCGAGACATACTATTGCGAAGTTGATGAGGGAGAGAGCAATGCACTATGATATTGATCACGCAAGGATAATTCTCTCGATCACCCATACCACCCCACTACCGAGATGGATGCTCCGTGCTATCTACCCAACTTGAAGGGGAGTTTGATTTTTCTTGCACTCTTATTTCATTGTAAATATCATTTTTATATTTTCTAGCAGTGAGTTTTTCTTTTAAAGTAAGTTCTTGCTAGTAAATGCTTAGGTAGTGTAGAATGAATAAAGATTCATTGTAGATACCATTTTATCCTTTTTGGCACTTTGTTGCATGCATGAGTTGGAATAAATGTTTCTCTCTAGATTTTCTTTATATCATTTTAGAGTTCTTTGAAAGTGAATTAAATTTGGTTGTTAAAACTTAGGATTTGAGCCAATGAATAAAAATTTTTGGATGCTTGAGTACTACTTAGTTATGGACTCTAGATTGATGACTTGAAATAAATTCTTTTTACCTAGTTAGGATTTGGACTTATTTTTGAGATACACACATGTGATTATACTCTAGAACTTGCTTAGGTTATTTCAAAACCATATTTCTATGATAGGACCACATTTATAGAGGTGAATCACACTGTTCCCTTTTTCATATCATTTTTACAACATTCCTTGTTGATACACTCTTTATTCTATTTTTCCGTTCCCTATTTTTCTGTTCATAACCATATTTTTCATGGACTTGGGTGCTTTGATTATTTCTTGATGTTACTTTCCACGAGACGGTCAAAAAGCTAAGTGTGGGGGAGGTGACTAGTGTTTTGGAAATGTTTTGGTAAGAAATGATGCATTTTGGAAGTTTATTTTTGGTTGAATTATGATTGGCAATCTATTTTGATGGATCTAAAGGAATGAAGAAAGTGTCAAGGATGCAATTCAAAAGAAAGAAAAAAAAAAGAGAAAAAAAATTGCGGTAGATGAAAAGGTGCCAAATTTGAAGGAGTTTTGTATCAAGAATTAGTTGCAAGAAGTGGTTAGTGAAGGTAACATTTGGATCATCTAAATTCCTAATTATTATTTGTTGTTTCGAATTCTATGAGGAAAATTTCTGCTGAAATCCATGAGCTTATTCTGAAGGTGGCTAGAGTTTTGAAGTATTTTGTGGCACCATGCTTGCTTGCAATTTTGTCAATGAGGTCCCAACTATGGTTAATGTGACACCTAATCTAACTGATATTTGCCATTCCTCCTGCTTCATACTGGAAGCAATGCGGCAGTGGATTGAAATTTGAAGTGGAGAATGTTCAAAGGAATTAGTGCTTGAAGAAAGGAAGGATTTGTGAATAATAGTGGAATGAGTTGTAAGGAAAAGTTTGCTTCTATTCGAGAGAAACTAAATATTGCTGTCAAGAAAAGAAAGGATTAGTACAACAAAGAGAAGGTCTGAAAAACTAAGACTGAAGTGGAGATGAGGAAGTTCAGCTAGCACTGCAAAGAAGAGAAAAAAAGAGAAGAAGAAAAAACAGAAACAGAACAGCAAAAAAAAAAAAGAAAGAAGGAAAAAAAAGAAGCATGAAGTGTCAGGAGATGAGTTAGAATTCTGAATTGGAAGAAGAGAACAAGATGCTAGCTGATGATGTCATTGATTGAAAGATTGAAATCTCGGTAGAAACAGTTCAGATTGTGTTCAGTTCAGCTACTGATCAGACTCTGATCGATCCCCAATCCGATTAGGGAGGTGTTGATCGGTCACTCAGACCGATCAGAAGCAACTCAGACCGAACAGAGGGAAGCCAGAACGATCAGAAGACTGTTTAACCGATCAAAGTCAGAGTTGATCAGTCTCTTGACCGATCATGAGGAGTCTGATCGGTCTCTCGACCGATCAACAGAGGGCTGGCACACCGAATCCAGTGACAACTTTGATTTCTGCAGAAAAAGAAAAAAAAAGAAAAAGAAAAGGGGCAAAGTTCATCTAGTTGCATTCTTAGTATCCAAGTCTTCCACTTCCTTTACTTTTCCATTTACTAAACTTCTATTTCATTTTTATCATTACATATCTCCTAAATTTGTTCTCATAAGCCTTTGTAGGTGTGGATTCAATTCAAGAATGATGGTGGAGAGTAGAGCATAAGCAAGCTTATGGTAGTGCAAGAACCATGATGTGTTTGAGTGAACTCCACTTTCATAAAAATGTAGAACTTAGGAAGAGAGCCACCGAAAATTTCCTTGGAATGATTTGTGTGTTTAATTCATCTCAATTAGTCATGAAGGATGAAGTATACTAAGTTGTTAACTAAGGACAAGATACTAGTCCATTGAGATAGATTTTTGAGAATTGATAACCCTAGGTAATTTTCCTTTCAATTGTTTCTAACTATGATTGAGAATAATCTAGGGGGTACATGATTAGTTCACTAGTTAGTTGTGCGAGACGCCCAAGAGCAAGTGTGGGGGAGTTGATAATTACCATTTTGTTGATCAAATTAGGCTCTCAAATCCATGTTTTGATCCCTTTTTATATGCTTAAGTTTGCATTTACATTAGGTTTCATGAATTATCTCTATTTTAGCTTTGGATGCAAATCATTGTATATTTGAGATATTTTGGCACTAAAATTTGAATCTAATTTTGTAGGCTTTGAATGATCATGGACCTAGATCAGATTGGATCAAACTTGAGCTAAGACTTGGCTTCTATCAAGATGATGAAGAGATGAATTAATTTGGGTCGTCCGATCAAGAAACGGGAAGATCTGAGTCATCTGTCAACTTCTGATCAATCCGAGCTCAAGATAGAGTTATTCAAGACCGCAGATCAAGATTTGAAAGTTTGGGCCAAATCAGAAGTCATCTAACAGTTGGATCAAGCTTAAGAGGAGTCTAAACCATCCATTCAAAAGGAGGGGAGATCTGAGCCATCTGTTGCAGATCTGATTGATCCAAGCTAAGGAGGACCAAATCCTGACCATTGATGGAGATCTCAGAAGTTTGATTCCGATCCGAGTTGATCTGACCATTGGATGGAGCGAGGATGATCACAACCGTTCAAATTCAAATGGGATAAATTAAAATTGAAACTCCTTCTCCTAGCTTGTCGTCGTCGCGAGTCGCGAATTCTGTTTCCAGTTCATCCTGTTCATCGTTCTTCTTCAAGGTTTCTTCTCTAATCGCGAGCGGCCACATCAAATCCACGTTTGTTTTCAAGTTTTCAGATCATCAAGATCGATTCCTAGTTAAGTTTGCAACAAATTTCTTCTCTGAAAGGAGATAATGTGAGGGTTTCGTCGGAGTTCCGTTTTTGCCAATGCTTCCGATTGATCGCTGGTTTTCTTAGTCCGGAGTTGTCGAAGCTTTAGAGGGGTTCTCCGAAGTATTCTGATAGTTTCTGAGCTTGATCGCAACCCAGCCAATCAAGAAGGAAGAGATCGGAATGAATTTTCAGCTACTGATCGTTCACTGCGATCGGACATACACGCTTCTGATCGATCACCAATCCGATCAGAAGAAGTCCTGATCGGTCCCGTGACCGATCAGGAAGATCAATTCGCATCAGTTCATTGCAAACTGATCAAGGGAGGTTTTCTTCGCTAGTTTTTGAGCTAGAAGGGTTTTAGCTCAGCTTTTGTGTGACGACAAAGGGAAGTCTTGACAATAAACCGATTTGATGTTCAATTTAGGATAATTTTGGTTCTAAACACTTTTTCTCCAAGTTGTTTTAGTTTGTTTCCAACTATACTTCAAGTCAAGTTCTTAAGCAATGTTTTGTTCTAGTTTTCATTATTCTGCAATGAGTTCCCTGCAATTAGTTCTTAAATTTCAATTCTATCATTTGAATTTAATTGCTCAGTTGTCGAATAAGTTAAATTTAGTTCCCACAATTTCCTAGTTAATTTTTGCTTAGCTGAGTTCATTCTGTCTCAACTGTATTTTCATTCCTTATTGCAAAACAAACCCCCATCTCAATTTGAAAACCCAAAAACATCAAACGACAAATTTCAAGCTTGAGTTAAGCATTCACAACTAGTCATTGGAAAAGTACGACTTGAGGCCCCTATACTACATTTAATTTTGTGAGCTAAGGGTTTTCAACTTATAAATATCTAAATTTGAGGTTCATCGTGACACTTGCTTGTGAGCGGAAGAAATCTCCTTCCTGTAAGCCCTGGGAGAAAGCACTGATTAGGACTTCCGGTGTGGCAGTCAGCACATCCAGCGCCACTCCATTAAACCTCTTGATGTAGGCTAGGAGAGATTCTTTTGGGCCTTGCTTTAGCGCGAACAGTTGAGACTGGTCTTGTGATGCCTCCGGTTGCTGGCAAAGTGTTGGAGAAAAATGCTCCTCAACTCCTCAAATCTTGACACCGACCCATTGGGGAGTCGATCGAACCACCTCTGGGCTGGTCCCGAGAGGGTGGTTAGGAAGGCTCGACACTTCATGCCTTCCGGATATTGGTGTAGCAAAGCAGCACTCTCAAATTTCATCAAGTGCTCTTCCGGGTCGATGGTTCCTACATACTCGGGGATCGTGAAGATCGGAGGTGCCTGGGAACTGGGTCCTCCAGGATCCACGAAGAGAAAGGGTTACGTACTAGGGTGGCTGGAGGGGGGTCGGCCGGGGCCTTTTCCTTATCTATACGCGACCCGTGCATCTGGTTGGACGCCAATGCCTCGGCCGGCATCGAATCGTCTTCGTCGTCCCAATCCCGATAAAAAGCCGCGGGAAAGGGAACGGAACCACCCTTGTGTCGGGCAGGCCTTCCTCGTCCTCCCGAATGCCATGCGTTGCCGGCGCGGGGAATCTAGGCGCCTGGCTACCGACCTGTGAAGGCCTTTGGGGGGTCTTCTGATCTCAAACAACCATCAGGAGCTCATACTCCTCGGGCATGACAGTCATCATGACTCGGTTGGGATCTTCCATCTTTCACTCACGATCAGGCGAACACCCCTCCTTCAATTCTAGCGCAAATTTGATCCTGTCGCGAAGCGAGGTGGACTCCCAAGAGCACATGGTCTCCCAAAGATCACGAGCAGCAGGGGTTGGCTGGCTCCAATCTGTAAGAAAAGGACCGTTAGCGAACCCGTCGGGAAAAGTCCCCGGCAAGGCACTCCGATGGTCAAGTCAGTCCCCGGTGGTGGAAGAGCAAAAGGAATGCAACAGTAGCAAAAACACTATTGCGCGTACTGTTGCTGCAAGTTGCATCAATGATGTCCTCTCTAAATGTTTTAATGTTTGATAATATACTTAAGTCAGTAATACATTAAATAAAGGAAGGGGAGTTAAGAGAGGAGTAACAAAATGAACCAAAGTCTAGTAAACCTAGGTAATAAGTCCTGGTTCGAAGAATTGGGCACTAAGTCCTGATCATGGATTGGGCACTAAGTCCTGGCAAAGGGCTGGGCACCGAAGACCAGCTCGGAAGGTGGACACTAAGTCCTGGTCGAGGACTGGGCAAGAAGACCTGGCCGAGGGTTGGGCACCGAAGACCTAGTTCGAGAATTGGGCACGAAGACCAGGCCGAGGGTTGGGCACCGAAGTCCTGGACTGAGGTTTGGGCACGAAGTCTTGGTCCGAGGGACTGAGCAACTTAGCTGAGCGATGACTAAGGACAAAAGTAGAGATGGGTCAGGGTTCGGACGTCTCGAGATCCGAGAGTATCAGAAGCTAAGAAAAAGTCCACCCGAAGGACTGGTGGCAACCGTCTCCTGAAGGGAGTAGGTGAAAGGTGCGTTCTCGGGGATGGGAACTTGCGTCGGTTCGACCTAGGGTTTCGTAGAAATTCGAAGTCAGAACCAAGTCCTTAAGGCTAATATTGTGTGTATATTTGCTTTGTATTTGTGTATCTTGCAGGTACCAAGAACCGAAGACAAAGCAGGCAAACAACACGGCTGGAAGCATTGAAGCCACGCACCCCCATCAATGGGGGCGCCCCATGCAATTAGGCGCCCCCATCAATAGGGGCGCCTGGGGGCGCCTGACTCAAAGAAGAAAAATAGGTTGCAGGGATCTAAGGCAGAATAGGCTTCCATTCAGGCGCCCGGGACCATACGGGCACCCTCATCAGCTCAAGCGCCCTGGTCAAAGGTTTTATCAGCTGCGGCGAGTTCAGCGCAGAGATAAGGTTTGACCAAGCCCATAGGGGCGCCCCGGTGATCACAAGCACCCGTATGAAGCCTATAAAAGGGGCCTCGACCACTCAGCTTCAAACACAACTTCCAAGATCCATTTTGAGCGTTCTAACTGATGACAAAGCGCTAACGATGAGGCTCTGCGACCGGGAGGCTCCAGGAGGAAGTGCGCAACACTTCAGAGGTCCAGATCGACCGAGTTTCAAACCTTGTTTGTTCGGTTTGCTTTAATTATTTTGCATTTCAATTCCTATCATTTTTGCTTGTATATTAACTGTAAGACGGGTTTTCTCCGCTTCCGAAAATTCCGGAAAGGAGACCAATATTGGACTCACGCCGAGTACATAGGCCTTGGACGTATTGACCCTGGGGGGTCGGGAACCAAGTAAATAAATCCTGCGTGTCTGCTGTGCTCTTTTAGTTTTCTGTTTTACTTTTCTGCTGTGCTACTAACGCTTTGATTAGAACGATCGAAAGTTTATGATTTTCCGCAACAAGTTTTCATCGTCGATATTCACCCCCCCTCTATCGACGGCACCGGTCCTACAAGTGGTATCAGAGCCAGACCGCTCTTCACCGTACTAACCGCCGACGGAGCAACGACGCCAGGAGTTGAGGGGGAACCCAGGGGTGAATCAGGTATATTTTATTTTAAAATGTCAATTTTTAAATTTCATGTTATATGCTTCAAATGCAGGGAGAGAGGACACTATAAAAGTCAGTGCCCTACTCGTAAGATTTGGTCTACACCACCGGAGGCAAAGGAGGCACCACCGCCCGGAGTCTAGAGGGTTAAAAACCACATCAGATGCTGCAAATGCGAGAAATACGGACACTATAAAAATAAGTGTCCGGTAAAGGTACGTAAAATTTATGTTCCGAAATTTTTTAAATTTCCTGCACTTTCTTATGTAAATTATTTAGATAATTTTTCTAAAAAATTAAATTGTGTAAATAGACAAATTAATGTCTTGCATGATCAACTAGATAATATAGACAGTAATAAACTATCAAAAATTAACTCTTTAATTATCAATATCAATAAATTAATCTGTAAAATTAATTCTGAATTTCCTAGAGATAATACTGATTTTAATTCTGAAAATAGATCTGATAAAATTACAGAAATTAATTCTGAAAACCTTAAGGATAACTCTGAATTCAAATTCGAAAACCTTAAGGATAACTCTGAATTCAAATTCGAAAACCTTAAGGATAACTCTGAATTCAAATTTGAAAATCTTAAAAATATTCCAAAGGATAATCCTGAAACTAATAATAAAATTATTGAGGATAATTTTGAAATTTTTGAGGATAATTCTAAGGATATTTCTGAGGTCAATGGAGATGAAATCTTCCTAGATGATAATTTAATTGTCAAATCTCTAGATAATATTGAAAATTATTACAAAACATTAACTAGTGACCCAAATTACTCCACCTATGTTGAGGGATGTGATTTTGAGGATGAGGAGGAGATACAATTTACTGAAATCAGCCATAGTCAATAAAAATCACAAAGATTCAAATAAACCTGAATTATTGGAAAAACTTGAAAAGATAAGTAAGGAAGAAGTAGTGGATGAGTGAGAAATTTTCGAGATAATTAAGATTATGAACTTAAACCCACAACTATTAATTAATCATTTCAACCTTAATTATTCAAATTAATTCGTAATTAAGTAAATTTAATCTTTAATTAATTCAACTTAATTCAATTAAATCTTAATTAATACAAATTCAATTAATCTTTAATTAATTCAACTTAATTTAATTAAATCTTAATTAATTCAATTAATTCAATTAAATCTTAATTAATTCAAATTAATTCAAATTAATTCAATTGAATCTTAATTAATTCAAATTAATTCAATTATATCCTAATTAAGTCAAATTAATTCAACTTAATTCAATTAAATGTTAATTTATTCAAATTAATTAAAATTCAAATGAAATTAATTCGTATTTAAGTTAATTAAATCCCAATTAATTCTTAACTAATTCAATTAATTCTTAAATAACTTAAACTCAAACTAAATAAAATCTTACCCAAACCGTAACAATTAAGTTAATAAAATTAAATATGTCAAAGTGGGTTGACATATTCGCGGGTTCACACGACATGTATCAAATCGAAAATTTGATACATTATTAGAAACTTAAATAAAATGATTTGAATTGTTTGACTTATGCATAACTGTCATGTCATGCATCTGCTATTTTTTTTCAATTTATGCCATGTCATTCATGTTTAATTTTATGCATAATTTAGAACGGCTATAGGAAAAAGGCTAGTTGAAACTTGAACAACCTAGTATTGGGTGGAGGTGAGATAATAGTACGTTAGGGAAGCCATTTTGGTGGAACTAGCCGAAGCTACCGATCCAAAACCCAAGCTAGTTAGACCAAAATCTTTCAAGGAGTAACTTGAAGATGAATTTTCAACAAAAGACTTTGTCAAGGAAAGGGTTGATGATCCAATAAGGCTACGACCATAGAAGGCCTAGTGCCTCGCCAAGACCTGGAAGTCATTTATTGAAAATCAAATTCACTTTACTATTGCTAGATTTGAATCTAACACAAGTTTTAATTAAATCTTAGATTTAATAATGAGAAAAATGATTCAAGCATCTCACAATACACCCATAGGGCAACTATGATTGTTGTATTGAGATATCTAAAATGGGTGAGATGTTAAGGACTAATAAATTGAAAAATATTTTTCAAAATTGTTAAGATATTTTTCTAAAAATATATTTTCAAAATAGTGCTTAAACATAATAATATTTTTATGAAATTCATGCTTGTCTGATTGGTATACATATTATACATTTTTCAAAAGTATATCTTTTCAAAAATTGTTTGTCTCACACAATTAGACACAAGTCTCTTAGGTCAACACTAAAGTTCCTTAAGGCACTTAGATAGAGTCAAACGGTGTTGGATGCAAGGAGAGTGTTTTATTCTTTTTAATCTTTAAAATATTTTTCGAAAACTGCGCCTTAATTTCTATCAAATATGTTTTCGAAAAAGCTTATACTTTAAAAATTATCTTCTTTCCAAATTGTGGTTCCAAAATTTATCTATCTGAAAATTATTTTTGATAAACCCTAAAGACACAGAGGAAGGTCCACTTCATGATCTATAAGGACTCCTAGGATGTGTCAAATTTAGGGGGAATCTAAATCAAATGAAGACTTTTTGACAAGTTTTTTTGGCAATTATTTGTTGTGAATTATTAAATAATTCTTGTGGTCTGAACCAAACCCTGAGGACTTAGAGGAAGAATACTTGTGGTCAACAAGATTCCTTGGACTGGGTTAAGTTAAGGGGAAGGTCAAATTACAAAGAATTATTTAATATATTTTCATGCGCTTCATTATTAAGTCATGTTTGAAAATATAATTTTTCTTCAAAGTACTGTTTTTAATCATATTAAATCTCTATCACTTTCAAAATAGTTTTTTTTGGAAATAATATTTACTTGGGCTTGAGAATTTCCAGGACACTTAGGAAAATGTCCTTGTAGCTAACAAGGTTTCCTAGGATTGTGTCAGACTGGACGATAAACCAAGTTAAGTAAAATATTGTGTCTTCAAAAGTTTATACATTTTTTAAAATGTACTTGCATATATTTTCAAAGTACTATAATTTCTTTTGCTTATCAAAATTTTGGTTGGAAATAGTACTTACTTGAATTTAGAGAATTTTTCAAGACACTTAGGAAAATATCCTTGTAGTCAACAAGGTTTTTTAGGATTGTGTCAGACTAGAAAAGAAACCAAGTCAAGTAAAATATTATGTTTTAAAAAAATAATATTTTTCAAAAGTACTTATACTTCTCAAAAACCTCATAATATTTTTCAAAATACTTATATTTTTCAAAAAAAATTTATATTTCTCAAAAGTACTTGCATTGTTTTCAAAAACTCAACTTATCTCACAGGTACTTGCATTCTTGAAAAATCTTTTCTAAAATTTTTTCTAAGAATTTTTTTTCAGATCAAACACTTTCTTACAAATACAAAATATTTTTCAGAATTGCACAAAACTCTTCAAAATGGATTTATTCTGGAAATTTAAATACTTAGTATTACTATACTTTCAAAAATTTATATTAAGTATTTTCAAAAGAACAAGATGTTTCCATTGTTGGTGCAAGTATTTTTTGGTTTCTTTTTGATGTATGACAAAGGGGGAGAGATACGCTTAAGTTAGAAATAAATTTTATTTTTTTCTCTATTTTACCCAGAGGATCAAAATTGGACTTTCAAAACTTAGATCATTTTTTCATTTGATCCCAAAAGTGAAAAATTAGCCCTTTCAACCAATCTAACTTAAGATATTGTCAAACATCAAAAAGGGGGAGATTGTTGGTGCAAGTTGGATCAGTGATGTCCTCCTCTAAATGTTTTAATATTTGACAATATACTTAAGTTAGTGATACATTAAATAAAGGAAGGGGAGTTAAGAAAGGAGTAACAAAATGAACCAAAGTCCTAGTAAACCTAGGCAATAAGTCCTGGTTTGAAGAATTGGGCACTAAGTCCTGATCATGGATTGGGCACTAAGTCTGGCAAAGGGCTGGGCACCGAAGACCGGCTCGGAAGGTGGGCACTAAGTCCTGGTCGAGGACTGGGCAAGAAGACCTGGTCGAGGGTTGGGCACCGAAGACCTAGTTCGAGGAATTGGGCACGAAGACCTGGCCGAGGGTTGGGCACCGAAGTCCTGGATTGAGGGTTTGGGCATGAAGTCTTGGTCCGAGGGACTGAGCAACTTAGCTGAGCGATGACTAAGGACAGAAGTAGAGATGGGTCAGGGTTCAGACGTCTTGAGATCCGAGAGTATCGGAAGCTAAGAAAAAGTCCACCCGAAGGACTGGGTGCAACCGTCTCCTGAAGGGAGTAGGTGAAAGGCGCGTTCTCGGGGATGGGAACTTGCGTCAGTTCGACCTAGAGTTTCGTGGAAATCCGAAGTCAGAACCAAGTCCTTAAGGCTAATATTGTGTGTATATTTGCTTTGTATTTGTGTATCTTGCAGGTACCAAGAACCGAAGACAAAGCAGACAAACAACGCGGCTGGAAGCATTGAAGCCAGGCACCCCCATCAATGGGGGCGCCCCCATGCAATCAGGCGCCCCCATGCAATCAGGCGCCCCCATCAATAGGGGCGCCTGACTCAAAGAAGAAAAATAGGTTGCGGGGATCGAAGGCAGAATAGGCTTCCATTCAGGCGCCCGGGACCATACGGGCGCCCCCATTAGCTCAGGCGCCCTGGTCAAAGGTTTTATCAGCTGCGACGAGTTTGGCGCAGGGATAAGGTTTGACCAAGCCCATAGGGGTGCCCCGGTGATCACAGGCTCCCGTATGAAGCCTATAAAAGGGGCCTCGACCCCTCAGCTTCAAACACAACTTCCAAGATCCATTTTGAGCGTTCTAACTGACGACAAAGCGCTAACGATGAGGCTCTGCGACCGAGAGGCTCCAGGAGGAAGTGCGCGGCACTTCGGAGGTCTAGATCGACCGAGTTTCAAACCTTGTTTGTTCGGTTTGCTTTAATTATTTTGCATTTCAATTCCTATCATTTTTGCTTGCATATCAACTGTAAGACGGGTTTTCTCCGCCTCCGAAAATTTCGGAAAGGAGACCAATAGTGGACTCATGCCGAGTACATAGGTCTTGGACGTACTGACCCTGGGGAGTCGGGAACCAAGTAAATAAATCCCGTGTGTCTACTGTGCTCTTTTATTTTTCTTTTTTACTTTTCTGCTGTGCTACTAACGCTTTGATTAGAACGATTGAAAGTTTACGATTTTCCGCGACAAGTTTTCACGGTCGATATTCACCCCCCACTCTATCGACGACACCGGTCCTACACGTACCTGGGGGATACGGAGCGGAGAGGCTTATATAGCCGGGAGAGCTGACAGCTTCTGCCCGATCTACCACCTTTTGTCGTGTACGAGGACAGGGTAAGGCACAACCACGGTGGCAGGGTATTATGCCGCATACCGGAATAAGGAAAGGGGCGATGTCAACTATGGGCGAGCGCCATCAGGCGCCGCTCGGCCTGACACGGGCATAGGCGGTCTCGGTACGGGGTGCTAGGGGATGGCAGGAAAATCATGGTGTCAATGAGGTACTCGCGATTCGGACCTGAATGGTATCAGGTTTGCCCCAACCCCGTACTTCGTCTGCTAATCTCGTGTCAGGGAGTGGGTGTTTCTATGGATTACGACAAAACCTCGAGTGCTAGTACCGACTGGTGGCTTAGAATGTTCCCGGGTCCTACTGCTGCTGCCCATGCAATGGTGCTTTCCGAATTAGGGTACGCTTGGATTGGCCTACCCGACCGGATTCGGCTAAACCCAGAAGGAGGTAGTCGAAGACCTGATATCTCTCTGCCTCGGGGCTTCTATGACTCGGGACCCTCCTGACCCGAGGCTCCCCTAACTCGGAGGCATTCCGTTGCGAATCGGCCGTCCCGGTCGGGGTTGGTGTCCTACTGGCTTCGGAGGAAACGGGCCAAACCGCCCCCTGGCCTTGCGTTCAGCAGGCTCGTGGGCTCCCGGGCCTAATTTCGTCTGACGGGGCACCAGGCTGACATGCCACGCTACCTCCAAGTTGGGTCAAGATAAGGGTGGTAGACCCCTCCTTCTGCCTTTGTCATCTTCTCTCATAAATAACTCAATCTTTTGACAGGTTCAATCTTTCTGAGGGCGAGATTGAGCTGTCAAACGATCATTCATCTGTCTCTATTACTTGTTAGCCTACCTTCAACATTGGTGCCTGATGTATGGGAGAGAGTGCTTTCGGTTAATGTCCCTTTCTCATAATAAGAGGATTCTGTATATCTATTTGTACCTAACTGTGTCTAATCCTCATTAAATGGTTCTAATCGTAGGGACTATTCTCATCCTAGCCCCTTTATCACTTAGCCCCGCCACTCCATCCCACTCGGTTGGTCGCCCGAGGGGGCGCAACCAACCAACACTCGATCGTTAAGACACAAGATGACCCCTTGGGTGCCTGGCGAGCCGTTCTTGAGTGCCCGACCATTCGGTCGACCGAGAGGTGTGGCCGACCGGCGCTCAATCACCAGAAGATAAGGTGACCTCTTGGGTGCCCGGCAAGCCGTTCTTGGGTGCCTGACCATCCGATCGGCCGAGGTGTGGCCGATCGACGCTCGGTCACCAGGACATAGGGGTGACCTCCTGGGTGCCCGGCAAGTTGTTCTTGGGTGCCCGACCATGCAGTTGCCTGAGAGATGTGGCCGACCGACGCTCAGCCACCAACAGGTGAGCCTCTGGGTGCTTGATCAAATGAAAGCGTCGTCCGGGCGACCTTCTAACTGCATTTTATCTTGATTCGGTCCACGTGCTTGTCTTATGCCATTCTATTTGACCGGGCAACCCTAACGGACCGGATCAGTGGGGAATTCGGGGAAGTCAGTCAAAATGGCCTATCTCTCCAGTTGATACTAATCAAGTGAACCTGTTCGAGAGCGTAGAGATTGCTTAGTCACACTGACCACTCCTCGTCAATGGTCGGCGGCAGACTGGCAATTAACAAATAAATTGGTTGAGGTTTCATAGTCAGAATCTGTTTATATAAATATATAATGCAAATTGTTTGGATTTCGTCACGATACGATGTTTTTATTATAATTATTACTAGATACTGACCGCAACTTGAGTTTTCTATTGATTGCAACCAAAAACAAGGGGACAAACGTATTATCATTTGACCAATCGTGAGATAAGTGGCTCTTTTCCGATAAAGTTAAATGAACGTTAAATTTCATTAAGTAAATCATTCGAATTACCTTTGAATTAATTTTAAGATTTATATTGTAAAGTTGACTGCAACTCGCTATTATACATGGTAAAAGTTAGTCATTTCTATAATATATAATAGCTAGTTTCGGTTTTTATAATAATATTATTATTTTATATTGATTTTGTTTATTAGAGAATAATAATATGGTAATAATAATATTTTAATTAATAAAATTGATTTATTGATTGGAGAGTGACCGGTTAAAATAATATTTTAATAAATAAAATAAATTAAGAGACTACAAGACACACTATCTTTCAAATGAATATTATCTAATTACGATAGACTGTGTAAAAACTAACAAATACTCGTTATAATATGTACCAGTTGATTGTCAGCTTTATCCATTGTTATAGCTATCCGATAATTTTTTATATGATTTAACAACTATTCAATAGCTTCTACACGTACCTCATACAATAATATGAATTAAGTATATTTTTGGAATAAATTATTGATGGAGCATGTGATGTCTTTTTTATTTTTACCCCCAAAAACTATTGAAAATTAATAACAGTAATATTGGAACCCAACTTACTTGAACTTCACCAACTCGGATAGCGGTCGAAGTGAAGGCGGTGGAGGCATTCGTGGGATTGATGGAGATAAGTGGAGAGCCGACCTGAGAATGTTAATTATCAGAATGAGTTCTTATATATACTTTTCTAATTTATTCTAGAATCGATGAAAATTTAATGAGACTGGCAATCTTCTTCAATTCAATATAATCTTATCGGATGAATCATTTTTTTTAATACAACTGCAGCTGTTAATGGGCCTCTTCCTCCCGTGATGTGAAAGCCCAGCCCCTCACACACAAAACCGGTCCAAAATCTAATGCTCTTGTCGACCACTTCAATCCATGCACTACAAATCAACAAGCAATAGATTCCCCCAGCAACAATCCGTTGGATTCCCAATCGAGAGAGCGACGCAGAGATGGAGAGCACGGCGACCGTTGCCACTCCCCGCGCCCCAGCAAACTCCTCTCCTCATCTTGCTCCCTCTTCTCCCTTGCTCTCTTTCGCCACTCTCCCTGCCGCAGCGCTTCCGTCCAGCCGAGGATAAGATCTCGCTCTACGCTCAGAATATCGGCTGTGTCGCCTAGAAGGCGGACTCTTTCGGAGGAGTGGGATCTATCGAATTCGGTCGCCACACCCGGGGCTTTCCAGATGCCGAGTTTTGAGGAGCTTGACGCCACCAACATGCTCCTCAGGCAGCGCATTGTCTTTTGGGCTTCCAGGTCTTCTCTCTCACAAATATATACGTATCTGAGCGTATAATTGTGAATTTTCTCTCATTTGGCAATATTTTTCACTCTCTAGTCTGTTATTTATCTTGAAAAGTAGAAAAACTTTTAATTCATTTCTTGATCAGAAATGCATAGGTATCCTTCCCATATTTTTATGGACGTCTCATATTTCCAAGCAAAAAATAATGATAATTTGGGTAGAAAGTGATGCATTTTTTCCTATTAGGTCTAATATTTTTTTAGGTTATCTATTTGATATCGTTGTTAAGTAGACGTGTTATAAGTTATTCTAGTGTTTGAATTAATTGGCATTATAAATCCAGAAAAAAAAAGCTCTTTGATGTTTGCTGAATGGTACGGATAGAATTCAAACGACACATGGTGAATTATAAGCGTGATGTACATAGGCAATAATCTTCTGTTCTTATTTTCTGGTACATACTATGACTCAAATAGGTTTTGATGCTGTGTAATTTATGGAGTTGGTGAGTGCGTGGCATAGCAATTTTCTAACAAATAGCCAATTCGAAGAATGGTCTATTCCTTTGCAGGTAGACTATGAGAGGAGGATCAGTTTCACTTTGAACATGGGTTTAATGTTTTAAGGTTCGGTGTCAGAATTGCTGCCAATTATTAAGTTATAATTTAGGGAACTCTCTTGCAAAAGATTTCAATCTAGTTCCTAGCCGGTTTTATTACTCCTTTCCCTAAGCTATGATACATATGTGATCCATTATGTAGCCATAAATATACTCCATTTTATACTTAGTATTATCAAGACTTCCAACTTGATGAGCTTGATTGCGGTAGTTTGTTAAAAAAGAGAATTTATTTTTGATATCATATACTATTTGAAAAATGAACTGTCAGGATAACTAAGAAGTGTCTCTTATCATTTTTTTTCCTTTTTTATTTTCTGGGCATCACTAGGTTGATACTGTCACTGCTGATTTAGTAATCAACCAGTTCTTATTTCTGGATGCAGAAGATCAATGAAAGGAAATAAAGTTGTTCATAAATTCACCTGGTGGCTCTGTCACTGCTGGTATACATGTTCAAGATTGATATATTCTAAATTCTGTTTCCTACTACTTGTTACTTTTTCCTAAGGCTGAAGGCTATTTTTTTCTTGATGTGATGGAAAATATAAGAAAGAGATGAGGAACATGATGAACCAAACATGTGCTTTTCACTAGAAACTTGCGATTTTGAACATGATAATCCAACATGATGATGCATAATTTGTTTTTTTATGAGAAATTAATTGGTAAAATTTTCCAGGAATGGGAATATATAATGCTATGAAATTATGTAAGGCTGATGTCCCTACTGTTTGCTCAGGTCTTGCGACATCAATGGGTGCTTTCTTGCTTGCTGCTGGGATAGAGATTCTGCATGTCAAATGCTAAAGTCATGATCCATCAGCCAATGGGAAGTGCTGGAGGCAAAGTAAATTATCATCCTTTGCATTTGGGTTGTTTTTTTTTATTTATGGAAATGACTGACTGAAAAATCTTAACTTTTTTGTATGCCTCATAAGTCTTGCTACATTAGATATTAAAGTTCACTGTTAGGTTTCTCAATCCTCTAACTAGAAAATGCTTATGAGTTATGATTTAGATGCTCAATGGTATGACAGTCCTCACTCCTTTAAGTCTTAATATTGCACTATCAACGCTAGAGTCTGTTTGGATTTTTTTTTCTACTATGATTAGATTTGAAAATATATTAGATAAAGTGAAATTAAACTAAATATCAAGTGAATTTGGTGATACCCAAGTTCTTAGAAAAACAATTTTGTCCATGGGCATAGTTTTTTGTAATCCTCAATCCATTTTCAAGAACTCAGTATCAATTTTGCTTTTTATTTTTCAAATTATATTGGTGTTTACTTTTGGCCAAGCCCCTATACAGGTTTTTCTCAAATACTTGGATTGAGTGAATGCCTACAGTACCCCCAGGTGCATTGTTCTTCAGCTGCAATATTGTAGCTATGCCCCTGAAAAATGAGTTAACGCTGTAGTTTTCCTATCATTAATCAGGGTTGGCTCTGAGCTCTCCCTATCCTCAGACCCCCATTTGCCTCAACAAGGAGATGATTACTGCTTGCACATTTTCCAGAAAGTTCTGGCAAATGTGGACTAAAAAGAAATATGCTCAATCACAGATAGGTTTGTTTCATACTTTGGCAATTAAACCAGTATCTAGGTGATACTTAAATCTGTTCATGAACATTATTATTGCTCCTCTGTAAACAAAGTCATTTCCCCTGGCACACAGTATATGATGTAAGAATGTAACTACAATGATAAAAAAGCTTATCATTAATACCTTAAAACATCTGTATATTGAATTGTCCAAGTTTTGTAGAAGATGGAGTATGCTCACTTGCCCCCAGGGCATAGCGTAGGCGGTGAGCGCATGACATCTCTGGTATAACAGTCAAGGGTCGATTCTCAGGAACTGATGACCTGATTCCAACCCACCTTACGTCTAACGCCTGCGTACCTGAATTAACCTCCTCCATATCCGTGGAGCCGGTTCTAGCAGGGCCGTTAAGATAGCGGATCTACTTTTTGGAGTATGCTCACTAATTCGTAGAATGACACTTGCTATGGTTGAATGGCGATCCTCGTTTTTGTTGGGAGTACATTGTGAATCCAATTTGCATATAGGTGCAAGATAACCAATTCTAAGATGGCCCTTCTTGTGAATGTCATGTTCGAAAGTAATCATACTTGAAAATTATGTCCTGTAAATCTTATATCCCATAGCATAACCACAATGTCATTGAAACTTCATCATCACTCTTTACAAAAAGCTGATGTGGATCTAGCATTCTCTCTTTCCCATTGTCGAATACTAGTATTGTTCTCATAATGTTCATTCTCGTCTTTGCAGGTAAAGTGGCTTTTACCAACATTTTTTATTTAATTGTAGTTGTTATTTTTTGCACAGTGTCATCATACAACCTTCAATACTTGATATGGGAAAAACATATTTGAATAATGATACTTCATAGTGGTGAGCATATCAATACATGATAGTTTCTGCAATATGTTAATTAATCTTTCTTCAGAAGCTCATCATAACTACTCATCTATATAAAAGTCAAGTATGCAACTAGTTCTCTGTGTTTGTTATTCTGTCACACATTAAATGAAGTTAATTCTTTTCGACACCATATTTTCTTGTTATTTCTTATGCAGGCAACAGAGATGGCACTGCAGATTAGAGAGATGATGTACCATAAGATAAAGATGGTCAAGATTCTATCTAGAATAACAGGGAAATCTGAACACCAGGTGAGCAACTGGGTTGAAAATTTTGATCTGCTGATTTTACTCTCGTGTCAAAGCTTAGTTTAGCTATTTTCAGCTTGAAGTGGACACTGCTCGTGATTTCTTCATGAATCCCTGGGAAGCCAAAGAATATGGATTGGTAGATGATGAGAAACCAGGTCTAGTTGCACCTATTGGAGATTCTGCTCCCCTCCGAAAACCCTCATCTGGGACTTGTGGACAGCCGAAGATATATCAAAAGTAAGCAAAATCTTCCTTCAGAGGAGAAGCTTTTACAAATGGAAATAAAATTGGTGGCAGAAATGACGAGGAAGGTAAAGAACAACCAAAGGAGGCCAACAACTGTATGAACCAATCAAAGGTTGTTCCATTTGATCATTTTCCGACTAAAGAAACATTGAGGATTGCCCAAGTTACCGACCGAGTTGACGGGAGAGGCAGCAACAATACAAAAATGGCTCGATGCCCAAATGCTAGTTAGTAGATTGCTGCAACATGGTTCTCTACTGTTATTTAAGGGTCAGTATTAAACTGAATCAAACTAGAATACAACAAGAATAAGAGATGTCTTGGATGCCATAGATGATTTCTCTTTGGCCATTCTTTTTTGGCTTTCTGATTTATTCTATGTTAGAACGGGTATGTTTTCCTTGATAGAATTTGGTTTTTTTCCTAACCACATGAATTCTAAAAACAAAATAAGAATTCGAAAGAGAAAACACAAGACATATAAAAATAGATCTATTGTTTCTTCGAATTATGGCGTGACAAGAATAAAATAATATAAACTGAATGACAAGAAACCTGATTGAAGAGCCATCGTCCTTGTCATAGCGTCGTCGGCTTGATCCCTGTGGAAGAAGATGTAGCGGAAGGAAGAAGGAGGATCTTCCAATAGGCTTAGGTTTGACGGCGCCGTAAAGTTTCTTGTCAATGGGGAACAAGAAACTAGGTCATGAATATCACCTAAACCCTTGGGGACCTTTCCTTTATATAGCAATCCAATCTGTTATCAGCCCATAGATAATAACAGATTGGTCTAAAGGGTTCTATACATTGAACCCGCATCCAATAATCCGAAACCCAATAAACATAAGTTAGATCACTTTAAGGGCTCAGATTGTATTTACTTGTGCAACTTACAAATAAGCCCACCTAATAGAGATAATAATAATAATATCTAACAATCTCCCACTTGGGCTATATGTGAGTTATATAGTAAATACAAGCAAAACTTTAGTTGATATCAAACTTTATAGGTACAAGATACCCCTTTAAACAATCTGGTCCATTGACTTCATTGGTATAGGAATAAAGAGGTCATAGCTACTGTATATGATCGTAACAAGCCCCAACAGTAATCACAATACCAATGTCATTAACGACATAGATCAAGATGCGGATGTATAGAATTGAAATTACATGAAATGTGATCAGTACATGTCAATTTCCAACTGGTCCAAAGCAACTCAAAAGAGTCTGATCATATTTGCAAGCACCTTATGCTAAACTGCAACAGCAAATCATGATCCAAACTTTATGATTCCAAAAGGAATCTGTATCATATTTACAAACACCAAATGCTAAACAGCAGTAGTAAATCATGATATCGTATTCGGAGTGTCAAACAAACATATGAATCCCCATTAATATTTTGAACCTGAAGCACGTACAATAATCAAAATAAAATATTTGTATTTATTAACATAAAGCAATAAAATAAATACAGACTCCCACTAGATGAGTTCTTCTTCCATAAGAAGTACTCTCATATCCACAACATGCGCATGAAACACCTTGGGCACCAAGCCTTTGGTAAGTGGATTGGCCAACATGGAATCTGTGCTGATGTGCTCTACCATGATCTGACGACTTTGAACTCTCTCTTTAACTGCTAGAAACTTAATGTCGATGTGCTTAGACTTCGACGAACTGCGGATGTTCTTGGCATAAAGTTCTGCGGCTTTGTTATCACAGTAGATCCTCAGTGGTCTGTCAATGCCATCAACGATATGCAATGCTGTGATGAAGTTCCGTAGCCAAATTCCGTGATTGGATGCTTCATAGTATGCTACCAATTCTGCCTCCATAGTAGAAGTAGCTACTAGCGTCTGCTTGACGCTCTTCCAAGATATAACCCCTCCAGCAAGCATGAAGATATAGCCTAAAGTGGACCTCCTGCTATCTAAGCATCCAGCAAAATCGGAGTCTGAATAACCAATCACCTCCAGATGATCTGACCTCCGATACGTGAGCATGTGTCTTTTAGTTCTTTGTAAATACCGCATCACTCTTTTAATTGCTTTCCAGTGCGATGGTCCTGGGTTATTAACATATCTGCCTAACATCCCAACTACAAATGCTATATCTGGTCGAGTGCAAACTTGTGCGTACATGAGACTTCCCACTGCTGATGCATATGGGAATTGTTCCATCTCCTTTATTTCAAGTTCAAGTCGTGGACACTGCTGCAAACTGAACTTGTCACCTCTTGACACAGGCGTGTCACCAGGTGTACAGTTCTGCATGCCATACCTTATAAGCACCTTCTCAATATAGACTTGTTGTGAAAGTCCAAGAATGCCTCTTGATCAATCACGACAGATCTGAATGCCTAGAACAAAAGATGCTTCACCAAGATCTTTCATTTTAAATTTACCAGATAGAAATGACTTGGTCTCATGCAGTAGACCCTTATTATTGCTCGCAAGCAATATATCATCCACGTACAAAACAAGTATAATAAACTTGCTCCCACTGAACTTGGCATATATGCACTAATCAACGGGGTTCTCTCTAAATCCAAATGAGGTAACCACTTGATTAAATTTCCGGTACCATTGACGGGATGCCTGCTTTAAACCATAAATGAACTTCTTTAATCTACATACTAGGTGCTTTGAGTTTGAGGACTCAAAGTTCTCCGGTTGCACCATATATATAGACTCCTCTATGTCTTCATTGAGGAATGCAGTCTTTACGTCCATTTGATACAGCTCCAAATCAAAATGAGCTACAAGTGCCATGATTACCCTAAGAGAGTCTTTCGTCGACACAGGTGAGAAAGTCTCCTTATAATCAATATTTTCCTTTTGAGTGAATCCTTTGGCAACAAGACGAGCCTTATACCTTTCGATATTGCCCTTCGAATCTCGCTTGGTTTTAAATATTCATTTACAACCAACGGGTTTCGAACCTTCATGCAATTCGACAAGTTCACAAACGTCATTGTCTGTCATAGACTTCAACTCTTCTTGCATGGCGTTAATCCACCTTTCAGGGTTAGAGCATTGTTTGACTTCTTGGAAAGATGTAGGATCACTTTCTAACCCTATATCAAACTCATGCTCTTGGAGATAAACATAATCACGAAAATTCGTGCTTCTCCGTTCCCTTGTGGATCGCCTTAAGGGCACTTGTGTTTGAGGTGGTTGAGGTACTTGCTCATCAATATGAGGCAATACTTCAATTTCAGTGGTAGGCTCCTCCAATTGCATTGGAGATGTCGTGGGAATATCTTGGTTCACTACGCTCACTGGATGTGCAATATCCATAATGTATGGTATGGTAACCATACCACTACTGATTGCACTAGTAGTAACCATAGGAGGATTGCCAACGCTTTCCTCAAAAGATACTTCCCTGATTCTATCGCTCCCACTGTCCTCAATAAACTTGGCGTTTCCCGTTTCAAAGAAGGATCTATTAGATGGATCATAAAATTTATACCCCTTTGATCTCTCTGAGTAACCTACAAAATTGCAGCTAACAGTTCTTGAGTCCAGTTTCTTTTCACTAGGCTTGTAAGGCCTAGCCTCAGCTGGACAACCCCAGACGTGTAAATGCCTAATGCTAGGCTTTCTACCCGTCCACATCTCGAATGGGGTTTTAGTTACTGTCTTACTAGGTACTCTATTGAGAAGGTAAACTGCAGTCTTGAGTGCCTCACCCCACAAAGACTCTGGTAGAGAAGTGAAAGCCATCATACTTCTCACCATGTCTTTTAGGGTTCGATTGCGACGCTCAGCTACACCATTCTGACTGGGTGTATCAGGCATGGTATACTGAGGCACAATCCCACACTCAGCAAGGTAATTCGCAAAAGGTCCTGGACGTTGTTCACCTGATCCATCATATCGACCGTAATATTCCCCTCCACGGTCGGATCGGACGGCTTTAATTTTCTTACCTAGTTGAAGTTCAACTTCGGCTTTGAAAATTTTGAACATGTCCAACGATTGCGACTTCTCATGAATAAGGTACAAATAGCCAAATCTAGAATAGTCGTCTATGAAGCTAATAAAATATGTGTGTCCATTCCAAGATGCCTTAGGGAATGGTCCACAAATGTCCGTATGTATTAGCTCCAAAACGTCACTACAACGACTAGCCCCTTTGTTCCTTTTGTCAGTTGTCTTACCCTTAACACACTCTATGTAGACGTCAAAGTCTGACATGTCAAGGCAATCAAGAATTCCATGTGACATTAACCTTTCTAGGCGTTGTTTAGATATATGCCCTAAACGCCTATGTCACAACATAGAAGAATTCTCGTTGGTCAATTTACGTTTCGTACCTATACTATGCATTATTACGTTGTCAATTGTAGCAGTAAAGGTGTTTAATTTATAAAGCTTATCAACCAAGGAACCATTACCAATCAAAATTGAATTAAAGAAAATACTAAACATTTCATTTCCAAATGAACAAGAATAACCTGATTTGTCCAAACAAGAAATTGAAATTAAGTTTCGTCTGAAAGACGGTACAATGAATGTAGTCTCCAAATCCAAATAAACATCAGTTCCTAAATAAAGCCTAAAAACACCAATAGCCTGTATTGCAGCCTTTTTTCCATTCCCTGTATAGATGTATCTTTCACCATCAAGTGGAAGTCGGCTCCTGAGACAACCCTGCATAGTGACACTTATGTGAGTAGTAGCACCAGTATCTATCCACCAAGTGTCAATGGGTACAATAGCTAAATTGACTTCTGAACTAACAAAGTTGAGAAGTTTACCCTTCTTTACACGCCAGTTGGCGTACTTGAGGCAGTCTTTCTTCATATGACCTTTCTTCTTGCAAAAGTAACAAGTGGATTCCTTATCCTGCTTCTTTTGCTCCTTATGGACATTGCCTCCAGAATCTGCAGTTTGCTTTCCCTTATCTTTGTTATTGATCCTCTTTCGCTTCTTGCTCGCATTTTGAGAACCAGATGCTAAGTGAGCACTTTCAGATGTCTCAATCATCAGTCTCCCCTCCTCTTGCACGCATTGAGCAATAAGCTCATTCAATGTCCACTTTTCCTTTTGAGTATTATACGATATCTTAAAAGGAGTGAACCGTGCAGGCAGAGACATCAAGACGAAATGTACTAACATACTCTCAGACATATCGAGTTTTAGTGCTTTTAGACTTGTCGCTATATTGGACATCTCCATAATGTACTCCCTTATGTTTCTTTTACCACTATACCGCATGGTTACCAACTTCGTAAGAAGTGTGGTAGTCTCGACCTTTTCATTTGAGGTAAATCGGTCTGCCAGTTGGTTAAGGAAACTCCTAGCATCTTCACTCTCTGTTATTGAGCCCTTTATTTGTGCCGGTATGGAAAGCTTCATGATGCTTAGACTCATGCGATTAGATTTCTCCCACAGCTGAAATTCAGCCCTCTGCTCTATAGTCCTAGCACTGGTCAAAGGTGCGGGACGATCATTCCTTAATGCATAGTCCAAGTCCATGCAGCCTAAGACTACGATCACGTATTCTTTCCATTCAGCAAAATTCGAACCAGTTAATGTTGGGATGTTATTAATGTTGGCAGTCACAGATTGCACTGAAAAAAAATTATTTAAGCTCACGATTTAACTAAAGCCAAGAACATATATATAATAAAATTATGCAAATAAATAAAATTTTAAATGCATATTAAATGGGCTCCTTATGAGATACCACATACAACATTACATTTTAATGTGTAGATTAAAAATATAATTTGTTAGCGATACTCTCTGATATAACTCAACCTTTGATTGGCCACACAATGTGCCTTCCTTTGGGCCGACCCATTGTGTGCATAATATGAAACTTTATATGAGTTATATTTTTGGTCCATAGCTTACAACAACTTTAATCTGCCACGCAATATGTCTTCCTTTGGGCCGACATATTTTATGCAAGATCAGAACAAAATAAATTATGTTCAATAATTGTAAACTATCTTGAACATATATCTGGCATAAAAACAACCTTCCTTTGGGCCGATTGCTCTTAGCATAGATATATGTCTACCAACACAAAATACACTAAATCGACCTAAGGTGCCTTCCTTTGGGCAGACACAATAGTTTAATTTAGTAGCACGTTGTGTAGATAGACCCAAGAAAATTCTAGATATTTAGTTGAACAGATAATTTCTTTATTAGTCTTGACACCTCAAAATTAAGCTCATTAATCGATTGACACTATATGGTAATCAAATGGTATGATCCAATTGATTATCCCAATCGATCTAAAAGCTTAATATATACGACTATATCAAATATAGAACCCTCCTTTAAAAATTAGAGTTTCTTTATGGTTCTATAATTAAATAATATTATTTAATTCTGAATCATTATGCAATAAAAAAAAATTTAATGCATCAGTTTTATATATATATATATATATATATATATATATATATATATATATATATATATATATATATATATATATATATATATATATATTATAATATTTATACGGTTTACGTATTGTATAATATATATATATATTATAATATATATATATATATATACTAAATAGTAAACCGTATATATATATTATAATATTATTATATACGTAAAACCATTTCTTTTCGTTTACCGTTCACGTGGTTTTTTTTATTCTTTGAAACAGTTTTTTTTTCTTTTAACGTGAAAGAGAAAAAAAATTATTTCCTATGAAAGAACTTTTCATCCATTGTACAAAAAATTAAAAAATTTTAATCGATATAATTCCTAATTCATCTTATCACAAATTTAAGATGATAATCGATTAAAATAAATTTATGCAATCAATTAAATTAAATTTATTCTATTCAAAAGTTTAGACTTGCTAATCGATTGATTGACCAAGTCAATCGATTAAACTATCATAATTTAATCTAAAAATTAGGTTAAACCTGACGGTTTTTTTTCGACATTTTTCATTTTTCACATAAAATATGAAAAACTTAGAAAACAAGTCTATCCTAGAATTTTTCTTTTACATGATTTTCGACGATAAAAAATATATTATACTAGGAAAACTTAATCTAGCATACATACAATAAATCGACGAAAAAAAAAACTTAAACTTTATCGCCATAAAAACGAAGAAACAAAGTCATCGCTCTGATACCAATTGATAGAATTTGGGTTTTCTCCTAACCACATGAATTCTAGAAACAAAATAAGAATTCGAAAGAGAAAACACAAGACATATAAAAATAGATCTATTGTTTCTTCAAATTATGGCGTGACAAGAATAAAATAATATAAACTGAATGACAAGGAACCTGATTGAGGAGCCATCGTCCTTGTCATAGCGTCGTCGGCTTGATCCCTGTGGAAGAAGATGTAGTGGAAGGAAGAAGGAGGATCTTCCAATAGGCTTAGGTTTGACGGCGCCGTAAATTTTCTTGTCAATGGGGAATAAGAAACTAGGTCATGAATATCACCTAAACCCTTGGGGACCTCTCCTTTATATAGCAATCCAATCTGTTATCAGCCCATAGATAATAACAGATTGGTCTAAAGGGTTCTATACATTGAACCCGCATCCAATAATCTGAAACCCAATAAACATAAATTAGATCACTTTAAGAGCTCAGATTGTATTTACTTGTGCAACTTACAAATAAGCCCACCTAATAGAGATAATAATAATAATATCTAATATTCCTCTGCCATCCATGAAGAAAGCTCATATATGATACATTGTTCAGGTTAAAGGTGATGTGTAACATGGATTGTTATGGGCAAAAGATGATAATGTTGCTCGTGTGAGCATGACTAATTCATATGCAATGGATGTAATTGTGTTAATATAAATTTACTGATATAATTAAATTTTTAAATGCCCGAGATTAGTATATAACTAGTGGATCATCATTAGAATCTTATACAACTAATTTAACAAAAGATTAGTTAATGCTATTCATCTAAATTAATTTTAAGTAACAAAGGATATGCAAACGTTGGATGTATGACCAAATTGTTATTTTTCAAAAAAATTAAGTGATAGGATTTTAAGTCGTTGATATAGATAATATATAATTTAAAACAAGGAAAAATTTGAGAAAACTCCCTAACATCAAACTTGGCTTTGCATGCACTCCCAAACCAAAAATTTCTTTGTATGCACTCCCTGATGGAATTGACAAGACAGTTTTGTGTATTATTTTTTTTATCAGTATAAAAGAGTAAAAATTCAGTATAAATTGTAAATATTTGAGTATAAATTGTTTGAGATTGAGTACTAATTTAAGAAATTTGAGTATAAAATTTCGATGACCCCTCATGTGAAAATCTTGATGTGGTGGATGCAACCTCATATACTCAAATTTCTAAATTTTATACTCAAATTTTTTGAAATAATACTCAATCTAAATCAATTTATACTTAAATTTTGATAATATATAATAAAATTTTTACTATATACTGAAACAATTTATACTCAAATTTCTTAAATTAGTACTCAATCTCAAACAATTTATACTCAAATTTTTATAATGTATACTGAGTTTTCACTATTTTATACTCACCACATCAAGATTTTCACGAGGGGTCACCGAAACTTTGTACTCAAATTTCTTGAATTAGTACTCAATCTCAAACAATTTATACTCAAATCTTTACAATGTATACTGAGTTTTCACTCTTTTATACTCAATCCATCAGGGAGTGAATGTAAAGAATTTTTCAAGTGGGGAGTGCATGCAAAGGCCAGTTTGGAATTGAGGAGTTTTCTCCAATTAATCGTTAAAACAATAACCAAAACATAATAGTCACTTTAAAAATTATAAGACTTAAAAAATGATGAATAATCTAGAGTTCTTGTGGTGTCGTTTTAGCCCTCATTTTGAGAAAACCTGTCTTTGACAATAGCCAAAAAATATGGCATTTAAAAACATTCATGTCGACGAGGACAATAGATATTAAAGAATCTAATGAGTTGACGGCGCTGCCTACTTTTAGATTTTTGTTGGACCAAATCCTTATTTTTTTTGCCTGTTCGTGATGCCATGAACAGGAGCACGGTTCACCAAATACTCATAGATCAGACTTTTCTAGCGAAATATTAATCTCTCCATTAAATATGCTTTCATGAAATCATGAGTCATACGAATCAACTACATAAATTCTGAGTATTTATTGATTAGTTTGCCTGGCCAAGATAAATTGGTGTTCAAACAGCCGAACTTAGATATGACAGTTCGTGCTACATGGTATTGGAATTCAACTAATTCTTAACTTTTTGAATGTAAAAGAAGGCATGGATATTTAGTTGACTGCACAATCCAACACACTTTTTCAGCAGAATATTAGAGAGGTGGCAAGTCGTTCAACCGCAAAAGCTTTGTTGCATCACCACCACCACACCACACCACACCCATTTCTTGAATTGGGATTGCATCACTTCGATAGAATGCCAAAGACCATCAATTTACTGCAATGGGGGAGATTGCCAACCAAACCAATCTCAGCCAAACCGCAAATCCCAATCTTCTCGTCTCTGAAAATGACAGGTAAGAGAGACTGCAAACACCAAATTAGCACAATCATTATTTATTTGCTGTGAAGTTGAAGGATTCCCCATGGCAGTTTTAACAGTCCCCAGCAAGTCTTGTGTTCTACTTCTCAAGTGGGTGCAACAATCTGGAGCTACTTTGGCACCAATTTTTGTCTTCCGAGGGAATGGAAGAAAAGTATTTGTTTTATGATTTGAAGTTGAAGTCGATATGTATTTATCGGAAAGGCATCGGCTTTGAGTTTTAAGTAGAAACATAACTGCCCATACGCCACCTCTTGCTTGCTTCTCAAAGCCCTCGTTCCTCGCCCAATCTTCCTCCTTTTGCTCCTCTTCGTTCTCTTTGGCTTCTGGCCGTTCTGCTGGTGGACAAAAGGTAAGACCTTGGAGGAGCTACTTGAAAAGCTGCCTGTTTTACCTCGTTGGTTTTACCCTTTTAGGGATTATGTCGATGCTTTTCTGTCTCGGTTTCTTCTTCCTTTTTTTTTTGTCGATGGTGGATTGGTTGCGATGCTCCTGTAAAGCGTGCAGCTTGTGACTGGTTTGTTTATCCCATGGATTTGTGTTCCTTTTTGGTTCGCCAATTTTGAGTTTCCTGGTTCTTGATTTACTGAGTGTTGGAGTCTAGGGTTTGACAAGCTATCTATTTCTCCAGACTCTTTGTCGAAGAACAAGTTCCGTTTTCTGTTGATCTAATCCCTCCTTCTGCTCCTATGAAAATGATGTTTTTGTTGGTTTCTATATTTTTCTCCATTTGCTAGAAACCCTTGTGTACGACTATGTTGATGTTTAGACATCTAGCTGACCAAATAACAGCTACTTTTTTTTTCTCTATGTTTGAGTTTGAATATCTCCTTCTCATTGAGTCACTCTGTAAGATTTCATCTGAAAAAAGCTTGTTGTTAGGCAAATGATTCATCTTTTTCTTGGGTTTTGCATGCTAATTCATCTCCCTTTCTCTGTGGTTATGGAGTGATGGGAGACCATTTTGTGTTGTTGGTGGATCGTCTGCTCACCGAGTCAACACTGGAAGCTGCCATTGAAAGCATAAATCATGGATCAAGCATGCCATTGCAAACACTAGAAGCTGACTATTCTCCGGCGAAGAAAATCATTGGAGATGGGGTGTTCACTGGTAAGATGGTCGAATGTCGAATCTGTCAGGATGAGGATGAGGATATCAACATGGAGATTCCCTGTTCCTGCTGCGGGAGCTTGAAGGTGAACTACTCAAGCACAAGTTGTTTGTTAAATTCATTTTCTTTGGGTTTATTTATGTGATCGTTTACAATCCAATAGTCAGTTTAACACTACTTCGAGGATCGAACAACATGAAGCATATGATGCATCATAAAAGACAATCCTTTTTACTACAAGATTCTGCAAAACAATGATATTCAACAACATAAAACAGAACTCACGGCGAAGCAAAGAAGGCATAGAACATAATCTTTTGAAAGAGTTAACTTCATAGTTGATGCATACTATAGAAATTTCCAGTTAATTGTCTTGTTCATTGTTACGTTGAGGATGTCTTCTCGTGTTAAAGCAAGTTCAAGTAGCATTACCATCCTCGATGAATAGTTTCGACACCCTTATTCATGAGATATACATGCTATTTCTGTCAGATTATCATTCCTATTTGAATGGCCTCTTAAACTGCCTGCAGCATTCAGAAAATTATTTTCTTCTCATTAGTTCTTGAAAACCTTGCAGTTTGCTCACCGCAAGTGTGTGCAGAAGTGGTGTAACGAGAAGGGTGACACTACTTGTGAGATATGCCTACAGGTGCTTTGTGATTATCCTCCGATATGTCTGATTTAGGCATCCATATTCTTGTTTGCAATTTAGAATTTAGAAGTATTAACTGAACTCTTACTCTTTCTTTATGTTGTCATTTCAGCAATTCGAGCCAGGATATACTGCCCCTCCTAAGTTATTTCTATATGGAACTACTCCTATGCATTTCAGGTACTAGCTTTACCAATTTTTCGTTAATTTGATCAAACATTCTTCACTTTAATTTCTTGTAATGTAATCCACTGTGTGTTTAGGGGAAATTGGGAGGTCTCAAGGCAGAATATTCACAATCAACAATCTGTAACAATGCCACAAACTGAGCATGTTTTTCTGAGACCGACCTACGATTATGCAGGTTTGAGTGATAGAAGTATTATATATTGCCGCATAGCTGCTACAACAGTGAGTTGCATACTCTTTTCAACCTATGAAACTTCTGGGTCTAATTTTTCATATGATAGTCATGAAACCTTCAGTGGTTTTTTCGCAGTTCATGATTATTTTGGTTCTTTGGCATTCTCTCACGTTTATTACTGATGAAACTGAACAATGCTCGATCCTACTTCTCGCGGTAAGGCTATGATAAAACTTTATAGTGTGCTGTAAAACTTAATGTCTACAAATGTTAACTTGCATCTACTCAAAAATTCAGCTCTTGTTGTTGAAGATTGTTGGCATTGTCCTACCTATCTATGTTACGCTGAGAGCATTGTCGATATTTTATCAACGCAAACTACAGGTAACTCTGCATTTTTTTTACAGGTCTTTTCCAAGTATAAACTAAATCCTTCTTGTTTTGGATTTAGGCAATGTACGAATCTTCTATTTCAGCATCACAAGTAGGCAATCAACATCCACACCCATCGCAAAGGATACAACTCTAGTCACATATAATCGACCTTAGCCAACTTCATGACATAAAAGTCATGATACCCCAGTGTGTATATTAATCGTCTCGGTCTCGGATGCGGCAAAATTACGATTCAAGCTTCGTATACATCAAACATATAGAGTAAATACGCAAGTAAGAGAGCTAAGACAGGATGTATATAGTGTGTTGGGTGGGATTATCCACATAATGGTGCCACTCTCTTCGAGTATATGAAGATGCAGTGCGGTTGTGCAATGTATACTCGAATAGTCTTGTTCAAAGTCAGTCCAACTCTGTAACCAGTTTGTTACTAGAATGTAAAAGTGAAATATTTTGAAAATGAAATTCTTTCTATATTTCAATTACCATTAGCCGAGCTTATTCAAATTGTTTAAGGTTAGTTAATTCCTTGTTGCCATATGAAAGTTAACCAACCTTTTTCATTGCATTAACTCACGACAAAGTAAGGTCTGTTTTATGTTTCAAAGATAGCTCTGTGGGTTCTCATGCCATTTCTTTCGCCCTCTTCCTCTGACCTTCCACTGAATGAAACTAACTACATGTCAGAGTGGAGCAGGTCTCTGTTCTCAAATATCACACCTGTGGCGTGGCTTTGTGTTGCAGCTTTTGATTCGAACCTGCGGTTTGATTTGGGATGATTATGGTCAGATGTACATTGAATATAACAAATTCAAGATTAATTTGTTATTTTGCATGATCCTCATCATGCCTTAGATTATTTATCGTCTCTGTTATTCTATCAAATGCGAAGTTTTCTCTCCCTCTTTCAGCACAGCTAATCAATTGATTTAGAAGGATGAACAAAGGAGAGAATCTGAAGTTCGTATTCCACAAGATGTTGCCTTCCTTCACTACGTTCATTGTTCTATCGTGTCATTTTCTTGTGATTCTAACTAGTTTGATTTCTTAAAGGCAAAAACAAGTGTGTTCTGGACCCAAATCACCTCCTCACATGACTGTTATTGTTGCGGTGGGAGCAGGATTTGGATAAGCATGATGAGCAGCGACTCCGACATTCGGCGGCGGCCGCCCTTGTGCTCCGATGTGACTGCGATGCCCGCAGATTCCACTCATCAATTAAGTACGTGGCGACGGAGAAGAAGAGCCAACGTGAAGGTTACGTTTAATTATCAATGGACATTTTACCCAAGGCGCAAGTAAAAATTATAATTATCAAAAAAATATCAATAATGGTTGATACCCGTAGTTGACATATGGGCTGAAAAAATTGTGTGGTAAGACATAATGAGTGAACGATTTTCTTTCCAAAACTCCTTAGACCATCTTGGGAAAGGGATCCCCGGGACCTCTCTCCCGCGTGGATAGACACACCCCGGAGTTCAACTCAGAGGACGCGCTCCCGAGATCACCTCGGGAAGCCAAGTCCCCAAGACCACATCGGGAAAGTGGAATGCCCGGGACCCCCTGGCCAGAAGACCCCGAGCTCACCTCGGGGAAGCGGAGCCCAAGAACATCCGACCTCAAGTAAAGGTCCCTTTCTTCGGATTTGCGGATAACTATCACCCTTTATCGCGGAGTCATCATGACCTATAATTGTCGCAACGATCCGAACTTAATGACGACGTGGATCGTTGCAAAGGTTATCCTGTAACCGACAATCGGGGGGCGTGGCAATGATCGTGGAGACTCATGAGACAGTCGTTGCAGGTATAAAAGGTACATCAACCCCTCCGGTAAAGATGTTAGACATTCTCTGCTACTCATACACTTTTCTACTATATACTTCTCTCCATCGAGACACTGATTTGAATGTCGGAGTGGGTACCGCCAGACAATCTCCGGCCTATTCTCCTAACGCTCGTGTTGATCTCGCAGGGCGCAGAGTTCCTCCCCTCCCTTCAGCATCCGCACGGGCTGAACCTCGATGACTAGCCATCGACATAGATTCCTTCCGGAATAAGTTTGGCGCCGTATGTGGGAAACCAATAAAATACCAGAAGGAGCACCGATGGCTAAGCCGGCGGGATAATCTATCGACCTGACGAAAGAGGAACTAGATCGATTGGTCGCCAACGCCGCAAAGGGTGTGCTCGAACAACATCAGATCGAGCAAGCCGCCTCGCATCGAGTGGTTTCGGGGCAAGTCGAGATCCCCAGAATCTCCACTTCGCACTGTTAGGACCTTGACGTACGGCTAGAGGGGGGGTGAATAGCCGATCACCCACTTTGATTTGCGATTTTCTTCCTATAATGTTAGTGTGCGCAAGCGGAAATACTAATAACACAAATAAACAAACGCTAACACAAACCGTTTACGTGATTCGGAGATAAAGCTCCTACTCCACGGCTGTCCGTAAGGTGGACGATCCCGATCCGTCGGTGGATGACTCCCTGGAACACCTTCGGCTAGCTCTCGTCGCTCCTTATGGGTGGAGAAACCTCGCCGCAATCCCTTGACAACTTCTGAGCACTTGTAGGGTACTAACAGGCTTTACCCAAGCTTGTTTCGCCAAGGAAACTCAACCAAAAACAAACTCTCTTAAATAGTGCTCGATACTGTTCTGACCGTTACCAGTCGACTGGTGCTATCACCAGTCGACTGATCCTCGTGAATTTGAATGTCATAGCTTGACGATTCACATTCTGGTCGACACCAGTAGACTGATGCAAGGATCAGTCGACTGATCTTTCTGTGCTCTTCATCAGTCTACCGATCCAAGCATCAGTTGACTGCCACCTAAGGTTTCCCTTCTCGAGTATAATTCTCTCAGCACTCAAACCCTAGGATTTCCCTTCTCGAGTACAATTCTCTCAGCACTCGAATCCTCACGACTTAGCTGACTTTTCATCTAGCAGCCTTGACTTGTTGCCTTCAAGCCTTCTTCGACTTTGGATCTCGTCCCTCGGATGTATGCAAGCCCACGGCTCGTCTCCCCATGCCATCCTTCGCGTATTCCTCGAAGTGTGCGCTTCTCTCGGCTCATCGTTCTTGCTTCCAGCTGCCTCGACCTGTTGCCTTCAAGCCTTCTTCGACTTTGGCTCTCGTCCCTCGGATGCATGCAAGCCCATGACTCGTCTCCCCATGCCACCCTTCGTGTATGCCTCAAAGTTCGCTTCCCTCGGCTCATCATCCTTGCTTTGCCCACGGTCTCTCGGATGCATGCAAGCCCACGGCTCGTCTCCCCATGCCATCCTTCACCGGACCCGAAGACATCCAACTAAGTCTATGTGTGTCCTGCAAACCTGCACACTGACAACCATTTTTTGTCGTGTTACGGTTTCAAATACAATTTAAGTACCGAATTCCTCTAAACTAATGTAGCATAGAGTAACTCGGGTCGTCTCCCAACGAATGTAGTTGGTGCAAGATAAATCTCAGGTTCGTATCTTATTGCTTTTGGGTTTTGGATATAGAACTGGGTTTTGGATTTAAGAGCTAGGACTACGAAATGAACAACAGAGAAAATATGAAACCTAATTCTAATTAAGGAAGGACAATACAGAAAAAAGAAATCTAAATTAACCAGACTACAATTGCAATAAAGAAAGCACAACTTGAAATAGAGCATTAAGAAACTAAACACAGAGCAAACTACAACATTGAAGAAATCTAATCTAATCCTAACTTAATTGCATTCAAATGAAGACATGAACATTAAAACTAATGAAGGATCAACACAAAATCTAAGTAAACAACTAAGAAACATTACAATGGAAATGACTAGTTCTAAGCAACATTTGATCAAACACATGCAAGGCATACTAAAAATTGATTTGAGTACGTGCCAATTGATAGGGGCAAGATCTATCCAATACAAACGTTTTAACATCAATCACAAACAACTCAATTAAGCACAATCAACATTTGAATCTAATTGAACATCCGTTTGAAACATTCAATTAAGAGGTAAGCTGCTGCCAAATGGTTCTGCCGAAACTGATGAATAAGAAACTGCTGATGCTATGAAAAACGGCTGGAAATGCAACCCTGTAAAAAAAGATAATGTAAACGAAAACTAGCGAGAAACTGCTGGAAATTGGAAGAAGCTACTGAATCTAATCTGCTAGCTGTGGAAATACTGAAGAGCTGTGATGGCATGCGGTGGAAATGGAGGTCATCAGCTAGGGGTCGGAACCCCCTTGCCCTAGCTTTGCGATCGGCGGCGTGCGGTGAAGGAAAATGGATGGCGTCTCTCCGAACCCCGAAAGAGAAGCTGCTGTGAAGATGGATGGCTGCGACGGCTACGTTTGGCTGAAGCTCGGAACCCCCAAAGCCTAGCTGTGGTCGCCGGTGATGAAAATGGAAGAAAGACTGTGAAGGAAGGCGGATGGAGTCGACTAGAGCTCGGAACCCCCAAAGCCTAGCTTCGTCCGGTGGCGTGCGGTGAAGGAAGATGGATGGCGTCTCTCCGAACCCCGAAAGAGAACCTTTACTCTCTTCTCTCCGAACCCCGAAAGAGAAGAGGTGGACGTGGATCGTTGAGACGAGAGCCCCTCGTCTCGGTTGATCGGAGCTCCGGCCGACTAGGGTTCGGAACCCCCTTGCCCTAGCCTTGCGGCGACGATGAAGAAAGAAGGAGGAGAGGGATCGCCGCTGGCCTGCGTGTGGAGTCAATGAAGTGCCCTAGCTCTGCGTGTGTCCCTTTTGTTTGGCTGCGCGGGGATTCAGTCCAGCTCGGGTTTGGCTCAGTGGTTCAGTCTAGTCAAGCCAAAGCAGTTGGGTTCAAACCAGCCAGTTGAGTCCAGCTTGGGTTCAATCTCAGCCCAGCTCAGCGATTTGATTCAGCCCTGAGTTCGGCTCAGCTTGAGTTTAGCTCAATAGCTGGGTTCAGTCATATTCAGTTCTTCAGCCCTGGTTCATCTTGAGTTCAGAAATATGATGATGGAAACAATGGACGGCTGAGATCAATCTGACTTCATCCAACGGTCGGATCTCTTCAGATCTGAACCAAACTCCACAGATCTCAATCAATGGTCCTGATCTACCTGTTCTCAGCTCGGATTAACCAGATCAGTGGTGGATGGTCCAGATCTTCCTTTTTCTTGAATGGATGGTCTAGAACATCTTGAGCTCGATCCAACGGTCAGATCACTTCTGATTCGGCTGAAATTTTCAGATCTTGCTCTATAGCCATGATTGATTCTATCTTGGATTCGGATCGACCAGAAATTGACCGATGGCTCAGATCTAGCCGTTCTCTAGAATGGACGGCTCCTATTAATCCGATGCTTGATCCTTTTGATCTGGATCCAATCCTGACTCAAGTCTGACCCAATTTGATCTAGGTCCATGATCAATTGAAGCCTACAAAATAATATTCAAATTTAGTGCCAAAAATATCCCAAATATACACAGATTTGAATTAAATGCCAAAATGAAGGGAATACATGAAACCTAATACAAATGCAAACTCAAGCATATAAAATGTGGATCAAACATGAATTTTAGAGCCTAAAATAATCAGCAAAAATGGTGGTTATCAACTCCCCCACACTTATTCTTGGGCGTTTCGCACATGTAAATAAAACTAAAAGAAAATAGCATATCTCCCAAACATTACATCCCCTATCAATACCTTAAGAAATAATAAAAGAAAGTTACTTAGGATCATCAAGTCTCAAGCATCCATGTAGTTATGGTTCCAAATCTCACATAAGCCAAAAGCATGGTAATTTCATCAACTTGAATAAACTAAGCATGACAAAACCCTCACAAAATGGATATATGCACTGATGCTCACAAAAAATAACATATATGAAAGTGGAGTTCTCTCAAAGCATTCATGACATTGCACTACCATATGCTTGCTTATCTTCTACTTCTCCACTACTATAAATAAGTACACAAATCAAAAGGCTTTTCAATAAATAATAATGAACCCAGTGCTACAAGAAAACAAGAATGATAGATAACAAAAAGATCATAGAGAGCATGAAAGAATATCAAAGAGAATATGGAGCATTGGGGTAATTAACATGATGATACATCAAACAATAGGCCAAAATAAACAACTCAATCAAACCTCCAACACTCAAAATTATCCTTTCACATTCTCAATGCACTACACATCAACAATTTATAACATCTCTCAAAGTGCATGTAGAGATTACAACATAACTCTTGAATTCTCTAATAAATAAATCAAAGAGTACACATCAAGAAAATATTCCTTTTTGTTCATCACTAACAAATCTCGAATGCTTGAGGAATTTTTTTTTTCACATAGAGAGAATTTTTTTTTACTTTTTTTTCTCTTTTTTTATTTTTTTTCTATCTCTCTTTTTTTTCATAGAGAGATTTTCTTTTCTTTTTTTTTTTTTTTTTCAAAGAGAGATTTTTTTTCACACAAGCATTCGTCCATATACACTTGTCTCCCCCCCCCCCACACTTAAAATTTGACCGTCTCGGGCAAGATAGTAAAGCATGATAACATTAAAACTCACAATAATAGAGGCTGATAATAGAGAAATAAAATGTAACTCATCATGCAATCACCTTATGCTCTCATCGCATGCTCCAAGGAAGAATAAAATAATAAAGATATGGCAGTGAAAATGTAATGACAATGAAAAGATCTGATAAAGTAGAGACAATGAAATATGAAGCAATAGGTGAAATGCCCAGTAGTGACAATAACAAAGGAGAGGAAAACTAAAAGTTCAACAAGAAAGATTGCCTCCATCATATTCATGTAAGCTTATGTATTGTAATTTCAAAAAGAATCAAAGCAAGTTCTAGAGTGTCAATTATCACAAATGCTATCACACATAAGAGGATTAAGGATAGGCATGGCAATATCCTCACTAGGTGAATAATAAAACTGTCATGCTTAATCTAACAAGATAGAGTCTATCACCACAACAAATGACTAAATGTAATTAATATCCCCAAGCATACCAAGGAAACCAAAACTCGATAATCAGACTTAACTATCTTTTATGATTCTCAAAGCATAATAAAGGAACATGTAAGGAGATACAACTCGAAATCAAACAAGATTTATTCAAAGCCAAACAAAATGCAAAATGAGGAAACAAAGTATAAATGCAAAGTATAAAAGTAAACAAACATGCGAGTATAACATAAAGAAAAACAAGAAAAGTAAAGTAAAGGAACAAACTCCCCTTTATTCTGGTGGACGGAGCCTATCCAGAAGTAGCTCCATCTTGGTAGTGGAGGAGTCTGGGTGGCTGGGAGAATTCGGACTCCCCCACACTTAAACTTCACAAAAAATTTCTCTGGTGGCCTAAGACGATTCAGGTTCAAGAGCCATTCAAGGGATGGAGTGCTTTTAATTAAAGTCAGATCATCTCCTCCTTCTTGATGCCCTTCAAAAGTCTTTCCAGGAGGCTGGAGTCTGTTCAGTTGGAGCACCCACTCCTGAAGTCTTCTGGACCCTGCAAAAACATGTAATACCTCTCTCAAGCATGCAGGGTCAGAAAGAAATGATATAATATCAGTCTCTGCAATAAGTGAATCCAAAACTGCATCATATTCAATTAAATCAAATTCTGGTACCTCAATGAAATTTTCAAAATTATGTTCTACAAAATTTGCATCCAGATTCTCATCACAAATAAAGAAATTAATTTCTGGCTCATCAATAGAAATTTCACAATTATTTCCTATCAAGAATGTATCCTGCAATGTGTCACAACCAGTGAAATCAATCTCAGATATCTCCAAAAGTTTTTCACATTCAACCTCAGCATATGAAATAGCAAGAGATTCATTAAAATAAATAACATCCATTTCAGGCACTTCTAAAAAATTTTCACTATCCATATCCACAAAAGATGTATTAAGTGATTCATCATAAAAAACAACATCAATTATAGGTGCCTCTAAAATTATTTCACAATTCAATTTACAATGGATGTGTCAAGTAATGCATGATGATCAATAAAATCAATGTTTGGTACCTCTATTGGATTTTCACAAACAATTTCTACACAAGGTATATCAATAAACTCATCAGAATCAATAACATTAGCACTAGGTACCTTTTGAATTTTTCTGAACAAAGAGGAGAAATACTTACCTGAGCGTGCTGGATAATACCTGAGGTTCTATAATAGTAGATGTATCTGTGGTCTCCTCCTGGTCAAGTTCATGCTCCTCTTCAGCCTCAGGCTCTGGTGGACAATCAACTGGTGATCCTTGGGTGCTTGCTTCCACCATGCAAGTCCCTACACTTTCTGGTTCGTTCTCTAAATCTTGTGGTGGTCCCTGGGGCTTTGTGCAATCCCCAACACCTATGGAATCATCTCCTATGCATTCTTCTAAAATATCTGCATCAACAATATTAGCAAAATTAGGACCATCATAATGCTATCATCACAAAATAGAAAATGGAAGGGTCCTGTGGAGCTTCAATTTCTTCTTCTGGAGCTGAAAAATTTGGAATTGGATTTTGAGTAGGAATCTCTGGAGGATGCATGCTGTAGGTGCCCAGACTTTAATGTATTCTTCTTCTTCTTCTTCTAAAATTGCAAGATCCATTAAAGAAAGATTTGGCCCTGCACTAGGGTCACCTTGAATTGATATTAACTCAACTCCGTAGCTCTCAGAATTAAAAGCAACTTGAGAAGATAACTGTTCTGATCTTTGGGCTTTTATCTGATTCAATTGATCTTGAATGTCTTGAAGCCATTGTTGTTGTTGTTCTTGTTGTTGCAGAACTTGATGTCTTTGTTGTTGCCAAGCTTGTTGTTGTTGTAACATTTGTTGACACATCTCTATTATCCTTTGTTGTTGAGCCTCATCCCAATCATGATTCCCAAAACCTCCTTGGTTAGTGTGGAACCCCTGTTGGTCTTGGAATGGAAAATAGGGCTGCTGAAGTCCTGGAGGAGGCTGTGCATTCTGAAATGGAAACTGTTGGGGTTGCTCAAATGGATGAAATGACTGATTAAATTGTTGAAAACTTGGCTCACAACTTGGTGGAGATCGCTGAAAATTGTAGCTCTGAAATTCTTGGATCTGAGGTTGAAATTGTGGTGATGAAAACTGATTTTGAGTGAGCTGAAAATTCTCATCTTGTTGATAAGGTGGCTGAAAATTGGGCTGAAAATTCTGGAAAATTGGCTGCCCGTTCTGAAAATTCTGGAAATTCTGGAAATTGTTGGAATTTGGCTGAAATTGTTGGAATTGTTGTGGTTGCTCAAATTGTTGTTGTGGTGGCTGAAAAAATTGATTTGGTTGCTGATTGAATGGTTGGTTCTGCTGAAACTGTGGACACGACTGCTGATAAGTGGATGAAAACATTTTGAACCTGCACCCCTGTCACAAAACAACCAAGAAAAATGGCAGCAACCATATATAAAAGATAAAGCAATCAGAACAAAATCAAAAGATAGAATTATCAAGCACCACTACATTCCCCGGCAACGGCGCCAAATTTGATAACCGTTTTTGTCGTGTTCCGGTTTCAAATACAATTTAAGTACCGAATTCCTCTAAACTAATGTAGCATAGAGTAACTCGGGTCGTCTCCCAACGAATGTAGTTGGTGCAAGATAAATCTCAGGTTCGTATCTTATTGCTTTTGGGTTTTGGATATAGAACAAGGTTTTGGATTTAAGAGCTAGGACTACGAAATGAACAACAGAGCAAATATGAAACCTAATTCTAATTAAGGAAGGACAATACAGAAAAAGAAATCTAAATTAACCAGACTACAATTGCAATAAAGAAAGCACAACTTGAAATAGAGCATTAAGAAACTAAACACAGAGCAAACTACAACATTGAAGAAATCTAATCTAATCCTAACTTAATTGCATTCAAATGAAGACATGAACATTAAAACTAATGAAAGAGCAACACAAAATCTAAGTAAACAACTAAGAAACATTACAATGGAAATGACTAGTTCTAAGCAACATTTGATCAAACACATGCAAGGCATACTAAAAATTGATTTGAGTACGTGCCAATTGATAGGGGCAAGATCTATCCAATACAAACGTTTTAACATCAATCACAAACAACTCAATTAAGCACAATCAACATTTGAATCTAATTGAACATCCGTTTGAAACATTCAATTAAGAGGTAAGCTACTGCCAAATGGTTCTGCCGAAACTGATGAATAAGAAACTGCTGATGCTATGAAAAACGGCTGGAAATGCAACTGTGAAAGGAAATCGGTTTGATGTTAAAACTGCTGTGACATAGAGGAACGGAAATGCTATGAAGAAAATTGAGCTGCTATGAAGAAACAAGCTACTGAAATGAACTGCTGGAAGAAATTTGAGCTGCTGCCGGAATTGACCCCTGTAAAGAAGATAATGTAAACGAAAACTAGCGAGAAACTGCTGGAAATTGGAAGAAGCTACTGAATCTAATCTGCTAGCTGTGGAAATACTGAAGAGCTGTGATGGCATGCGGTGGAAATGGAGGTCGTCAGCTAGGGGTCGGAACCCCCTTGCCCTAGCTTTGCGATCGGCGGCGTGCGGTGAAGGAAATGGATGGCGTCTCTCCGAACCCCGAAAGAGAACCTTTACTCTCTTCTCTCCGAACCCCGAAAGAGAAGAGGTGGACGTGGATCGTTGAGACGAGAGCCCCTCGTCTCGGTTGATCGGAGCTCCGGCCGACTAGGGTTCGGAACCCCTTGCCCTAGCCTTGCGGCGACGATGAAGAAAGAAGGAGGAGAGGGATCGCCGCTGGCCTGCGTGTGGAGTCGATGAAGTGCCCTAGCTCTGCGTGTGTCCCTTTTGTTTGGCTGCGCGTGGATTCAGTCCAGCTCGGGTTTGGCTCAGTGGTTCAGTCCAGTCAAGCCAAAGCGGTTGGGTTCAAACCAGCCAGTTGAGTCCAGCTTGGGTTCAATCTCAGCCCAGCTCAGCGATTTGATTCAGCCCTGAGTTCGGCTCAGCTTGAGTTTAGCTCAATAGCTGGGTTCAGTCATATTCAGTTCTTCAGCCCTGGTTCAGCTTGAGTTCAGCCAAGCAGTTGAGTTAGCTCATCAGTTAAGTTCACCAATATGATGATGGAAACAATGGACGGTTGAGATCAATCTGACTTCATCCAACGGCCGGATCTATTCAGATCTGAACCAAACTCCACAGATCTCAATCAATGGTCCTGATCTACCTGTTCTCAGCTCGGATTAACCAGATCAGTGGTGGATGGTCCAGATCTTCCTTTTTCTTGAATGGATGGTCTAGAACATCTTGAGCTCGATCCAACGGTCAGATCACTTCTGATTCGGCTGAAATTTTCAGATCTTGCTCTATAGCCATGATTGATTCTATCTTGGATTCGGATCGACCAAAAATTGACCGATGGCTCAGATCTAGCCATTCTCTAGAATGGACGGCTCCTATTAATCCGATGCTTGATCCTTTTGATCTGGATCCAATCCTGACTTAAGTCTGACCCAATTTGATCTAGGTCCATGATCAATTGAAGCCTATAAAATAATATTCAAATTTAGTGCCAAAAATATCCCAAATATACATAGATTTGAATTAAATGCCAAAATGAAGGGAATACATGAAACCTAATACAAATACAAACTCAAGCATATAAAATGTGGATCAAACATGGATTCTAGAGCCTAAAATAATCAGTAAAAATGGTAGTTATCAGCGCCCCCAGCGTCCCGGGCGCCCCCAGGTGCACTATATAAGGGGCTCGACCCCCAAGGCTTCAATACACATTCTTCAAACGCCAATACGCTCTTCGACTCAAGCGATCTGCTCTGGAAACCTCCCATCTCGAGATTCAAGCATCGACGATGACCCTCTGCTCCGAAGTACGATCCACATCGGGCGTCGGTAACGAAGAGTTTAATTTTTAGTTTACTGTACTACAACTGTAATATTTTTCTATAAACATTTGCACACATATAGAATTGCCCGCAGTAAACTGTCAACAACCGTGGGCCTTGGAGTAGGAGCCAACCTCGACTCCGAACCAAGTAAAATTGCTTGAGTTCTTGTGCTGTGTTTTCAATTCCGTTGCGTATTCTCTTAACCTCGAATCTGAAAAGTTTTTAACCATATTCACCCCCCCCCTCTATCGTATTCTCTGGATCCAACAAGTGGTATCAGAGCGGGGAAGCTCAAATTTGGTGCAACCATCAATTTGAGAATTTTTCGAATTTTCTTCGAATTGTTTTTATTTCTTTTATCAAAATTTTATCGTAAATCGAGGTTGGTGCAACACCACTCGATAATTGCTTTCTCTTTTTCCCGCACTGTCAATCCAAGACTAAGTCTTGGGACATTTTTTTTCTTTTCTCTCTTTTCAGTAAATTCTAAATGGCTATACAAGAGGGCTTCAGCACCGCCAGACCACTGCTCTTCAGTGGGGAGGATTTCTCCTACTGGAAGAGTAGGATGGAAGTCCACCTGAAAACTCAGGTGGACATGTGGATAATAATCCAGTCTGGATTGGAAATTCCAAAGAATGTTGACGTAGTACAACAATCCTACACTGAATGGGACGCATCACTCAAAAAGAAAATTGAAGCCGATGCCAAAGCAACTCAAACACTTCAATGCGGCCTAACCAAAGAAGAGTTGAACCGGGTGGGTCCATTCAACAGCGCAAAGGAACTCTGGGGTAAGCTAATTGAATTACACGAAGGAACCTCTGACACCCGAATCAACAAGAGGGACCTACTACTGAACAAGCTGTATTCTATCAAGATGAACGACAGCGAATCTGTAGCTCAGCTCCACGCCAGAATTCAGGAGCTGATGAACGGTCTACACACCATCGGTCACAAGGTAGAGAATCGTGACCTGATCAGGTATGCTCATAATGCCTTCCCTAGAAATACTTTGTGGGCATCCATGGTAGATGTGTACAAAGTTTCAAGGGATATTTCTAAAATCAAGTTAGATGAACTGTTTTCTGAACTAGAATTGCATGAGCAGACTAACTGCACCCTGGCCGAGAAAGGCATCGACTTTGTTGCAGGTAAAACTGGAAAAATAACCAAGAAGAAACCTCAACTTGCACCCGAGTCTGATTCAGACTCAGACTCAGACTCAGAAGAAATCGAAGGAAATCGACCTAAGCTGGTTGGGCTAGCACGGGACTACTACAAAGAACTAAAAAATCAGACCAATAGAAGGAAAGCCAGCCGAAGAAAGGAAGAACCAGCTGAACCTTCAAATGAGAAGAACAAACCAAATGTGACCAGTTACGAATGCAAAAAGAAGGGTCACTACAAGACTGAATGCCCTAATCTGAAGGAAACAAAGAAGACAAGAAAGAAGAAAGCACTTCAGGCAACGTGGGACGAGTACTCCTCCTCCAAAGAAGAAGAGGTCCCACAGTCGAACCTGCTCGCACTAACCGCCTCAGAAGAAATCGAGACCGAGTCAGAATCGAAACCGGACGACGGTAAACTCACGTTTTCAGAGGATGGTGAAATCACTGTAAGTGGTTTTTCTAGAAATCAGTTAAACGAATTAATTGCCTATCTTTCTCGAGACTTGGCAAAAGTCAAACTCTGAGTCGAATCTCTCCGACAAGAAGTAAAACTTCTGAAAGAGGGAGCTGACTCTGGATCCTTAACTGAGAAGGTTCAAGAAGGAACCTCTACTCAAGTTGAAAAACTTGAGAAAGAGAACTCCTCCTTGAAAACTCAAGTCAAGGACCTCAGAACAGCCTTAGAACAATTCACTTCTGGCTCCAAGGGTCTTGACATGATCCTTGGAAAACAGAAGTCAGTTCTAAATCGATCCGGATTAGGCTATAGAACCAAGTCTAGATAAAGATCATACTATGTCGTACTGAACCAGTCTAGACCTAAAATTCAGGCATGGGTACCTAAACTGTGCCTGAATAAACAAACTGGATCAAATCAGTATTGGATCCCCAAGGACATGATTCACATCTTGCCAAACCATTATCGTGGCTTTAGTCTAGGGGGAGCCAAATTAAAAACAATATTCATAGTTAGATAAATTTCTATTCTTGTTTTTTTTATTGCATGATTGCTTGTTTATTTAATTTCTGCAATTTACCATGCTTAGACTTAGGACTGATTAGTTTAAGGACTGAACCAACTTAACTGAAATTTGAACAACATAGTATTGGGTGGTGGTGAGATCATTAGTACATTAGGGAAACCTCTTCTAATAAGGACAAGTATACTCTACTTGGTCTCTTTAGACTGGTGAAACTAGCCGAAGATACCGATCCAAGACCCAAACTAGTTAGACCAGAATTTTTCAAAAAGTAATTTTGAAAATGAAATTTTATTAAAAGGCTTTGTCAAGGAAAGGGTTGATGATCCAATAAGGCTACGACCAAAGAAGGCCTAGTGCCTCGCCAAGACCTGGAAGCCAATTTTTGAAATTCAAATTCAAATTATTCTTTGTCAAATTCGAATCTAACACAAATTTTCAGTTAATTGTAGATTCAAATATTTTTTTAAAATAAACTCAAAACAATTGTTTTAAGTCATTCAAAATAAATCATAATTTTTTAAAATAATTCTACCTACTAAAACCTGTCTCACAAAAACTCATAAGGCAAACTTGATTGACAACTCTAGAATGGGTGAGAGGGTAAAAATTAACTTAAATAAAATTAAGTTTATCTTTGTTCTATTGTTAAATTTTGTAGCTTAAAATGGACTTGATTATTGCTTGATTTAATAATAGTTAAATCATGGTCAAAATAGTCATACCATGGTCAAAGTAGTCATACCATGGTCAAAAATAGTCAAACCGATCAACAAAACATCAAAGTTGTCAATTCCCACCTAACCCGGGCGCCCGTGACTCCTCGGGCGCCCCCCACATCTCTTTCACTTCGTTCAAGGCAGAAAAACTGCCATGTCTCCCTAGCTAGGGCGCCCCGGCCCTTGCGGGCGCCCCCAGGACCAGTCAAAGGCAGCAAAGCTGCTATCCTTTCTGACCAGGGCGCCCGGGCCATCACGAGCACCCCCGTCCAGCAGTAGGTCACTGCCAAACGCAATAGACACCTATCCCGGGCGCCCGGGAGCTCCCGGGCGCCGGGGAGCTCCTGGGCACCCAAGCCAAAACCTCTATATAAGGCACCCGAATTCCATTCATTTGCCTCATCCAAAACCCTTCTCCTCACTAACACTTTTCCTTCCAAGGCAACGAAGTGACCCTCTTGCTCCCTCAACCTCGACCATGCCTCCCCGAACGGCTACTCGATATAATCTTTATTTTTTTCTTACGGATTTAAAATTATTTTTCTTAAATCCCTTTCTTTTAAATGCATGCTTCTTATCTTAGAAAACACCGAGCAAACCAATCAAACCCCGGTACCGAACCTAGCCCCGACCCTAGGTTCCCAACCTTGGAACTTTGTAACAAATTTGCTCGAACAACATATAAACCCATAAAAATAAGCTACCTAAATAGGCAATTCTTCACTCAATCTTGTCCATTGGCCATGAATGTTATCAACTTTTACCAAGTAGACAACCTTGTATTCTGCACTCATCCCATTAATACATCTCTATGTGCAGAATTCTACAACAACATAGTTAGACAGAATGACCTTATGTTTGTCACCACAGTGCAAGGAATGCCCTTAACAATTACACCTTCGTTGCTCAACCGATTTCTTGGACTACGACTCTCTCAGTCCACCTTTTGCTGTTATCCTCCTAGGGATCCTCCCTTTGATGCTCCCTACTCTCACATTACCCTAGATACTCTATACTCCTACTTCTATAGGGATGCTAGAAACCCCTTGGCTAGATGATTTCAGTTTATTGACCTTCAGGTCCAGGACTACGCTCTTTATAGAGTACTAGTCCGCTGCATTCTACCTTTATCCACTAGAGACGTCGCTACCATGCGACTATTTCACACCTTCCTCCTATACGCATTGATCCATCATCTTGATATCGACATTGGACTCCACATGTTCCACACGATTCTACATGCGTCCAGTGTTACAACTCAGGGGCGGGTACGCACCCCCTATTGCCACATCATCACTTCCATTCTTCATCATCACGGTTGTAACATCACCGATGGAGAGATGACCGCGATGACTGACTTCGATGAGATAGGTTTTAGGAACTTTTCCCTAGCTGGTGTAAAGGTTTCAGGTATCGGGGTTTTGTCGTGGAGGCGTCAGAGAGCCGGACCCCAGATCGACTCTGATGAGGACGTTGAGGTCGATGTCGCAGATCTGGCAGCCAAGGTTCAAGAACACATAGACGAGCCACCACCACCGACACTCTACGAGAGAGTATCACGACTTGAGACATAAGTCCAGAGCCTTCGGGAGGAAGTGGAGCCAAATCATGCTGAAGAAATGGAGGCGAATCAGGCCCATTACACTGACTATATGAATGCCCTCAGAGCCGATAGAGAGACTAGCGACGCACGGTATCACGAGATGATGGCGCTATTTCGATCCTGGCAGCCCAGCTCATCTGATCGTCCCTGTCCCTCCTCCTAGTTCAGATTGGCATTGTATTATTGACTAGTTGACTGCCCCTACTCAGTAGGGTTGACTTGTATTTGACTTTGGTATGACTCTGCTGGTCCTCGCTTGGACCAGTTGACTTATCTAGTTGTCAGTTATTTTCTTACTTATCTGATCTTTATCAGTGATTATGCTTGGTAGAATAGGTTTACTCTACTTCTATTTCTTAAAACTGCTTTACTTAATCAGTTTCTAAAATAATTTTAAAACTGCTTTACTTGATTTTCAAAATCTTTATTGCAATTTTAAAATCAATTTTTTGACTTAGTTTTTATTAAAACTACCCCCCTTTAAAACTAGGGTTTTTCTTCGTAAATGGACTTAGCTTAGGCCCTAACCCTAGAATTGCATGCACCTATAGATCTAGAAGCCAGCATCTCACATGCACCTTAGGGTACTTTTGACTAATAACCTAGAATGGGTTGAGATGCTTAGGTCTTTGCCTTAATTCAAGATGCTTTAAGTCAGTGCATCTGCAATAATTGGGACACTAAATACAAATTAAACAGTAATCAGGTTAAGTGTCAAGTTTAGAAAATCTAACTTGAACAGAACACTTAACTTGACTAACCCTAGCGAAAACTACTGTTTATAACAGTTAGTAAGTAGCTAATTGGGTTAGACAGGACCCTACAAAGATAATTCAAATTGATTTGGTTCAGTGTATATCTTGAATTGATTCAGTACAGCATATTATTCTTTTGTTATATCCTTATGCAATTTTTTTTTGCTTTGTTTTTTGATATATGGCAAAGGGGGAGAGATTGGAAAGGAGAGAAGAATTAAAAATTTTTTAAAAATTCAAAATTCTCCTTATCCTTTCTTCAAAAAGTACTTAATCTAAGTTGCTTTCAAAACTGCTTTCTAAGTACTTAATCAAAGTTGCCTTCAAAACTGTTTTTTTTACTGTTTTTAAGTACTTGATCTAAGTTGATTCCAAAATTGAGTCCAAGTATTTGACCCAAGCTGTTTTTCAAAAGTATTTCTAAGTACTCAAACTTAAGCTATGTTCAGAATTTTTCTAAGTACTTATTTTCAAACTTCTCTAATAGAAATGTTTCTAAGTATAAACCTTCTAAAGTACTAAAAGAGATTGAAATTTTTTTTAAACTCAAGAAGGTGTTTAGAAAATTGTCTAAAGTTATTAACTTGAAAATTTTTCTAAGTGTAAAGTTTCTAAGTATAAATTTTCCAAAGTGCCCTACCAAAACTTTCCTTGAAAAAGTTTTATAAAACTTCTTTTGAAAAATGTTCAAAGTGTTGAAAAATCAATTCCATCTTTAGACTTAGAAATTTTTTCAAACCCCACGAACCTTTGAAAAACCTAGGGGGAGATTCCTTCCAGGGGGAGGAAACTAAACTGGTATTTCACCTGTTTTGATAACTTAACTTTTTGAATTGGGTTGCCATAAATCAAAAAGGGGGAGATTGTTGGTGCAGACAGCACCCAAGTCGAACATTGGTTTTGATAATGGCAAAGGGTTCAAAAGTTAAGATGTTATGTTTATCTAACATGTTACTCGAGTGTGCAGATTGAAGTCCTAGTGAAGGACTGCTAGGCACCAGGCGAAGGACTGCTTGGTACCGAAGACCTGGCAAAGGACTGCTAGGCACCTAGCAAAGGGCTGCTAGGAGTCGAAGACCTAGCGAAGGACTGCTAGGCACCAGCCGAAGGACTGCTTAGTACCGAAGACCTGGCGAAGGATTGCTAGGCACCAGGCGAAGGACAGCTTGGAACCGAAGACCTGGCAAAGGATTGTTAGGCACCAGGCGAAGGACTGCTTGGTACTGAAGACCTGGCGAAGGACTGCTAGACACCTGGCGAAGGACTGCTGGGCAAAAGTCCAACCGGAGGAGCTGGTTGGCAACAGGTAAATTCTCCTGAGATGAGTAGGTGAGGACGCATTCCCCGTCGAGGGAACAGTAGGCGTCGGTTCAACCTAGGGCTCCATTTCGGAGACCAAAGTCAGAACCAAGATAGCTACGGCTGTAAGTATCACTAACGTTCTTGCTTTATCATGTTTGGTACTAACCCTGGATGCAGGACCGAAGGAACGAGTTTCTGCAGCTCAGAACGCTCCAAAGGAGAGGGGCAGCAGCCGGGTTGGGCACCCGGGAGGTCCCAGGCACCCCAGGTCAAAGCCAAACAAGAGTTCAGCAAGAAAATGCTTCGGAAGCTCACTCGGCCAGGCACCCCCAAGCTCCCGGGCGCCCCGGATGCCTCGGGTACCCTGGGTCTAAGCCAACGAAGCAGATAGAGTTCAAGTCAGCGAGAAGCCAGCTGACCAAGTCAATCCGGGCGCCCCCTGCTTCCCGGGCACCCCGGTCAAACCTCGAGCTCGATCCTGGAGGGATAAAGGCTGACCGAGAGGTTTGCGGATCGAGTGACACATGGCGGGCGGCCCCAGGTGCACTATATAAGGGGCTCGACCCCCAAGGCTTCAATACACATTCTTCAAATGCCAATACGCTCTTCGACTCAAGCGCTCTGCTCTAGAAATCTCCCATCTGGAGATTCAAGCGCCGACGATGACCCTCTGCTCCGAAGTACGATCCACACCAGGTGTCGATAACGAAGTGTTTAATTTTTAGTTTACTATGCTACAACTGTAATATTTTTCTATAAACATTTGTGCACATATAGAATTGCCCGCAGTAAATGGTCAACGACCGTGGGCCTTGGAGTAGGAGCCGATCGCGACTCCGAACCAAGTAAAATCGCTTGAGTTCTTGTGCTATGTTTTCAATTCCGCTGCGTATTCTCTTAACCTCGAATCCGAAAAGTTTTTAACGATATTCACTCCCCCCCCCCTCTATCGTATTCTCTCGATCCAACACAAGCTAGGCACGAGCAATTTGAGGTGTCTAAGGCCCTATTTGCATGCAAGATGCAAGAAGAAACTCCCGTAGGAACTCACGTACTTAAGATGATTGGGTATATCAAGAACCTTAAAAGACAAAGATTTCTACCGGGTCAAGAATTGACCATGGACCTTATCCTGCAATCATTGCCGGAAGGGTACAATCAATTTGTCATAAACTATAACATGAATGAAATTGATAAGTCATTGCCTGAGATGCTCAGCATGTTGAGAACTATTGAACCCAATCTTAAGAAATCAAATACCAGTAATGTACTGATGGTATCGAAGGCAAAGGCAAATAGAAGCCTAAGGGCAAGGGTAAGACCCAAGCCAAAGGTGTTAGTGATATGAGAGAAGTGTCCTAAGGCAATCGCCTTATGATTGTAAATATTTATTTCAATAAATGATAATTCACTATTTGAGTATACATGTTTGTGTATTTGATTGGGATCTTAAACTCATCTACTGAATGTCCGCCATACAGTTCACAGCATAAGAGAATTTGTGATAGGATCACAACTAGTGATTATCTCTAAATGTGCAAATGTGAAGTGTTGGAAATATCCCTAGTCGATGAATTGATAAATACGGACATTATCAGTTCTGTTGAGACTAGCATGGGTTATTCTCTATTCAGCTGATTATCACTGGCTGGTGGCATTGGGATGTCCAGAGATAAACATGGATGCTAGTTAAGGGAACTAGTTCATTGGAGTGACTAGCTGTAAGACTTCATATGGGAATCTACATGTAGATATGTCAATGAAGATCTTACTGCGGCTTAAGTGCGATGTTCCTTTGACTTGCGGTGTTCAAGTCATCTTGGTCATAGAGACTTATACTTTGACATCTTAAGCAAGCATCTCCAAGGAGGTGTGGACCCAGGATGATCGGGTATAAGCCGAAGTACCCGAAGATGTTTGAACAGCCTACAAAGGATTCACCACTCCTTGCGAGGAGATGTATACCCAGGCTTATCGTCGGATTGTTACTCAAAGCCTCTGGCCAGAGCATATCATGTTTAGAGTGAGAGTCTCTAAAATACATGAGAGTAATTAGAAATCCAAAGGACGAGTAAGACATTACTTGGGCTAGGTGTGACGTAGTCAGCCTAGTGGGGACTGACACCATTGACCGTGTCCTGAACCAAGTGGGTATAAGGTGGTGAAGGGAATGGGGCACGATTCATTAGAGCTACTGAAGGGTTTTAGAATAATTTCTTCTGAGGTCAAACCGTTGATCTTTCGATTAATTGGGGATCATGATGTACTACTAGGTGCCACTCATGATCGTTCTATAATTAGTTAATTATAGACGGCCAACATAAATCGAAAGTCTATTTAGTCACACGCACTACGAGTAATCCGAGGGATTTAAAACGAGTTAAAAATTGGATTTTCCGATCAAGAGAAATAAGTCGAATCTGAGTTAGTCAGAGGCGCAATGGAAGCTAAAAATGGCTAAGTCTTTTGAAGGCTTTTTGGGCAAATTAAATGAGTTTAATTCGCGGCGGTCCGGGTTGGTTTGGCCGGCCAAAGAGGGTGCCAAAACCCCCTTTGGTAGCCGGCTACTATAAGAGGAGAAAACCAATTAATTTTGGTTTAATTAATAAGATAAATCCAGCGTGATTTATTTTATAAATTATGGATAAATAAATTGTATAAAGAAATTTATATAAATAAATTTATAGAAATTTATTCTTTTATGGAAGATTAAAATAATCCATGAATTGGGTTTATTTTAATTTTATAAAATCAATTATGAATTGATTTTTCCATAATAAGAAAGTTTATAAATTTCTTATAAAATTTATTCTATAATTTAAAGAGAAGAGGAATTTGTTTTATTATAAATTAGTTATAATAAAATTTGGTTTAAACGGAATTATTCATAAGAGAATTTATAGGATAAATTTCTTATGATAATTAATTAGTTTTATTATAAAGTTAGTTATAATAAAATTCATAAGAGAATTTATAGGATAAATTTCTTATGATAACTAATTTGTTTTATTATAAATTAGTTATAATAAAACTAGGCTTAAATGGAATAATTAATAAGAAAATTTATAAGATAAATTTCTTATAACTAATTCCGTTAAATCCGTTAATTCGGTTTAGAGGGAGACTAAGCAAAGGAGTTGCTACTATATAAAGGAACCTAAGGCAAGCCCTTATTCCGAAAAAAAAAATCAACTAATTAAGTTGTGAAGAGCTCTCCCTCTTTCTCTCTTCTCTTCTCCCCTCTCCTCCCTTCGGGCCGGCGCCCACTTGGAGATTTAGGGCCGGCGCCCACCTTCCTCCATCTAGGGCCGGCGCAACCCTCTCCTCCCCTTGAGGTTGGCGTGAGCTAACAAGAAGAAGGAGAAGCCGAACAAGAAGAAGAAGAAGCGGATAGCGACTCCTCTCCTCCCGGAATTCGATTCCGTTTTCTTCTTGGTTAGTTTCCTATCTTTCCTCTCTTGATTTTTCAAGTTGTGCCTATAGAGAATCTAGTAGTTCTCGTCGGCACAAAACTCGTGACTTTGCGAAGTCATCCCGAAGAGAACTCGGCGTCGACGCGAATAGAGGCGAAGCTTCCAAGGGACGCTACGGTTGGATCTCGTCCCTTACTTCAAGTTACGCGAGGTACTTGGTAAATTAGTTTACTATTCCGCAAAGTTTTATTTTATGATTATGTCAACACACCATAAGGTTGTATGCTAGATACGAAGTTAAAATAATTTAGAAAATTATTTTATGCAAATTCTTCCGCTGCACGTAAAAATTTTGAATTTTATGAACTCGTATCCTTGTCGACATGCACCCGGTCCCAACAGTGGTATCAGAGCCAAGTGGGAGATTGTTAGTGATATGAGAGAAGTGTCCTAAGGCAATCGCCTTATGATTGTAAACATTTATTTCAATAAATGATAATTCACTATTTGAGTATACATGTTTGTGTATTTGATTGGGATCATAAACTCATCTACTGAATGTCCGCCATACAGTTCACAGCATAAGAGAATTTGTGATGGGATCACAACTAGTGATTATCTCTAAATGTGCAAATGTGAAGTGTTGGAAATATCCCTAGTCGATGAATTGATAAATACGGACATTATCAGTTCTGTTGAGACTAGCATGGGTTATTCTCTATTCAGCTGATTCTCACTGGCTGGTGACATTGGGATGTCCAGAGATAAACATGGATGCTAGTTAAGGGAACTAGTTCATTGGAGTGACTAGCTGTAAGACTTCATATGGGAATCTACATGTAGATATGTCAATGAAGATCTTACTGCGGCTTAAGTGCGATGTTCCTTTGACTTGCGGTGTTCAAGTCATCTTGGTCATAGAGACTTATACTTTGACATCTTAAGCAAGCATCTCCAAGGAGGTGTGGACCCAGGATGATCGGGTATAAGCCGAAGTGCCCGAAGATGTTTGAACAGCCTACAAAGGATTCACCACTCCTTGCGAGGAGATGTATACGCAGGCCTATCGTCGGATTGTTACTCAAAGCCTCTGGCCAGAGCATATCATGTTTAGAGTGAGAGTCTCTAAAATACATGAGAGTAATTAGAAATCCAAAGGACGAGTAAGACATTACTTGGGCTAGGTGTGACGTAGTCAGCCTAGTGGGGACTGACACCATTGACCGTGTCCTGAACCAAGTGGGTATAAGGTGGTGAAGGGAATGGGGCACGATTCATTAGAGCTGTTGAAGGATTTCAGAATAATTTCTTCTGAGGTCAAACCGTTGATCTTTCGATTAATTGGGGATCATGATGTACTACTAGGTGCCACTCATGATCGTTCTATAATTAGTTAATTATAGACGGCCAACATAAATCGAAAGCCTATTTAGTCACACGCACTACGAGTAATCTGAGGGATTTAAAACGAGTTAAAAATTGGATTTTCCGATCAAGAGAAATAAGTCGAATCTGAGTTAGTCAGAGGCGCAATGGAAGCTAAAAATGGCTAAGACTTTTGAAGGCTTTTTGGGCGAATTAAATGAGTTTAATTTGCGGCGGTCCGGGTTGGTTTGGCCGGCCAAAGAGGGTGCCAAAACCCCCTTTGGTAGCCGGCCACTATAAGAGGAGAAAACCAATTAATTTTGATTTAATTAATAAGATAAATCCAGCGCGATTTATTTTATAAATTATGGATAAATAAATTTGTATAAAGAAATTTATATAAATAAATATATAGAAATTTATTCTTTTATGGAAGATTAAAATAATCCATGAATTGGGTTTATTTTAATTTTATAAAATCAATTATGAATTGATTTTTCCATAATAAGAAAGTTTATAAATTTCTTATAAAATTTATTCTATAATTTAAAGAGAAGAGGAATTTGTTTTATTATAAATTAGTTATAATAAAACTTGGTTTAAATGGAATAATTAATAAGAGAATTTATAGGATAAATTTCTTATGATAATTAATTAGTTTTATTATAAAGTTAGTTATAATAAAATTCATAAGAGAATTTATAGGATAAATTTCTTATGAAACTAATTTGTTTTATTATAAATTAGTTATAATAAAACTAGGCTTAAACGGAATAATTAATAAGAAAATTTATAAGATAAATTTCTTATAACTAATTCCGTTAAATCCGTTAATTCGGTTTAGAGGGAGACTAAGCAAAGGAGTTGCTACTATATAAAGGAACCTAAGGCAAGCCCTTATTCCGAAAAAAAAATCAACTAATTAAGTTGTGAAGAGCTCTCCCTCTTTCTCTCTTCTCTTCTCCCCTCTCCTCCCTTAGGGCCGGCGCCCACTTGGAGATTTAGGGCCGGCGCCCACCTTCCTCCATCTAGGGTCGGTGCAACCCTCTCCTCCCCTTGAGGTTGGCGTGAGCTAACAAGAAGAAGGAGAAGCCGAACAAGAAGAAGAAGAAGCGGATAGCGACTCCTCTCCTCCCGGAATTCGATTCCGTTTTCTTCTTGGTTAGTTTCCTATCTTTCCTCTCTTGATTTTTCAAGTTGTGCCTATAGAGAATCTAGTAGTTCTCGTCGGCACAAAACTCGTGACTTTGCGAAGTCATCCCGAAGAGAACTCGGCGTCGACGCGAATAGAGGCGAAGCTTCCAAGGGACGCTACGGTTGGATCTCGTCCCTTACTTCAAGTTACGCGAGGTACTTGGTAAATTAGTTTACTATTCCGCAAAGTTTTATTTTATGATTATGTCAACACACCATAAGGTTGCATGCTAGATACGAAGTTAAAATAATTTAGGAAATTATTTTATGCAAATTCTTCCGCTGCACGTAAAAATTTTGAATTTTACGAACTCGTATCCTTGTCGACATGCACCCGGTCCCAACAAAAGGCAAGGCCAACTCTACTGCACTGAAGGCCAAAGGAGGGGAGTCTAAAGAAGGGACCTGCTTCCACTGTGGTGAGACTGGACATTGGAAACAAAATTACAAATTCTACCTAGAGGAAGTAAAGAAGAAATGAAGTGAGATTTCTACCTCAAATATTTTTGTTATAAAAGTCAATCTATCTATTTCTTCTTCTTAGATATTAGATACCTGTTGCACATCTCACATTTGTACTAATGTGCAGGGCCTTCGAAGAGCTAGATCGTTGATAAAGGGCGAAGTGAACCTACGAGTAAGCAATGGCGCAAAAGTTGCTGCTATAGCTATAGGAACATATTCCTTATCTTTGCTCACTGGGCTTATCTTAGAACTAGAGGAGTGCTTTTATATACCTGCACTAACTAAAAACATAATTTCTATATTTTATTTGGACAAGAAAGATTTTTTATTTATCATAAAGGAAAAATATTGTTCTATAATGTTAAATGACATGTTCTATTGTAGTGCACAACTTATGAATGAACTTTATGTTCTAGACATAGAGAACCCAATCTATAACATAAATATCAAACCAAATGATTTGAACTAAACGTATCTCTGGCATTGTCGCTTAGGTCATATAAATGAGAGTCGCATATCCCAGCTCCATAAGAATGGATTACTGGTCTTATTTGATTTTGAATCATATGAGACATGTGAATCTTGTCTTCTAGGCAAGATGACCAAGACTAAATTTAGTGGACACGGCGAAAGAGCGACAGACTTGTTAGGACTCATATATACTGATGTATGTGGGCCTTCAATGTCGTGGCTAGAGGAAGCTATCAGTACTTCATCACTTTCACTGGTGATGTCAGTAGATACGACTTTGTGTATCTCATGAAACACAAGTCGAAATCCTTTGAAAAGTTCAAAGAATTCAAGAGTGAAGTACAAAACCAACTTGGCAAGAGTATTAAGATGCTTCGATCAGATCGAGATAGTGAATACCTTAGCCAAGAGTTTCGTGACCATCTAGTAGAGTGTGAGATCATATCCCAACTCACTCCACCTGGAACACCACAATGGAATGGTGTGTCCGAGCGAAGAAATCGTACTCTATTAGATATGGTATGATCGATGATGCATCAGACAAATCTTCTTATTTCCTTCTGGGGATTCGCTCTAGAGATGACTCTTTTCACACTTAATCGAGCTCCATCAAAGACCGTCATAAAGACACCATATACGATATAGACTGGGAAGAGTCCCACGATATCTTTTATGAGGATTTGGGGTTGTGAGGCTTACGGTCGACGTCAAGTTTCAGATAAACTTGGACCCAAATATGATAAGTATTATTTTGTAGGATATCCCAAGGAAACGAAGGGATATTACTTCTACAATCCCACATTAGGCAAAGTGTTTGTCGCTAGAAATGATGTTTTTCTCGAAAGAGAGTTTATTTCTAGAAGAAATAGTGGGAGTAAAATCCATCTTGAAGAAGTTCAAGATGCAGATAGTGCTGAGGCCTTGATGGACATTGAACAGGCACCACAAAGTGTTGTGGATCATGAGATTATTGCACAAGAAGTTGTAGTGCAACAACCTGTTCAAGTAGACCAAACTCTTCGCGGATTTGATAGGATACATCGTCAGCCTGAGAGATACTCATTTCTCTTGTCTGACAATGATTACGTTATGCTTGTTGAGTTAAACGAGCATGCATCCTATCAAGAAGTTGTGATGAGCCTAGATTTTGAGAAATGGGTAGAGGCTATGAAGTCCAAAATTGAATCCACGTACACTAACCATGTATGGACATTGGTTGATCCATGATAATTACCATTTTGTTAATTATTTTAGGCTCTCAAATCCATGTTTTGATCTCTTTTTATATGCTTAAGTTTGCATTTACATTAGGTTTCATGAATTCCTTCTATTTTGGCTTTGGATACAATTCTTTCTATATTTGAGATATTTTAGCATTAATTTTGAATCTAATTTTGAAAGCTTCAAATGACCATGGACCTAGATCAGATTGGATCAGACTTGAGCTCAAACTTGGCTTTGATCAAGGGGATCAAGAGATGGATAACTGTGGGTTGTCCAATCAAGAAACGGAGAGATCTGAGTCATCTATCAGTTTCTGATCAATCCAAGCCCAAGATAGAGTTAATCCAGTCCATAGATCAAGATCTGAAATTTTGAACCAAATCAGAGTCCATCTGACTGTTGGATCAAGCTCAAGAGGAGTCTAGACCATCCATTCAAAAGGCAAGAAGATCTGAGCCATCCGTTGCAGATTTGATCGATTCCAGCTGAGGAGGAGTACATCCTGACCATTGATGGAGATCTAGGAAGCTTGGTTCAGATCTGAGATGATCCAACCGTCGGATGAGGTGAGGATGATCACAGTAGTCCAATTTCAAATGGGATTAATTAAAACAGACTTTTCCGCCTGAGCTTGGGGTGGTCGCGAATTCACTCTGTTCTTCATAGTTCTTCTCCGATCACGTGCGACCACTTCAGATTCAAGTCATTCCCAGATTTCAAATCGAAGGATCGATCTCCCGAGAAGTTTGTGATTCAATCTCAACACTGCCAAGCTCCGGTGAGGGTTTCGCCAGAGTTTGATTCATCTGATCAACTCCTGATTGAATGTCTTCATCGATCGGAGCTAACAGAGCATTCAGAGGGGTTCTCTGAAGAGTTCTGAGGGTTTCGGAGTCATATTCGCCATTTAATCCATCAAGAAGGAGGAGATCAGAAGAAGAGTTCAGCTGCGCATCAACCCAACGCAATTCGATCGCGGGAGTTGGATCTTGTTGATTTCGAACTAGGGGGTTCCTAGTTTGATTCTTGTGTGATGGCAAGAAGGGGATCTAGTGAAGGACTTAATCTATTGTAGTTAATTTCATTTCTGAATTTTGTTTCTTTCGTGTTCAGTTTGTATCAGTTTCTGATCAGCAACTGATCGGTCAGTTCGACCGATCAAGACATTACCTGATCGGTCTGTCCGACCGATCAGGCTCACATCTGATCGGTCTGTCGACTGATCAGGCAGTCTCAGCCACAATTTAGCATTGTTTCTTAAGCATTTCTTGTTTCAGACTCTACAATTATGTCGTTTAACTTCAAACTGCTTGCATTCGATTTTATTTGCTTAGTTATAGCTCTCTTGCACTCAATTTCAGTCTTGAATTTCAACCTTGTAAGTTCAAATTGAATTGCTTAATTTCCTAGTAGGTTAAGCTTAGTGTTGCAATTTCCTAGTTTAACTTTGCTTTAGTAAAGTTTATTTCATTTCACACTGTATTTTCATTCTGTATTGCAAAACAAACCCCCATTCCAATTTGAAAACCCAAAACCTTTAACGATAAAAATTTCAAGCTCGAACTAAACACTCTTAACTAGTCCTTGAAAAAATACGACTTGAGGCCACTGTACTACATTTTAATTTTGTGAGCTAGGGTTTTCAATTTATAAATATCTAAATTTGAGGCTCATTCGTGACACCTGTTGTGGGCATCCATCAAATTTTTGGCACCGTTGCCGGGGAACACTAGTTGAGTTTGTTTAATTTAAGCTTGTGCCTAGTTTAATAAATCTTTGACTCTATTTCATTTGCTTTATCTTTCTATATACATTTGCTGTCATTTGTTGTTTGGTTTATGACCAGGACCGCAAGTAGTGATCTTGAGGAGTTTGATCCTGAGGTTGAGAGAACCTTCAGAGCCAGGAAAAAAAATCAAGGAAGAGTTTCAGATGCTATTGAAAATTTTTCTACTCATTCAAGCAGTCCCATGGCAGAGCATCAGCATTTTCAGAATTTTCAGCAGCTTTTTTGAAACTTTCAGCAACCCTATTCACAATTTCAGCAAGGTAATCAGCCTTTTCAACCATTCCAGCAGCCTTTCCAAAATTTTCAGCAACCAAATTATCAATTTCAACCTCAACTTCAACAATTTCATCAAGATTTTCAACCAAGTCAGACTTTTCAACAATCTTTTCAACCTTACAATTAGGATTTTTAGTTTCAAAGTCAACAATGTCAGCCCCAACAATTTCAGTTTTCAAACCAAAATTTTCAATCTTCAAATCAACATTTTCAGAGCCATGATTTCCAGCAACATCACTCTTGTTATCAACCCAATTTTCAACAATTTCAACAGCCCATTCAACCATTTGATCAGCCCCAACAACCTTATTTTAAGAATTCACAGCCTATTCAAGGATTTCAGCAACCCAATGTTTCATTTCAAGACCAACAAGAGTCCCATATCAATCAAGGAGGCTGTGAAGATTCTAGTGGGTTTGATGCTCAACAACAAAGGCTTGAGGAGATTATGCAACAAATCATACAACAACAGCAAATTTTATTACAACAACAAGAGTATGATTCCACTCTTCAGAACATTGAGAGACACATTGGACAACTTGCAAGTGGAATGAATTAAATGCAAGCACAGGGATCGAGCCAATTACCTTCTCAAGCTACTCCTAATCCTAAGGGAATGTTAGAGCAATAACTTTGAGGAGTGGGGAAGTTACTTCAAGTCTAAATGCTCAAAGGGTTGATTTTTTTGAAAAATTTTCAGCAACTTATTTTCCATTTCAGAACAGCCCCGAAATGGCTTCTACATTAGTTGAAAGTAATCATAGTTCAAGCCTAAGCCTTTCTTCTATTGATCTTGCAATTTTGGTGGAAGAAGAAGAAGAAATCAGTAAAAAAACATGCACCTACAGCAGCTACTCCAAAAGAAATCCCTGTTCAAGATTCATTCCCAGAAATTTCAGCTCAAGTGGAGGAACCAAGAGTCCCTTTACCCTACCCACAGCACCCCAAAGAGGATCATTCTATCATGAGCATGGATATTTTAGATGAGTTGATTGATGAGGATTTACTTGCTGATAGAGTGTCACTTGGTATACACAGAGGATATTTTAGCTCAGATGAGGCTGAGGTTGCATCTACTACAGAGGCAGCTGAATTGGAGGTTGTATCAGATTCACTTGTAGTTGAAAATGATTCTTTAGGTGTAGGGGATTGCACTGAGCCCCAGGGATCACCCATGTTGATTTACATATCAGGAGATTCAGAGGATAGGTTTGAGAGTGTAGGGGATTGCACTGAGCCCCAGGGATCACCCATGTTGATTTACATATCAGGAGATTCAGAGGATAGGTTTGAGAGTGTAGGGGATTGTACTGAGCCCCAGGGATTACCCATTCCTACTGGTTTAGAGGCATTGGAGGAGATGGATAGCAAAGCTTGTGACAATCTTGATTTCGATTCTGAAGCTCTATAGGACCATTCTAGTCTTTTATGTTGTGATGATATGGTTGTTGTTGATCCTAACTTTCCTGATATTGTTGTTGCAGATATTATTGATGAAGTATACATTGTAGATGATGAAAGTGTAGGGGATTGCATAGTGGATTACACTGAGCCCCAAGAATCACTTCTTTTAGTTGATTGTCCACCAGAACCTGAGCTTGAGGTGGAACCTTTACCTGACCAGGAGGAGGCCATAGTTACATCAATTCTTGTAGAGCCTTCAGGTATTTTTCAGCACGACAAGGTAAGTATTTCTCCTAATTTTTCAGAAGAGCTCATAGAGATACCTAAGATTGATTTTATTGGATGTGATGCATTTTTTGATACATTCTATGTAGAGACTGATTGTATTTCATTTCTTTCTTACCCTGCATGCGTACGGGAGGAATTTCCTTTTCATGGATTTGCAGGGTGCCGTCGGCTTCTTGAGTGGGTGCTCCAACTAAATAGCCTCCAACCTCCCGGAAGGACTATCAAAGAGTATATAGTGTTTGAGCTTACTTCGATTTATAGCAATTCACCCCAAAAATGGATTCTGCATCTTAATCGCCTCCGACCACCGGAACATACTTATACGAAATTGATGAGGGAGGGAGCATTGCACTATGAAATTATTCACGTGAGGACAGCTCTCTCGACCACCCAAACAATACCACTACCGGGATGGATGCTACTTCTTAACCGACTCCAACCGCCAGGAATAAAGGAGAGTTTATCTTTCTTGCACTCTTATTTCATTATATATATCATTTTTATGTTTCTAGCTAATAGTAATTTTTCTTTTACAATGAGCTTTTGCTAATAAATGCTTAGGAAGTGTAGAGTGAATAAAAAGTCATTGTAGATACCATTTTATCCTTTTTGGCATCTTATTTCTTGCATGGTTTAGAATAAATGTATCCCTCTAGATTTTCTCTATCTCATTTTAGAGTCCCTTGAAAGCAAATTAAATTTGATTGTTAAAACTTAGGATTTGGGCCAATGGATGAAAATTCTTGGATGTTTGAGATGAATTCTTTTTACCTAGTGAGGACATGGCCTTATTGTTGAGATACACACATGTGATTGTACTCTAGAACTTGCTTAGGTTCTTTCAAAACTATATTTCTATGATTGGACCACATTTATAGAGGTGAATCACTTTATCTCCTTTTTCATATCAATTTTTGCGATATTGCTTGTTGATCTATTCTATACTCTATTTGCCTTTCTCTATTTTTCTGTTTATACCCATATTCTCCATGGACTTGGTTGTTTTGGATTGTTTCTTAATGTTACTTTGCCTGAGACGGTCAAAAAGCTAAGTGTGGGGGAGGTGGCTAGTGTTTTTGAAGTGTTTTGGTAAGAAATGATGCATTTTGAAAGTTTATTTTTGGATGAATTATGTTGGCAATCTGTTTTTATGGTGGCTAGCATCAAGGATGCAATTCAAAAACACAGAAAAAAAATAAGAAAATTCAGATTAGAAGGAAGAAGTGTGCCAATTGAAGGAGTTGTGTGCCAAGTTTGAGTTGCAAGAGTTGGGAAGTGAAAGCTTATTTTCACTACCATAGAAGAAAAGAAAAAGAAGAAAAATCTGTGCTCAAGATGAAGTATTAAGTGGAAAGAAATTGGAATGAAGGAAGTATCAAAGATGCAATCCAAAAGAAAGAAAGAAAAGAAAGAAAAAAAATGATAGTAGTGAATTGGAATTGAGAGTATTTCTGTATAACTCAGAATCTGTGATGGTGTGCCAAAGAATGAAGCCGAATTTGAAGTTGAATTGGAAGCTGAATTGGTGACACAGAATTTGTGCAATGTATGGTCAGAAAATAGCTACAATGAAATTTGTATTAATTTTTGAATTCATCCATAGCAGACTTAGCTATGCAATCCAAGAAGCAGTCCAAATATCTGTGAATTGACTGAATTGAAGCTAAAAAATTCATGCTGGAAATCTGGAAGATCAGCTAGCCACTGTAAGAAGAAGAAAAAATAAATCTTGGCTGCAGAAACAGAACAGCAGCTGGAAGAAGGAAAAAAGAAACATAGAAAAAAAAGAAGAAAACATGATGTATCAGGAGATGGGTTAGATTTTCTGAAGTGGAAGATGTTAATAAGGAGCTAGATGAGTTTGAGATGTAGTATCGATTGAAAAGAAGTGATCCAGGTAGAAGGCATCAGGATTCAGCTGAGTCTCAGCTACTGATCAGACCCCGATCGGTCACCAATCCGATCAGGGAAGTGACTGATCGGTCACTCTGACCGATCAGAGGCAGCTCAGACCGATCAAAGGCACTCCAGACCATTCAGAAGGCAGCTAGATCGGCCCCTTGACCGATCAGAAGAGTTGGCACAGAAGCACACTGAATTCAGCTTTATTTTTCATCCAAATCAGAGGCACTATCTAATCCTTACTCACCTTGGCTCTTAAATATGCAGAATAATTCAAAACGAGAGGGCAAAGTGCATTATGTTACATTTTTTAGTATCCAAGTCTTCCACTGCCTTAATTTTTCCACTTACTAAACTTCTATTTCATTTTATCATTCTATATTTCCCTAACTTGTTCTAATAAGCCTTTTTAGGTGTGGTACCAATTCAAGAATGATGGTAAAGAGTAGAGCATAAGCAAGCTTATGGTAGTGCAAGAACCATGGTTGTGTTTGAGTGAGCTCCATTTTCATCAAAAATGTAGGATTTAGGAAGAGAGACACTAAATATTCCTTGAGAGGCTTGTGTGAGTAATTCATCTCAATGAGTCATGAAAGATGAAGTATTCTAAGTTGTTGACTAAGAACAAGGAACTAGTCCATTGAGTTTAGATTTTTGAGAATTGACAACCCTAGGTAATTTCCTTTCAATTGATTTTAACTATGATTGAGAATAATCTAGGGGTACATGTTAGTTAGCTTGTGCGAGACACCCAAGAGCAAGTGTAGGGGAGTTGATAATTACCATTTTGTTAATTATTTTAGGCTCTCAAATCCATATTTTGATCTCTTTTTATATGCTTAAGTTTACATTTACATTAGGTTTCATGAATTCCTTCTATTTTGGCTTTGGATACAATTCTTTCTATATTTGAGATATTTTGGCATTAATTTTGAATCTAATTTTGAAGGCTTCAAATGACTATGGACCTAGATCAGATTGGATCAGACTTGAGCTCAGACATGGCTTCGATCAAGGGGATCAAGAGATGGATAACTGTGGGTCGTCCAATCAATAAATGGTGAGATCTGAGCCATCTATCAGTTTCTGATCAATCCAAGCCCATGATAGAGTTAATCCAGTCCATAGATCAAGATCTGAAATTTTGAACCAAATCAGAGTCCATCTGACCATTGGATCAAGCTCAAGAGAAGTCTAGACCATCCATTCAAAAGGCAGGAAGATCTGAGCCATCCATTGCAGATCTGATCGATCCCAGCTGAGGAGGAGCAGATCCTGACCATTGATGGAGATTTGGGAAGTTTGGTTCAGATATGAGATGATCCAACCGTCGGATGAGGCGAGGATGATCACAGCCGTCCAATTTCAAATGGGATTAATTAAAACAGACTTTTCCGCCTGAGCTCGGGGTGGTCACGAATTCACTCTGTTCTTCGTCTGTTCTTCATAGTTCTTCTCCGATCGCGTGCGGCCACTTTAGATTCAAGTCATTCCCAGATTTCAAATCGAAGGATCGATCTCCCGAGAAGTTTGTGATTCAATCTCAACGCTGCCAAGCTCCGGTGAGGGTTTTGCAAGAGTTTGATTCATCCGATCAACTCCTGATTGAGCGTCTTCATCGATCGGAGCTAACAGAGCATTCAGAGGGGTTCTCTGAAGAGTTCTGAGAGTTTCGGAGTCATATTCGCCATCTAATCCATCAAGAAGGAGGAGATCAGAAGAAGAGTTCAGCTGCGCATCAACCCAACGCAATTCGATCGTGGGAGTTGGATCTTACTGATTTCGAACTAGGGGGTTCCTAGTTTGATTCTTGTGTGACGGCAAGAAGGGGATCTGGTGAAGGACTTAATCTGTTGTAGTTAATTTCATTTCTGAATTCTGTTTCTTTCGTGTTCAGTTTGCATCAGTTTCTATTCAGCAACTGATCGGTCAGTTCGACCGATCAAGACATTACCTGATCGGTTTGTCCAATCGATCAGGCTCACATCTGATCAGTCTGTCAACCGATCAGGCAGTCTCAGCCACAATTTAGCCTTGTTTCTTAAGCATTTCTTGTTTCAGACTACGATTCTGTCGTTTAACTTCAAACTGCTTGCATTCGATTTTATTTGCTTAGTTACAGCTCTCTTGCACTCAATTTCAGTCTTGAATTTCAACCTTGTAAGTTCAAATTGAATTGCTTAATTTCCTAGTAGGTTAAGCTTAGTGTTGCAATTTCCTAGTTTAACTTTACTTTAGTAAAGTTTATTTCATTTCACACTGTATTTTCATTCCGTATTGCAAAACAAACCCCATTCCAATTTGAAAACCCAAAACCTTTAACGACAAAAATTTCAAGCTCGAACTAAACACTCTTAACTAGTCCTTGAAAAAATACGACATGAGGCCCCTGTACTACATTTTAATTTTTTGAGCTAGGGTTTTTAATTTATAAATATCTAAATTTGAGGCTCATTCGTGACACCTGTTGTGGGCATCCATCAATCCACCTGAGAGAATTAAACCCATTGGGTATAAGTGGGTCTTTAAGAGAAAGACTGACATGGATGAACTTGTCTCCGAGCCATATTAGAATGAAAATGATTGATCAACCTAACTGCACTGACAAAGTTGTTCACTGTGAGGGAACGACCCTTTGAAATAGTGAAGGATGGAGGTTAAGCATACGACTTTTAATGATTCAATAAAGTTATGTGGAAAACTCTTAAGAGATCACCTATGTGAGAAAGAAGTGGAGTCGCTTTGAAGAGAATTGAAGGCACAATTCTTAGAACTTCTCACAGAATCAGGCGTGTTCATGGCCAAGAACGAACACACTCATGAGAACTGAGGTGTATTAGGGAGAGTCCTGGGTGAGATGTGTCAACACTTACACAAACGGCAGTACAGTTCAAGGACATCATGTCTACTGTCAGCCAGGAAGCAAACAGATCTTCACAAGGGAAGGCTCAAAGGGTGAAACCTACTTGTCCTATCTGGACTCAACTGATGAATGTTATCACATACCCTATTTCCATTCATGTGGGGGATTGTTGGATATAGAGTGAATGGAAAGGGAGGAAAGATGCTCCATTGTGAATGGAACTTTAGTCCCACATTGGGAGTTTCTAGTGAATGGAAAGGGGTGGAGAATAAAGAGACTCCATTGTGAATGGGACTTTAGTCCTATATTGGGAGTCTTAATGCATAATTGTTGGTTTATATTATTTCACCAATCATGTTTGTTGTGAACAAATGCAAGGGAAGAGGCTCTCCTCTCACGCGTGGGTGCGTGGGGGGGGGGGGGGGGGGGGTCCTCCTCCAAGCTAGATGCTATCTGCGGACCGTCAGAGGGGTTCCCTTTATTTGGATGGATTGGGAGCCCTTTGTCACTGCCTTCTTTGCCACAGGGGCCTTTAGGCGAGAGCTAGGCACATCAAGCGATACCACCTTGCCTCGTTGAGCGGCGGAGTGATTGGTCGGAGCAGCTGGGTCGCGGGCGAGGGGAACGATGGCTACCACAGTGGGGAAAGAGGGTTCTTCCCGAACCCTCTAGGACAGAGGCACCGCGTCCTCTTCATCAATGGAGAGCGGAAGCTCTGATGCTAGGCCCTTCTTCAACCTCTTCAGGGGGCGAGGTTTCGGGGGGCCAGTCGCTTCCACCGTTTCTGCTCGATAACCCGGGTCACTGGTTGCTCGGTAGGGGGAGGGACCGCAACCTCTCCCTCTGTTGCCTTGATGGGAGACGAAGGTAAACCCCCTTCAAAGTCGGTAGGCAGTTCTACAGCTCCGAGATCCTGGGGAGCTTCCGGAGTTTCTTGGTCTTCTGAGGGTTCAGCCACTTCCTCACAGTCCTCGACCGAGATGCCCACAGGAGTGGAAGAATTGGAAGCGGGAACCAACACCTGCTCGTTGGCCTATTCCCACTTCAGGAGCCGGTTGATAGCTCGGGAAATGATAATATCGTCTGAAGAATAGAGACAAAAGGGAATCAGTTAGAATTAACAGGGAAATTTACAAGACAAAGGGTAACTTACGAAGACTAGAGCTAAGGCTCATGACTTTCAGGCTAAGCTCGGCCCGTTAAAGGAGCTCCTCGTATTGCACCAGCTGGAAGCCGTGAAACTCCATCCCTGCTAGGATACCGCTAGCCCTCTGGTATGCCGAGTCCTGCTGGAAGTCGCCGAGGTCCAGGATGGGTAGCAGTCTCTCCGTCCAGTGGATAGGACTGAAGGGATACTCAGGGAGTTGGATATAGAAGAAACGTTCCTTCCATCCCTTGTGGGAGGAAGGAAGGCCCCCCAAGAACCTATGACTGGCGCGGGCAGTAAAGCCAAATGCCCCTCGTGAGCCAACCGAAACAAAAAAAAAATGAAAAAATCAAGGGGTCAGAGGGATGTCAAAAAGTTTGAGAAGGATAAACGCCCCGCGCATCTGGGCAAAGGCGTTTGGAGTCATTTGGTGGAGAGGGATACCGAAGTATTTGGCGGCATTCATGAAAAAGGGGGGAATAGGGAATCGAAGCCCTAATTCTAGCTACCCTAAGAAGAAAGTGAAAAACCCCCACAGAAGTCTCTATAGGTGATTGGCCTAAGGTCAGAACTCTCATCTCCCAGCCCTCCGGGATATCATATCTCCGACAAGTGGCCTGGAGGGATTCTAACCTAACCCTAGAGGAGATGGTATTATATCACTTCGAATGATAGACTGGCTCCTCCGAGGAACCTTCGTCGCCGCCTCGGGTCTTCTTCTTCTTCTCTATTGGACCCATGGGGGTTGGTGAAAGGGGAAAACAAAAAGTGACTTACACTCGGAGAAGGGGCACGACAGCAAGACGAACAACAGGGGAATGAAGGTGTTTGAAAACAGATAGGGTAAGGAGGCAGAAGGGTGTCGTTAAACCCGCTTTTATAGGGAGAAGTCGCCCACCTATGAACAACGAGAGGGCAGCACGTCAGCGGCGCTGATTAGACATCCCAATGAGCCACCATCCTTTACTGTCGTCGTTTCGTATGGCCCACGGCGCGTATCAGCGGGAGATCGCCGCACAAAGGAGGATGGGGCATGTGGTAAAGCCACATTCGCCAGATGACCTTGTCGCCATTAAGAGACCTCATGCGCCTTTAGAGGGCCTTGGGCAGTCGTCATAGCGTCGTATCGAAATCCGTGGAAATGCGGGACACATTCAAAGAATTGCTCGGGGTCCAGGGGTGCATGGTCTGATTCCTCGGACCCGGAAGACCGCCAATGAAGTAGTAAAAGATATAGGGGCCACCTGGATACAACTTCTTCATCACTACACTTGTCTAATCAGTCAAACACACTTCCTTCAATCAAACTTGAAGGGAGGGAATTATGATGGGGTTGAGTACCCCGTGGCTGACACGTGGACTGAAGAAGTTGTGTGGCAAGATCTACCGAGTCTGAATGACTCTCTTTCCGTGATGCCTGAGATCACCTCGGGAAGCCAGGTCCCCGAGACCACCTCGGGAAGGTAAAATGCCCGGGACCCCCCGGGCCAGAAGACCCCGAGATCACCTCGGGGTAGCGGAGCCCAAGAAGCACTCGGCCTCAAGTAACGACCCTCCTATCTCTTGATCCATGGATAATGATCACCAATAACTTCGGGATGATCATGACCCGTAATCCACGGTCATTAACGCCTTTTTCCTTACAACGATCTAGATTTAATGACTGCGACGACCGTTACGAGAGATATCCAGTAACTGAAGATAGGGAAGAACGTGACGAAGATCATGGCGACACATATGACCGCCACCTCAGGTATAAAAGATACTCCAACTCCTCCGGTAAAGGGGGATTACGCTCTCTCTACTTCACGCATCTTTTTTTCTGCCTTCTCTTCGTCTCCTAGATCGAGGCATTGACTTGAGCGTCAGAGTGGGCTCCGCCGGACAACCTCCGGCGTGTTCCCCTAACGCTCGTATTAATCTCGTAGGGTGCGAAGTCTTCCTCTAGTGTCAGCGTCTGTGTGAGCTGAACCCTGGTGACTGACCGTCGACGTCGATTCCTTCCGGAACACTGCCAAAATGATATAAGCTACATTTCAATAACAAATTCGTGCAAGAATCAGTTTTCATGCTTGTTTTCCTGTTTTTCATTCTTGTCAAATTTTTGAAGTCATGATTCAGTCACATGAACCTTTTTCTTTTTCCTGGATGATTGTTTTTAACGTAGAAGCTGTCATGATTATGAATAGAGTTACTTGATCAATTTTCATACATGTATATGTTTTCTTCATGCTTAGCTTTCTGTCTTGTGAAATTGGTTATGGTGCAATAGAATCATCAAGGAAAATTTTGTGATATTTTTATGAAATACATAGAGAATGTACAAAAAATATTTGCATTCAACTCCATGTTTAAAGTATCCCATAAAATATGCTGATTTCCAGAGAGTAATTTTTTTGTTGCAGCTTGCTGTTTTGGCTTCTAAGATTGATAGCTCTATCAGGTGCATGGAGATTCTTTCTTCCTCTGAATTCTGCAACTTGGTGGCCACATGCCATTTTAATCTTCACAACCGTTGGCTTTCAAGAATCTGCAAGGCTTACGTTTGGGAAGCTGTACAAGTATGTTAAACTATGCTTGCATGTATAATGTCCTATCCTACTTTCACTTCATAGTTGCTTCTGTTTGAAGACAAGTTTTGAATGTTTGATCATACATCTCCCGAATGTACTTATTCAAACTTAGCCAGGAGATTGGAAGTTATCTTGGATGCTTTTGCTGAAGTTAAATTCAGAACTCGTCTTTCTTGGAATGATTATGATCCTGTCGATAAGCGGAGAGGGTTCTCATTCGGATGACTAAGTCGGATCAAGATGACTCAAGTTACAGTAGCGTGTGGGTAGGGGTCGGGCTCAAAGACTGACAAGACAAAAGTGAGTCGGGGTCGGACCAAGAACGGGAACACAAGAGGTGGAGAAGAAAAATTCCAGCAACAGGAATCTCATCTCTGAAGCACCAAGGGGCTTTATATAAGGGAGGAGAAGGCTCCTATCTTGTCAAGGTTGTCTTGTCTCATTAAAAATTGACCAGCTGACAGACTGATCTTTTGGTAGCCTTAATTACCCTGTGGGTCAGTCACAGCCGCCTAAAGGTCTATCCAAGATGTCACTTTTATCCTCATTAATGTCTGATGCTCTGACAAGTCATGATTATGATAGATGTCTTTTCCTTGGCTTTTCTTACTAGGCGCGATGACTTGCTCCATAAGGATTGGCCGGGAAGGTCGACGGGTCGGCCGGTCGGCCGGTCGGGTTGGCGGGTCAGCCGGTCGACTGATCGGGGGCAACGGGTCAGCCGGGAATGTTGGTGGGTCGATGATAAGTGTCATTTTATTGATCATTTTATATGCTTAAATCCGTGTTTGACCCATATTTTACTTGTGTAATTGTGGATTCACCCTGGGTTTTAGGATTTATACTCTTTTTGGACTTAATTGCAAATTTTAATATTTTCGAGTTGTTTTGTCACTAAATTTTTGATCTACTCTTGTAGGCTTGAAGGGATCATGGACCTAGGTCAGGTTGGGTCAAATGTTGAGTCAAAAGTGGACTAGATCAAGTGATCAAGCATCGACTCATTTGGACCGTCCGATGCAAGAACGGTTAGATCTAGACCATCTGAGAACTTCTGATCAATCCGAGCTGGGGTTAAGGCTAATCGAGCGATCAGATCAAGATCTGAAGGTTTCAGCTCAATCGGAAATCATCTAGCCGTTGGATCACGATCAGAGAGATCTAGACCATCCATTCAAATATCAGCTTGATCTGAGCCATCCGCTACAAATCTGGAAGATCCGAGCTACCACGAGGATGATCCTGACCTCTGATCAAGATCTAGAAATTTTGAATCAAATCGGACAAGGATCCACCGTTGGATGAAGCGGAATCAATATCAACCGTTCACTGTTTAACTACTTAAACAGACTTCTCTGTTTTCAGATCTGTCGCGTCTTCATTCAGTCCGTAGCTGCTCTTCATCTTCTTCACTTCTTCTTCATTCCGTTCGTAGATTTCTTCATCCGAAGGCGTGTCCAACTCGATTTCGACCTTGGATTTAGATCTGAATCGTTGGGAAGTTTTCTCCGCGAAGTTTCCAGCTCAAATTCGGCCAAAACAGAGATGATTGAGGGTTTCGTCAAATCTGTAATCTGATCGCTTGGATCGAGTTTGTGTACCATTTCCAACCATCTGAATTACCTGGAGGGGTCCTTTGCGTGATCTGATCATTCCCCAATCGTCATTGCATCACGGCACAAGGAGATCGAGGAGATCGGATTGTTTCTTCAGAAACTGAGCAGAGTTTGAGCAGATCTGAATTGGAGTTTAATTTTCCACTGATTTACGAGTTTAAGGGGTTCTTGACTTGCACTTGCGTGACGAACAAGGAGGTCTTGATACATGGGAAGGATCGAGATTAGTTTTTAATGAAAATTTCTGTTGTTTTCAGCTGTAATTTCAATTCTGCTCTTCATTTCTGTATTTGTTTTCAAATCAGCTGCTTAAGTTCGTTATCTTGAGTTGTTTCAGCTTTAATTTCGTTTCATTCTGCAAGTAGATAATTAGGAAGCTTGTTTAGTGAACAAAATTCTTCTAATTGCAGTTTATTTCATAGTTTAATTACTTCGTATCAGTTTAAGCTCTCAGTTTCAGCTTAACAGCTTCTCCTGCATTTCAGTTTGTTTTCTGCAGTTTCTGAATTCTGATTCAAGTTAGTTTTAGTTTATCTGCTGAATTCATTTGGAAGTTTGCCTCATTTACTTAGTTATTGAATTCAATTGTTGCAATTAGTTTCACAAATAGAGTATCAACTTCCGTGTTTGCAAACTGTTTCCAATTTCTTCAAGTAAGCTTAATTTCTGGAAATTACAGTAATCACTTCTGCAATTTCGTATCAGAGCATTTGTTTGTTCGAATCTTGCTTAAGTTGTAGTTGTGCATCAGTTCAGTTAGTAGCATGTTCTGTATTGGCTTGCAACTGAAATTCTGCATTCGGGTTCCAAGTCTGCATTTTATTTCTGCAATAGATGAATTTTTGAGTGATCAGTTTGTTGACAACCTGGAAGTTCTTCATTCCACTTTGCATTTCACTTCACTGGTAGCTTGCTCTTTTCCAAGTTGAGTTTATTAGTTGTATTCCGGAATTTTCAGTCATTGTTTCAGCAAGTTTCAAGTACAAGTTGGCACATTAGTTGTTTCATTCTCTTTTCTGCGTATCACAGTTGTGGAATTCTGCAAATTGTATCAATGGTAGCTTAGGAATCGATTGGTATCAAGTTGTATGCTGTTTCTAGTGTGCTAAGGTGCTTGAAATTAGTTCGTAGCGCATTTGGATTGATTTTGAACTTTATCATCATTATATGCAGTTGTTGCTCTTAAAGTTGGTAACTAGCAATGGTTTCAAGTTAGTTGTTTCCGGAAGTTTCCATTTCTATTTCCATTCTTAAGCTTAACATTGAGTTGCATTTGAAGTAAGGTTTGCTCTTTCAAATTCAATCAAATCGTATTGCTTCATTAAATCTCCATTAGTTAAGTCCTAAATTGCTATTACCTTGTCTAGTTCACTTAGTTAATTTTGCCTTTCCTTTTCATTGCATTTTCTTGCATTTTCTTGTCTATTTAAAACCAAACACCAGTTCTTATTTGAAACCCAAAAACATTAACGACACATAAACTTGAGCACGAATCGAACAACTTGAACTAGCCCTTGGAAAAATACGACATGTGGCCCCTTTACTACGCTCTTCTTCTTTGATTGCAAAAAGAGATTCAGCACATTTATAAATTCTAAATTCTGATGGATCCACATTCGTGACAACTTTAACCTAGTATTTTGGAGACATCAGTCGACCGGTCGGGTTGAAGGGTCGCCGGTCGACGGGTCGGCCGGTCGGGGTCGACGGGTCGGCCGGTCGGGTCGGCGGGTCGGCCGGTCGGGTCGGCCGGTCGGGTCGACGGGTCGGCCGGTCGGGTCGATGGGTCGGCCGGTCGGGTCGACGGGTCGGTCGGTCGGGTCGACGGGTCGGTCGGTCGGGTCGACGGGTCGACGGGTCGGCCGGTCGGGTCGGCGGATCGGCCGATTGGTCGGCGGATCGGCCGGTCGGCCGGGAATGTTGGCATGTCAGCCGGTCAGAGTCGGCAGGTCAACTGGTCGGGGTCGGCGGGTTGGCCGGGAATGTTAGCAGGTCGGCCAGTCAGGTCGGCGAGTAGCCGGTCGACGGGTCGGCCGATCGACGGGTCGGCCGGTCGAGGTCGGCCGATCAGCTAGGAATGTTGGCGTGTCGGTCGATCGGGTCGGTGAGTAGCCGGTCAGTGTCGGTGGGTCAGCCGGTCAAGGTCGACAGGTCGACGGGTTGGTCGTTTGCCGCGAAGAGCAGTTGATTGTCCCTTAGCCACATAGAGCGACAGATCCCATTAGTTCTCTTTGCCTAACTCCAGCTCAGCTTGCCAATTTAGTCTTTTTAGGGGGGTGCTACTATATCTCCCTAGATCACATACCTCCCCTTCAAGTCTAGTCGAAGGAGGCGCGAGTCTGACTGATTAGACTAAATCTGATGGTTTGACTTATTCCACCCATACTTTCCATCCTGAAATTAGGTTGGAGTGGATCTCCTTTGATAGAAGAACAACCAATTAGAAGCTATGGGTTTTTACCAAGCTGATCTGTATTTCAACCCTCGGAATGTTGCCGCTAGAGTATTTAGTTATGTTAAGCGAGCAATTGGATCATGTTGGACGAGTGACAAATTTGTGTATGGCAAACAACTAAGTATTTTTGCCAAACGAGCAATGGTAAAGTGCCATGCGATCGGCAAAAATAGAATCAAGCAAATGGTTGCGGGTGCCAAGCATGCGACGTAGATCTGAGTAAACGATTGAGTAATGGCTGAGTAGGCATCCAGCTTAGGAGAGTGACTAATTGCCTAGTTGGTAGCAGAGCCATATGATGGAGTGTCGAGCGGATGGCAAAGCAGAGTGACTGAGTACCAAGCAGGCTAATGAGTACCAAACAGAGTGGCTGAGTGCTAAGCAGACTAACTGAGTGCCAAGCCAGCGGCTGAGTAGTTGAGTGCCGAGCAGAGCGGCTGAGTAGCCAACTGAGTGGCCAGCTAAGTGGTTGAGTACCTGAGTGCCCAGCAGAGCGGCTGAGTAGCTGAGTGCTGAGCAGAGCGGCTGAGTAGCTGAGTGTCGAGCAGAGCGGCTGAGTAGCTGAGTGTCGAGCAGAGCGGCTGAGTATCTGAGTGTCGAGCAGAGCGGCTGAGTGTCGAGCGGAGTGGCTTTTATAATTTGCTGAAAAGTAAGTGTCTCAATGCCGCTCAGGAGACCTTAATGAAGCATGGGACGCCCATTCTGTTGGAACTTGGATGGCTAGAGAGGCGGGGTGAATATAGCCAGACACAAACTTCTTGAACTTCTTGTATTTCTCTGCACTTAAGTTAGCCGCAGCGGAAGCAATACAAGTATAACAGTAGAAACAAAAATGCAGTAACTGAAAACCAAACCACACAGTCGCTACCAAGGATCGTTTACAAGGTTCAGGGATAACTTGCCCATACTCATTGGCGTGCCCATAAGGTAGGTGATCCCTTGATCATCGGCAGATCAAGCCCCGGTGAACACCGGATATCAAGCGCCTCCTTCTCGGTGGAGAAACCTCTCCACAAGCTGTCTCACAGATGGATACAAGATAAGCTCACCAAACACTCGAGAAGGGAAGCTCACAAGAATGTGACAAGAATGCTTAAGCTCAAAGCAACAGAGAGCACACAAGCACCACAGCCCAGCCAAACTTCTCAAGTTTCTGTCTGTTCCTTATTACCGCTCCTCTGCATCAACTTCAACTTAAGCTCTGCTCACCATCGCCAGCTTCATCAGCATCCATTGAGCCAGCCTGAACCCACTGACCTCCCTGAGCACTCAGTTCACTGAAGACCTCCTCTCCAGCTGAGCCTCCGTCAGTCACCAGCTGCGCCAGCTGCCCGTTGAAACCTGAAATCGATAAACAGACAAACCTGCACCAAGGAAAGCCTCCCATTGACTCTCCTCCAATGTTTGAACCATCCCTGTAAAGCATGCACACTTCAACAGAAGCTTAGCAAAACATATCAAATGAAATCAGCAATGTATCAAAGAATCGGCAGAGAAAATAGTCGTGATTAGAGCGTCTGATAGCGAATTTGAATTAAAGTTCTGCTCCTGATCGATCCCCAGGCCGATCAGGGAGGACCCTGATCGGTCACCAGACCGATCCAACAGTCTGCTGCACACTCCAGATCGGTCCCCAGACCTATCCAGCAGTCTGCTGCACACTCCAGATCGGTCCCCAGACCTATCCAGCAGTCTGCTGCACACTCCAGATCGGTCCCCAGACCAATCAGGCTGTGCACCGATCAGGCTGCTTCCTGACTGATCAGAAGTCATCCTGATCGGTCATAAGGAGAACCTCGCGATTTCTGAGATCCCGTGGATCGTTCACCAGTCCGATCTGAATAGTATCCCTGATCGGTCACCAGACCGATCAGGAGCCAAGCAGTAAGGTTCCCAAAACCCACTGTATGCTCCCTGATCGGTCACCAGACTGATCAGACATAGCTGGATCGGTCACCAGATTGATCCACGAGGGAACTCCGTGCCAACTTCCCTGATCGGTCACCAGACCGATCCAGGCAAGGTCAAAACCACTCCAAGTCACGAGAACAAGCCTCCATCCCTTCTCTGACTCATTCTTAGTCCCCCGGACCAAGACTCCGTGCCCAGTTTCACTCACCGGGACTTCAACCTAGCCCTCCAAGCTAGGACTTTTCACACTTAGCCCTCCAAGCTAGGACTTTTTCACACCTAACCCTCCAAGTTAGGACTTTTCACACCTAGCCCTCCAAGCTAAGACTTTTTCACACCTAGCCCTCCAAGCTAGGACTTTTTCACACCTAATCCTCCAAGTTAGGAATTTCAATCACCTGGCTTCACTCACCAGGACCCGGCTTCACTCACCTGGCTTCACTCACCAGGACCCGGCTTCACTCACCGGGATTTCAACCACCTAGCTTCACTCACCAGGACTCGGCTTCACTCACCGGGATTTCAATCACCTGGCTTCACTCACTAGGACCCGGCTTCACTCACCGGGATTTCAACCTAGCTTCACTCACTAGGATTTCAATCACCTGGCTTCACTCACCAGGACCCGGCTTCACTCACTGGGATTTCAACCTAGCTTCACTCACTAGGTGTGTCTAGTCCCACTAGGTCTTTTCCCATGCCAACGTGCGATCTCCCGATCCACCTGGACTTAACCTGGATTCATTCAACCAAACTTAAATCCTTGTCAAACACCAAAACAATAATCAGGGTCAGACTATATCAACAATCTCCCCCTTTTTGTTGTTTGACAACCCAATTTAAGTTTAGGCATTAATGATCAATTGAAGGCAGTTCAATTATCGTAAGGGAATCAAAATCCTCCCCCTAAACTTAATCAACCATTCTCTCCCCGTTTGTCAAACATCGAAAAGGGTATGGTTATTAAGTTTAAACATACCTCCCCCTCAAACACGGGTCTCTCCCCAAACTCAAAATAATCAAAGGTAAACTTTTGAATTGCATATGAAAGGCATATACCATAAATGTATCATGGCAACAATGTATATGCATCATACGGCAATAAGTGTGAACTGCACATGAAAACATATACAGAAATATATCATGGTCAACCATGTATATGTTTCATATGACAAGTAAGGAATACAGCTGTATCGGACACATAACCCTGATTGGTCTCCGTGACCGATCAGGTTCGTTGATCATTTGATACAGAAGAATTTCTAATTAGTCTGGGGACCGATCAGATTTCAGAAATATTCCTGAAACTCTGATATATTCCTGACCAGACTGCATTAACAATTTGCATTCCACGACAGGGGTATAGACTCTATTGATATTCGACGTTTCAGAAAAATTTCTGAAACACGACATTAAAAGCAAGAGTCATGACTCAACAAACCCTTTCTTATGAATTTGAACATCCCAACATAGGTTTGTATCAAATTAAGTTTCATTCCAAGTATGATTAGCCAAACCTCGTTTTAACACTTGATGTTTCAGAAACATTTCTGAGAATCAAGGGTCTCGGAAATTCCTTCCCATATTTTACCATTTGAACAAATTTGTGCTCCCTTAGTACCAGGTTTGTACCAATGGGTGATCAAATATGTTTCAATTGTAATCAGTTTGTATCAGATTTGTTTGTATCAGTATGATCATTAAGCTGATACAATTTGATGAAAGGTGATTGGACTGAGGGGTAGTCTTACACCATTGGGAACGATTTGGGAGTTCCCTGATCAGCATTGACATGATCAGTCACCAGTCCGATCAGAACGACGTCTGATCGGTCACCAGACCGATCAGGGTGAGTCCTGATCGGTCGATGGACCGATTAGGTCTGATACAGAAGGTTTTCTGAAACTAATTAGTTTCAGAAACAGATTTGTTTCAATTCTAAACCCTAATCCAATCAGATTTAACTCCTAACCGAGTTCTATTGGATAACATTCATTTTCCTTAACAAAAATAAGAAACATGATTTGTGTCAAACACATTCATTTCCCTTAACTAAACATGAACTTAGTCCCAAAAACAAGTTTATATCAAAGCATGATCAGTGGGTTCATAGCATGATCAGTTTATTCTAAACAAGTTTGATAATCGAGTCTACATTCTAGTGATCCAATTAATATTGGGCATATGGATGACATTAGGTTTGATATCAGTCAAGTGGAAAAACAAGCAAGTCATGGAACTTGAAACATCATAAACTATGTGATAATGTTGTTCTTAACCAAAATTAAGTCTGTGTCAATCTCAATGGATAATTAAAATTCCAAAACATGCTTATTTCACATTATGATTAAAATATGATCAAATTCCCAAAACATGCTTGTATCACATTACCATCAAGTTTCCAAAACATGCTTGTATCAACTTATGATCAATTCAAGCTATGTGTTCATCTTGTTCTTAACCAACATTGGCATGTCATAGATTAATGTTAACAACCCAAACAATAAGATCATGGCATACAAGAAAATTTTGGCTTGCTTGAATCAAATTAGCATCAATATATGAGTAAATTCCAAAACATGCTTGTATCAAGTGAGTGTCAACATATGATCAAATTTTTAAATCTTGATCAGTTTAATGTATGTCTATAACATGTTTGCTTCAACTACTCAACTACATACTCGTTCTTTAGCATGCATCCATGACAAGGGCAAGTTATGTGCTTCTCTAAACCATCCATGTAATATCATTTTCCATGTTTATTTTGAAACTAGTTTAATCTTATACATGGATATATCATCAAATGTCGCATGAAAACTTTTCTTATTACTCACAAATAGAAACAAACGTATCTACATTGCGTAGGAAATTCAAGTTTTCCATTGATATAAATCTAATCATCTAAATTGTCAAAGAAAAACCTTTCTCATGAGTAGTACATGGTCATTCATTAATTTGAAAAAATGGTGAGCACATTCCTAACTAGGAATGGCTATATGTTTGGAGCACCAAATATCAACTACCCATGTTGATAGATGCTCCCCCTCAATCAATGCCTATACAATTCTAAAGATGGATGTTTTAGGTACCCAACTTTTGGGACCTAATGAACCTTCAAGTAAAGACTTTGGCAGTCATGTCTTAGTCAATTTCTTTCAAACTTTTTGAACCCTAGAATCATTCCGTGATCTACAATGGGTTCTAGTCATTAATGATATAAAGGTTGGTTCTTTAGGTCGGTAACCTATACCGGCCTTGTTGTAAACCGCCCTTTGGGAATTTAGTACCATGTCTAAGGTTTTTGAGCCAATTGAAAACTTCTTAAGAATATTCTTGAGGTTTTCAACTTTGCTCTTCAAATCCTTATTTTCATCCTCAAGAGACTTATCATGCATAACATCAATTACCTCATCCTTAGAGGTTTTCAATTTTTCTACTTCAAATTTCAATGACTTAATCTTATTCTTTGATTTCTTTAACAACTTAGTTAAGCATGCTATCGCCCTATAGCATTTATCTAATTCCAGAGAGATTACCTCTTCATCATCCGAAGATGATGAAGGCGCGGTTGAGGAGCTCCTTGATTCGTTATCACTTTTTTCTCTTGAGTCCTCTAGTGCCATGAATGTCATATGACAGTGAGTGTTCTCATCCTTCTTTTCCTTTCTTTTGTTACCTGCCACAAAAGCAAACTCTTTCTCCTTTGGGCTTTGGTTAGAGATCTCATGTAGTTCCATTTCACAAAATAGATCTTCTAACTTAATATCTGAAAAATCCTTAGATACTTTGTAGGCATCCACCATGGATGACCACAAAGTATTCCTAGGAAGGGCTTTGAGAACAAACCTTACGAGGTCCGGTCCTCTACCTTCTCACTGATGGAATGAAGACCATTGTAGATCTCCTTGAACCGACAATGAAGCATACTTACAGTTTCGTTTTCTCCCATTGTCAAGTTTTGGAGTTGGCTGAGAAGGAGGTCCTTCTTGACTATCAATGTATCTTGAGTTCCCTCATGGAGCTCAATGAGTTTGTTCCACAAGTCTCTGGCAGAGGTGAAGGGACCAATCTTGATCAATTGCTCTTTGGTCATCCCACATTGTAAGGTGACTACAGCTTTGGCATTTGCTTCCCCCTTCCGGATTTGCTCAGCCGACCACTTGGAAAACTCAAGCTCCTTTCCTTCCTTATCCTTTGGAAGGGAAAACCCCTCCTTGACAGCGAACCACAAACTCATGTTTGTCTTCAAGTAAAACTCCATTCTTGACTTCCAATATGAAAAATCAGTGCCGTCGAGGAATGGAGGTTGGTTTGTGCTCAATCCTTCTCTTCCAGCCATCTTGCTGTAAGCTCTCGGATGTTAAGCCATGAACAGAGCCCCAAGCTCTGATACCATTTGTTGGAACTTGGATGACTAGAGAGGGGGGTGAATATAACCAGACACAAACTTCTTGAACTTCATGTATTTCTCTGCACTTAAGTTAGCCACAGCAAAAGCAATACAAGTATAACAGCAGAAACAGAAATGCAGTAACTGAAAACCAAACCACACAGTCGCTAACAAGGATCGTTTACAAGGTTCGGGGATAACTTGCCCCTACTCCTTGGCGGGCCCGTAAGGTGGGCGATCCCTTGATCGTCGGCAGATCAAGCCCCGGTGAACACCGGATATCAAGCGCCTCCTTCTCGGTGGAGAAACCTCTCCACAAGCTGTCTCACAGATGGATACAAGATAAGATCACGAGACACTCGAGAAGGGAAGCTCACAAGAATATGACAAGAACGCTTAAGCTCAAAGCAACAGAGAGCACACAAGCACCACACTTATAACTTGCTCAGAGGCGAGAGTCTGGACACCGCTCGGGAGAACCATTTGGAGCGTGGGCAACCACGTCCGATCTGCTGCGAGGTCGGTGGTTGCGTGGGAGCATGCACACTTATAACTTGCAAGAGCAAGAGTCTGGACATCGCTCGGGAGAACCATTTGAAGCGTGGGCAGCCACGTCGGATCTATCGCGAGTTCGGTGGTTGTGTGGGAACATGCCCACTTATAACTTGCAATAGCAAGAGTCTGGACACCGCTCGGGAGAACCATTTGGAGCGTGGGCAGCCACGTTCGATTTTCCGCGAGGTCGGTGGTTGCGTGAAAGCATGCCCACTAATAACTTGCAAGAGCAAGAGTCTGGACACCGCTTGGGAGAACCATTTGGAGCGTAGGCAGCCACATCCGGTCTGCCACAAGTTTGGTGGTTGCGTGGGAGCATGCTCACTTATAACTTGCAAGAGCAAGAGTCTAGACACCACTCGGGAGAACCATTTGGAGCGTGGGCAGCCACGTCCGATCTGCCACGAGGTCGGTGGTTGCGTGGGAGTATGCCCACTTATAACTCGCTCGGAGGCGAGAGTCTGGACACCGCTCGGGAGAACCATTTGGAGCGTGGGCAACCACGTCCGGTCTGCCACGTGGTCGGTGGTTGCATGGGAGCATGCCCACTTATAACTTGCAAGAGCAAGAGTTTGGACACTGCTCGGGAGAACCATTTGGAGCGTGGGCATCCACGTCCGGTCTGCCGCGAGGTCGGCGGGTGCGTGGGTGCATACCCACTTATAACTCGCCTGAGCGAGAGTTTGGACACCGCTTGGCTTACCCGATCGAGTGTGGACAACCACGCCCGATCGGCACCGAGGTCGGCGGGTGTGTGGGACCATGCCCACTTATAACTCGCCTGAGCGAGAGTCTGGACACCGCCTGGCTTACCCGATCGAGCGTGGACAGCCACGCCCGACCGGCACCGAGGTTGGCGGTTGCGTGGGAGCATGCCCACTTATAACTCGCCTGAACGAGAGTCTGGACACCTCTCGGGAGAACCATTTGGAGCGTGGGCAGCCACGTCCGATCTACCACGAGGTCGGTGGTTGCGTGGGAGCATGCCCACTTATAACTTGCAAGAGCAAGAGTATGGACATCGCTCGGGAGAACCATTTGGAGCCTGGGCAGCCACGTTTGGTCTGCCGCGAGGTCGGCGGGTTGGTGGGAGCATGCCCACTTATAACTCACCTGAGCGAGAGTCTGGACACCGTATGGCTTACCTGACCGAGCGTGGACAGTCACGCCCGACCGGCACCGAGGTCGGCGGGTGCGTGGGAGCATGCCCACTTATAACTCACCTGAGCAAGAGTCTGGGCACTGCCTAGCTTACCGGACCGAGCTGTTGGGTTTTAGGGCCTTGGATGGTGCGCATGGAACTTGTCCGTCGTTGTGCCCCCGGATTAAAATTTCGTTAATTGAAATTAATCCGAACACAAACGGAATTTCCAAGCGACCGTTTCATTGTCGTGCTAACGACTTGAGCGATCGCTTGAACAAACTTGTTGTTTAAGTAATTCGACTCTTCTAGTCGATTAGCCACGGAAAAGACAACAACGTAAGATCGTCGATTTTTATATTTTACAATCGGGGTCCAAGTTAATTAATGAATAATTAACAACAACGAGGAAAGATAAAGAACAAGAATGAATAAGATAAATTCATACCTCTTGATCTTCTATTATATGACCTCCCTCTTCTTGGACGTCGTGTGGGCGACGATCTCCCAAAAATTGAAGTCTCCTAGACCGCACTTCTCTTTCTCTCTTGCTTGCGCCGATCCACAAAGGAAGAAGAAGCTTTCTTCCTTTCCATTGTGCCGCCGGCCACCACCTCTTCCTCTCCTTCTTGTTGCGCCACCGACCACCACCTCCACGGATGAAGATCCTTGTCGACTACCAAGGAGAATTCCCCTTCCCTTGCTAAAGCCGGCCACCAAAGGAAACAAAGGGAGAGGCACCTCCCCTTGTGCGCTACCCAACCCTAAACCCTACGGTTTTGCCGCCGGCCAAGAGGGAAGGATAGACGAGGAGAGAAAACTAAGAGATTAAACCAAAGAGTTATAAAACCAAAGAAGTTATTATTTTGGGTCTAGGCTTCATGAGGTATTTATAAGCTACAACAGGGACCATGAGGACGAGTTGGTTCTTGGCCACCTAACGGATTTTTTTTAGCCACAAAAATTTTTAGCCACAAAAAAAAAAATTTAGCTACAAAAATTTTTAGCCGCAAAACCGGATCCATTAATAATGATCCAATCCACTAAAGAATCATTATTGAATTACCTCACCAACCCCCATAATAAAATATGAGCTCCAATATATTATTTTTATAAAATTCTTCCCGTGTTTAAGATATCACATGTCCATTAATTAATTAATTAATCTGACAATTAATTAATTAACTTCTAACTCCATGAGTAGTACCACTCAACCTTATTTTCATACCGGACCAAGTCCACCTACAGGGTTTACATGATAAACTTTATGAGCTCCTAAGGGGGCATCATCATTCTAAAATAGGACACGGTTTCCTCTTATAATCAACAGCACACCATGCAAATAATACTATTTCTCAATTTACCGAGCCAATCGATTTAATGAATAAATCTCGCCCACTGGTAAATCAAAGAATTAAATACTAAGTGCATGTATCCGTTATTATATCGAGATTAAGAGCATGTACAAAATAATATCTTGAGGTCTGATTCAATTATATAGTCAGTATAAATTGAATCACCTCAAAGTTGGTCTGCTCAATATACTTAGAGTGTACTAGTGTAACTCTATGGTCAAGAAAGATCATATCAAATTACACTACAACCATGACAATAGTTTGTCCAAGACCATCTAAGTGCTTAGGTAATTATCATGTAAGTTACTATAAATTTTTCATATTTTTCATATTTGCATCGAGTAATAGAATGTGCATAGATAATTATCATGTAAGTTACTATAAATTTTTTAACTCAGAAGTTGGCACCTATTAAGTGTTATAGAAGCACTTCTACTAGTTCTCCAAGTTCTTCAAGTTCTGACATTTCATGCCGAGTATAATTTTATTCTTGTAACTTCTCCTTTAAAATGACCACTTGAATTGCAGCACTTGAATTGTATAGTTACAACTAAAGAACTTGAGTCATGGAAATATCATTGCTACAACTTATAGATTTTTTTGATTATACAGTTACAACTAAAGAACTTGAGTCGTGAAGATATCATTAATAATACTAGATGTAAGCTGCTTTATTGGAGTATTGACGGAGTTGTTGTAGAAGGTCGAATTGCATCCACAGATCCCAAGTAAAAGTGCATCATGTTCCTCTTGGTGGAGCTTGTTGGAAAGTTTGGATTGATAGGGTGTTTGTGAACAAGCTGGACCTCATTCAACCAAATGATGAAATGTTGTTTCTCGAAGATGCAATACGAAGCACAGTTGCTTAATTATCTAAGTTTATAGTTTTTGACTGAGTTACTTACTTTAGACTTATGACTAGTTTGTAATTTCTTTTGCTACTCAGTTATTTTAGACTTATGACTAATTTGTAATGGTTTTTGCTAGTAAGTGAAATGCTATTTTGGTAAAGTGTGGTGTTGATAATTAATTGTGATATAAATGTTTTAGTTTTGGATGTTGTTAATTAAGAGATCTGATGGGGTATATTTGTTGTATTATCAAATTGTGTAAGATGTGTATATGTGAGATTATAATTATATGGAATATATTAGTATCCGCAGCATACAAATATACACTACGGATATGTACATCCGCAGTGGTCGGCCTCGCGCTGCACATATTTGTGGATGCACATATTCGCAGCGCGCAGCCACTCGCTGTGGATGTAATTATCCGCAGTGTATATTCGTGTGCTGCGGATCCACTTATCTGCAGCATGTAGCTGCGCGCTGTGGATGCAACTTATCCGCAGCGCTCAGCTACACGTTATCGAAATGTTATGACTTTTAACAGCTTGGAGTTATGCAGCATTCGATGCGCGCTGCGGATACAACTATTGCGCACTGCGAAAAGACATATTTGTTGTAGTGTTGTGAGCCTCATCTTATACTCTACAAGGGACTGATAACATGATCTTCTGTGTGACACCACACACCATGTTATTTACAGTGTAAAGTATTAGACAACATGCACACACATATATACAGATATAAAATGTAATCATGATCATGTGATTCTTAATCCAAAATGTAGATGTTCATACAAAAAGGTTAGGCTCTTAGTATACATCCTAACAATCTCCCACTTATACTGAAAGACTATGCTGCCATCAAAGTGTCATACATCTGATTTCCATTCCCTGCACATGCTATCAAAATCTTTTGCTCGAAGGGCCTTAGTGAAAGGATCTGCCAGGTTATCCTCCAATGCAATCTTGGTGACAACAACTTCTCCTCGCTTTATGATCTCTCGTATCAGGTGGTACTTGCGTTCTATGTGTTTACTCATCTTATGGGCTCGTGATTCCTTCGAGTTTGCAACTGCACCACTGTTATCACAATAAATTGTGATAGCTCTGGGCAAAACAGGAATCACATCCAAGTCCGTCCATCAAGAAGTTCCTGAGTCATACAGCTTCTTTGGCTGCCTCAGAGGCTGCCACATACTCAGCTTCCATGATGAAATCCGTCATGCACTTCTGCTTGACACTCCTCTAAACTATGGCTCCACCTCCTAAAGTAAACACATAACCCGAGGTAGACTTACTGTTATCCTTATCTGATTGGAAGTCAGAATCTGTGTAACCCATAGGGAGTAGCTGATCTACTTGGTAAACTAGCATATAATCTCTAGTCCTTCTCAGGTACTTTAATATATGCTTTACCGCAGTCCAATGTCCCTGTCCTGGATTACTCTGATATATGCTAACCATGCCCACGGCAAAATAGATATTCGGCCTCGTACACAACATGGCATACATGAGGCTTCCTACAACTGAAGCATAAGGAACCACCTTCATCTCCTCTATCTCCTTTGATATTTTAGGACACATCTCTTTAGATAGAGGTACTCCATGCTTAAAAGGTAGAAAACCTTTCTTGGAGTTCTGCATGCTAAAACGAGCTAGGATAGTGTCAATGTATGAAGCGTGAAATAAGTACAACATCCTTTTCTTGCGATCCCTTATAACCTTGATCCCAAGGATGTGTCTCGCTTCTCCCAAGTCCTTCATATTAAACTGTTTGGACAACCATACTCATACGTCTAATAACACTTTGACATTGTTGCCAATGAGCAAAATGTCATCTACGTATAATACAAGAAATATCACTACGTTTCCGTCACATCTCTTGTATACACAAGACTCATCCGGACTTTGAATGAATCCATATGACTGGATTACTTCATCAAAACGGATGTTCCAAGATCTAGAAGCTTGCTTCAATCCATAAATGGACCGATTAAGCTTACACACAAGATGCTCTTTGCCCTTTGCAATGAATCCCTCTGGCTACTGCATATAGATGTTTTCCTCAAGACTTCTGTTAAGGAAAGCTGTCTTGACATCCATCTGCCAAACATCATAGTCCATATGAGCAGCAATAGACAAGAGAATCTGGATAGACTTAAGCATGACTACCGGCGAAAAGATCTCCTCATAATTGATACTCTCTTTCTGAGTATACCCTTTCACAACAAGCCTTACTTTGAAGGTCTCAACCTTCCCGTCTACTCCTCTCTTTCTTTTGTAGACTCACTTGCATCCAATGGCTTTTATATCATTGGATGGTTCTACCAGCTCCCAGACCTGATTAGAATCCATATATTCTATCTCAGACTTCATTGCCTTTTGCCAAGATACCGCATCTTTATCTTGGAGTACCTCGTCATATGTCCAGGGATCAGGTTCATGCTCGCCAGGGACCAAGTCCATAGACTCTCCCAAGAACATGAATTTCTCAGGCTGTCTAACAACCCTCCCACTACGACAACAAGGTGCCACCTGTGTATCTTCTGTGACACGCAGTGCAGTGACTTGTGGTACGTCCTCTTGTACCGTTGGTACTGAAGTAGGGACTTCCCCTGCCAATTCTTCTAGAATAATTTTACTCATGGGCGTGTGGTCCATCACATAGTCTTCCTCTAAAAATCTGGCGTTCGTGCTAATGATCACCCTCTGATCTTTAGGACTATAGAACAGACCCTTTCGTTCCTTTAGGATAGCCTATGAACAAGCGCACTTCTGTACGAGATTCCAACTTATCAGCATCTCCCTTCAGTACATGTGCTGGACTACCTTAAATCCGAATATGACTCAGACTAGGCTTTTGCCCAGTCCACAATTCTATGAGCATAGAGGGTACTGATTTAGATGATACCAAGTTCAGAATGTATGCTGTCGTTTCCAGAGCATACTCTTAGAACGAATCCGGCAACTCAGAGTAACTCATCATCGATCTAACCATTTCCATAAGAGTCCTATTCCTTCGCTCCGCCACACCATTCTGCTGGAGTGTGCCAGGTGCGGACAATTGGAATTGAATCCCAGCCTCTGATAAGTAACTCCTAAACTCTCCCAAGAGGTACTCACCACCACGATCAGACTGTAGTGTCTTGATACTTTTACCTTGACGTTTCTCCACATCAGCCTTGAATTCTTTGAACCTGTCAAAGCATTCAGACTTACGGCGCATCAGGTAAATGTATACATACCTTGAATAATCGTCTATAAAAGAGACGAAATATTCAAAGTCACCTCTAGCCTGGATAGACATAGGGCCACACAAATAAGAATGAACCAACTCCAACACATCTTTGGCACTATACCCCTTGGCCTTAAAAGGCCTCTTGGTCATTTTACCTTCCAAGCAAGATTCGCAGGTTGGGAAATCTTCCACCACTAATGTACTCAAAGGTCCATCAGCTATCAACCTTTGAATTCTACTTAGGTTAATATGATCAAGTCTTAGATGCCAAAGATATGTTTGGTTTATCTTCGAAGGTTCTTTTATTAGATTTAGAAGATGAGTTATTTATTTCTATTTGCATCGTGGGAGTTTTGGATTTAAGAGTATACAAATTTCCAATCAAAGTACCAGAACAGATAATCTCCCTATTTCTTTTTATAACAATATTGTCATTAAAAGAAACAGAATATCCATCCAAAAATAATTTAGAAACTGAAATTAAATTCTTTTTAAAAGTAGGTACATAAAGATAATTTCTTAAAACTAAAATTTTATTTTTATCAAACGATAAATAAACATCTCCCACTGCAATAGCCGCCACCTCCGTAGCATTGCCCATGTAGACAGTAATCTCTCTCTCAGCTAGTCGTCTGGTTTCCTGGAACCCCTACAAAGTATTGCAGACATGATCAGTGGCTCCCGTATCTACACACCAGGTACTGGTAGATAACATCGCTAAACATGTTTCGACGACCAAAGAAAAAGATTTACCTTTGTTCTCCTTTCGGCGAGGACAGTCCACCTTCCAATGTCTAGTTTGCTTGCACGTGAAGCGCTTGTCTTTCGATTTTTTCACTCCAGCCTGAGGTCCCTGAGGTCCAGCCGCCTTCTTTGCTACACTTTGTTTCTTCTTCTTCTTGCCTTTCGACTTAGAAGTAGAAACCCTTTGAGCAATAAAAGCTTGAGCACTCTGACGAAAAAGCCCTTCTGCCGCCTGGAGTTCTGCCAGGAGATCCGCCAACGAATACAACCTCTTATTATGTTGTAGTTCAGGCGAAACTATTCAAAACTCCTAGGTAGAGACTGGAGAATGATATAGATCTGGGTTTCCCCATTGATCTCAGCTCCAAGGACTTCCATCTCATTTAAATGAGTCATCATCTTGAGAACATTATCCCTCACGGGTGTTCCCTCAATCATGGTGGTCGTCATCAAGTTTCTTATAGCCTCCTGCCTAGCAGCCCGATTCTGGTGTCCGAAGAGTTCCTTGAGATTGATCATCATGTCATAGGCAGTAAGAAAAGCTTGATGTTGATGTTGCAGTACATTTGACATAGAAGCCAAAATGTAACACCGCGTCATCCCATCTGCCTTAACCCACTTCCTATAACTCTCTCTCTCCCTTCACTAGAACTATCAGTAGGCTGAGGAGGGCATTCCTCAAAAAGTATAAATTTGTACTCCTCTGTAGTTAAGACAATATCTAGGTTGCGTTTCCAATCAACATAATTAGGGCCAGTAAGTTAGTTTTCTTTTCAAATCAAACCCAATGTGTTGAAAGTCATTTTGAAAAAGTCCCTAAGAATCACAAAGATCAAAACATTAGATTTCAAAATTTTATTGATTCCTCAAACAATAAAATTTTTTTTAAATCAACCAACACCTCAAAACACCGAGAATATTGCATGCCACGATAGTATGGACGTATACAAAATTCTACATTTATAAAAGGAGGTTTTACCCATTAATTTTATTATCTTGATAACCTTACTTTTCACAAATAAAATTAATAGTTGGTTCATCTTTTGCCCTACAAATAATAGCAGTGACTCCGATGGAGAGGATACTATTATTTGCATCTAAGTGTTTACCATTACCTGGTACCAAGGCAATTACTTAGGATTATGTCCTTTCCGATGGGGAAGATCACACGCTCCTAAATAATTTCCTATAACCCCTTTTTGACCTAGTGATTCGGAAAACAAACTCATCCGATATGGAGGAAGACACTCAGAGCCAACGCGCAAGTTTGTTCGCATCACTAATCAAAATTGTAATGAAGGCCACGGGAATAAAAAAACCCTCACCCACTTAGTAATTTACATTAAGGAATTTTTCCTAGCAATCACAACATGCATATTAAAACAAAAGCAATAAATATGGAAAAAATATAATTTCCAACTATCATGGCCTTTTGTTTTCCAATACGCCTCCCGTCGTGTCGCCATCTCGTCTCCTCCTTCTATATCCATGCGCAAGCCATCATAGGAGCTCCGAGCCAAGATAAAAAATTATTTTTAATTTACATCCATTGACCCTATACTCCACGAAGGAGTGTACAAAAATCTTGATCAAAAGTAAACTAAAAATAAAGAGCGGCTTTAATTACAAAAATTAAATACTAATATAGCCTCGTCAACCCCAAGGACTCAAAAAATATTACAATCACATCCAATCACATTCACACATATGGCCATAATAGTGGACCTTATGCCTGCAACAAAAAATTAGCCTACGCACATCCTACTATTATCCGGCATAAAATATATGATTAAATTGCATGAAAGTAACTGAATCCAAACACACAAAATCAGAAACTTGCGCTCTGATACCAATTGTTGGGTTTTAGGCCCTTGGATGGTGCGCATGGAACTTGTCCATCGCTGTGTCCTCGGATTAAAATTTCGTTAATTGAAATTAATCCGAACACAAACGGAATTTCCAAGCGACCGTTTCGTTGTTGTGTTAACGACTTGAGCGATCGCTTAAACAAACTTGTTGTATAAGCAATTCGACTCTTCTAGTTGATTAGCCGTGGAAAAGACAACAACGTAAGATCGCCGGTTTTTGTGTTTTACAATCGGGGCCCAAGTTAATTAATGAATAATTAACAACAAGTACATGCCCTTGGGCCACTTGTTTTACAATTTGGGGAGGCATCCCTGGGCCACTTGTTGAACTACGCCTCGCTTAGCTCCAGGTACATGCCCCATGGCTCGAGGACTTCGAAGGGGTCCCCCAGGAGGTGTGGTCTTCTGACTATGAGGAGTTGCAGGTGAAGGCCTGACCTCCCGGCGTCGAGCGGCTTGTGCTTCCTCCACGTCTACATATTTGGCGGACTTGCCCAGGAGGCTTTCGAAGTCCTTCGGAGGTTTATGTATCAGCGATCTAAAGAACTCTCCTTCTTGAAGGCCCTGGGCGAAGGCGCTAATCAACACCTCCGAGGTAGCAGTGGGCACATCCAATGCGATCTGGTTGAAGCTTTTGATATAAGCCTGTAAGGACTCCTTAGGGCTTTGCTTCAAGGTGAATAGGTTGAGACTGGTCTTGTGGTGTCGCTTCCTGCTTGCAAAATGTTGTAAAAAGAGCCTCTTAAAGTCAGCAAACTCTTGCATAGACCCCTTCGGGAGTCTGTCAAACCATCGTTGAGCGGGCCTGGCCTGGGTGGTCAGGAGCGCTCTGCACTTGATGCCATCAGTATATTGATGCAGCGGGGCTGCATTCTCGAACTTCATCAAATGTTACTCTAGGTCTGTGACTCTACCATACTCAGGAATAGATAGGAGTTGGAAATGCTTGGGAACTGGCTCCTGCAGAACTTGGCTAGAGAAGGGGAATCCGGTGCGCTTAGCCGAGGCCTTCCCTTTGTTGAGTCTTGCTCAGCTGGAGGAGACTTCCAATGGGTCGGACTGTCCAGCATCCTCCATTGGGCAGAAGAACGCTCGGGGGAAATGGGAACTACCACCCGGGCGAACTTCACCCTCTGTGCCAGCGTGAGCAGCCGCCTCGGAGGGACCCTCCTAAGTCGGGTGGCCGATAGTCTTTTGTTCAGCTGCTAACTTTTGAGCTTTTGCGGCTACCAGCAAATCGAAGTCTTCTTGTGAAAGAGTAATTGTCACTTTGTTGGAGTCACCCATCCTCGTCTTTCGATCAGGCTAATTCCCACAGACGACGCCAAATTTGATCCTGTCGACAAGCGAAGAGGGCTCTCACTCGAATAACTGGGTCGGATCAAGATAACTTGAGTTGCAGCAGCGTGTGGGTCAGGGTTGGGCTCAAAGACTGACAAGAATAAAGTGAGTCAGGGTCAGACCAAGAGCGGGAACACAAGAGGTGGAGAAGAAAAATTCCAGCAGTAGGAATCCCTTCTCTGAAGCACCAAGGGGCTTTATATAGGGGAGAAGAAGACCCCTGTCTTGTCAAGGCTGTCTTGTCTTATTAAAAACTGACCAGCTGACAGACTGATCTTTTGGCGCCTTAATTACCCTGTGGGTTAGTCACAGCCGCCTAGAGGTCTATCCAAGATGTCACTTTTATCCTCATTAATGTTTGATGCTCTGACAAGTCATGATTATGATAGGTGTCTTTTCCTTGGCTTTTCTTACTAGGCGCAATGACTGACTCCATAAGGATTGGTCGGGAAGGTTGACGGGTCGGCCAGTCTGGGTCGGCGGGTCAACCGGGAATGGTGGCCGGTCGGTCGGTCAGGTCAGCGGGTCGGGGCCAACGGGTCGGCCAGTCAGTCGATCGGGGTCGGCGGGTCAGCCGGTCGGGTCGACAGGTCGGCCAGTCGGGTCGACGGGTCGACGGGTCGGCCGATCGGCCAGTCGGGGTTGGCGAGTCAGTCGATCGACCGATCAGGGTCGGCGGGTAGCCGGTTGACGGGTCGGCCGGTCGGCCGGGAATGTTGGCGTGTCGGCCGATTGGGTCGGCGGGTAGCCGGTCGACGGGTCGGCGGGTAGCCGGTCGACGGGTCGGCGGGTAGCCGGTCGACGGGTCGGCGGGTAGCCGGTCGACGGGTCGGCGGGTAGCCGGTCGACGGGTCGGCCGGTCGGGGTCGGTGGGTCGGCCGGTCGGGGTCGGTGGGTTGGCCGGTCGGGGTCGGCAGGTCGGTCGATCGGCAAGTTGGTCGTTTGCCGCGAAGATGTCCCTTAGCCACATAGAGCGACAGATCCTATTAATTCTCTTTGCCTAACTCCAGCTGAGCTTGCCAATTTAATCTTTTTAGGGGTCCTACTATATCTCCTGGGATCAGATTAGATGCAGATTGCTTTGGGTAAGCTTCTGGAAATTTCAAACGAATTCAAGTGAATGACTATAGGAGTCTGTAGGTAGGATATTCACTGAGGTTATTACCTCTCTCATGCAGCTGGTGGTTTAGGGCATGGTGTGGCTCATGCTGTCTTCTTCTGTGTTAGTCTTTTGACTCCATTTGGACCAGCAACATATTATGCCAATAGGTGTTCAAGGATTCCATTTTTCCTTGTTTCAGTTCATTCATTCATTTCTGTATAATATTTGTGCCAGTGTTAGTAATACGTTTCCGTTTATTGACTTGGTAAATATTTAAAAACTTGTCTGATTCAGATATTGATTCTTGTAGCATCCATTAAGATACCCTGAACACTGGGACTATTGATAATTGTTTTGTGATCCATCATTTTCTCCTCTCTCCTATACTAGAATTGCAGCTCAACTTGAAACATCCAGTGAAATGGTTTCTCAAGCATCTCTGTTAGGACCAAAAACTTAGATTCTAGCCAGCCATTTGAAATAGTTTAATATGAGGATCTACAGGAACTAGTATCTGATGAAAGAGAAGGAAAATAATATGTGTCTATACATAGGGCTCAATACATCAGACAAGTCTCCCTCATGTTTAGAGATGTCACTCGGCACTTTATTTCAAAAACTAATCCCCACTTACTGTTTGCTTGTTAAACTTAGTATATTAAATGGTAAAGAAAAGTTGTTAAATGAAGATATTCAAGAAAAAAACAAATTAGACCAAGTTCCTGAATGGACTTCGGATCATTTTCTGAAGCACCTTCGGGATTTTGCATAGAATGTGTGTTATGTGTGCATCATTGGAAGCACCTGTTATGTGTATTTGTTTTCACTATACCTTTTCAAATAAATAAAAATAAATGCAATTTCAACATAATTTTTGTAGAGATTATAGCTTCTACCCCTTCTATGTTTTGGCTTCTTCAATGTTAACTTACAGCCAAACCCTTTTCTGGTCTGGTACTTACTAGGTTCTTAAAACTGTGGTTATAACTCTGATTCTACATAGCTAATTGAAACTTAGTGATCCGGGCCATCTGTTTCGATAGGAAAGTTGAAGGCCCGGTCGGAGTTAACCCGGTATAATCCGGGTCAGGGAAAACCAGGCCTGTTCACCCCCGATTCCACGGACCAGGTCGAAGGCTCAGCTAGAAGACCGAGAGGTCGGGTGCTGGAGCTCGGATACCGAGTGGTCGGGTGCTGGAGCTCGGATACCGAGAGGTCAGATACTAGACCTCGGATACCGAGAGGTCCGATACTAGACCTCGGACACCGAGAGGTCGGGTGCTAGAGCTCGGACACCGAGAGGTCGGATACTAGACCGCGGATACCGAGAGGTCGGATACTAGACCGCGGATACCGAGAGGTCGGATACTAGACCTCGGATACCGAGAGGTCGGATACTAGACCTCGGACACCGAGAGGTCGGGTGCTGGAGCTCGGATACCGAGAGGTCGGATACTAGACCTCGAATACCGAGAGGTCGGATACTAGACCTCGGACACCGAGAGGTCGGGTGCTAGAGCTCGGATACCGAGAGGTCGGATACTAGACCGCGGATACCGAGAGGTCGGATACTAGACCGCGGATACCGAGAGGTCGGATACTAGACCTCGGATACCGAGAGGTCGGATACTAGACCTCGGACACCGAGAGGTCGGGTGCTAGAGCTCGGATACCGAGAGGTCGGGTGCTAGAGCTCGGATACCGAGAGGTCGGATACTAGACCGCGGACACCGAGAGGTCGGTAACTGAAGTTCACTAACCTCGGGGCGGGTGCTAGAGCTCGAACCCCGAGAGGTCGGGCGCTAGAGCTCAGTATCTTGGGTCAAGCGTTAGAGCTCGGACGCCTGGAGGTCGGGCGCTCCAGTTTGGGCTCTCGGGGTAGGACGCTCGTGGACGCACACCTCAACCCAGACACTCGAGGTCGAATACTTGGGGTCGCACCGCAAGACAGGGCACCCGAGGTCGAGTCCTCGATGTAGAATACTCGAGGTCGGATACTTTAACGTCATCCCCAAAAGCTAAGGTGGGCAAACAATCCCACGACCCGACCTGGCAAGGCCCAGTGTTAAAAGAGTCATGTCTGCAATAAGGATCTGGCAGGACCCTTCATTAAGGGGAAAAGACCTCCGACATAATCATTACCTGACACAGCCCCCAAGCATTAATTAAGGTCAGAAGGGGTAGGTTTACAGATTGACAGGCAGCTGTGTCAGTCTCACCCCATGGCTGAAATATCCAATAACTCAGTCTGACCACTGACTGAGTCTTAATGAAATGTGACGTCCCACATGATGGAGGGCTTTTCTCCTCCCCTATATAAACCCCATCTGAGTCCCAGAGAAGGGATTGCTGTCATTTTACAACCACACCACCACTTTGTGAGCCCCGATTTAGTCCGAGCCGAGTGACTTGAGCCTGATTCCTATTCGAGCCGACCCCGACCCCCGAGTTATAGCAGACCGGGTCGTTTTGGGCAGACCGGGTCATCCGAGAGAGAACCGATTTTTACTTATCGACAGGATCACTTGGAAATCCTCAACATCAGAAATTGGAATATTTTTCGGAAGCAAACTTTGAGTGATTTAACAGCGATTTCAATCAACGTTAGTATTTAAATGATCATTATGATGTCCACTACCACACTGTTTATTTTCTTCATGTTACCTTAAATTCAAATTGGCTTCTGCTTTGCTATTCTTTACATTGCTTCTGTATTTTGTTGATTCCTATTATTTTGCAGCCATTATTTCCCTTGGATTCGTGATTCTTCATACTTTTTCCATGATTATCGCTTTCAATGGATATGCTGACGGGAGGGGAGTTGACCAAGTAATGGTTCCTATCATACATATCCTTGCCGCTGTCATGGTGAGAATTCAACCTGACAAGAAATTCAATATTATTTAATTGCTTGTATTTTTTCCACAAAGGTTGTCAGATAGCACATTTACCTATTATTTTTTTTAAAAAAAATGTTGTGGCTGACTATTCATATTAGTTATAGTTGAGATTAATACGACTTAGACGACGATGATTAATATGACTTAAAGGTCCATCAGTGTTTGTTTCATTTCAAGGAACCAAAACAAGTTTTGAATCTGATAAAAACAGCCAATTTGCATTTGATAAATTTCTTGATTTGAAATTTATCATAATTAAATTAAATTCTTATATTTTTATTATTTTATCCTTGATTTTGAAGGACTAAGTTGAGAATATAATTGACACTAGAGCTATTAAGTAATTTTATTTTTTCAAGTGAATTCTCTATTTACTTTGTAAGGTTTGTATGGAATTGAAATTCAGGGGATGCTTGGTATATATTCGGCAATGGGAATAGTAATGGATTTTGATTGAGGAATTTATGGGTTTAATAATAACCTAGTGGGGGTTGGGTTATTAACTCAAGGGTATCATATCTATATTTTAATTCGATTCCCGTATATCCAGCATCATAAATGGGAATAAAATAGATTTCATTCTCATTCCCATTTTCTAAACTCGCTTACCAGCACCCCTCAATTCTATACCAATTCCATGCTAAAAATTTATTCCAAAATATGGAATTGAATTTCAATTCTAAAAGGAATATAATTGAATTCCATCCATTTCAAAATAGGGTGAAAAAGTTTTACCATTGAAAATGTGGAAATTCTTTGAACATGGATTTGTCATTAATTGCATAGATAAGGGATGGGTTCAATAACCATTGAGAAGCTTTTGGCATCGTACATATTCTCCTATATTTTGTGGATCAGCCAAGACATTATTATCGACATTTCCTTGCTATTGATACTCCAGACACTCATAAATCTTGCACCCGGCGGTTGCATCATCGGTGTACCTCTTCTTTGCGGGGTCGGGGTTACGACTATATACTATTGCTGGCAGATGGCCCGGAGGAAACTGACTGAACAAGATATATATACACACGAGCAATGCGCATGAAAATTGAAAGCTATATATATTCACACACGTTACACCACATCTTCCTTGATCCTTGATGCCGGTGACTGCATCATTGTCCCTCCAGTCAAGCTTAGGTTGAAGTGTACTACCGCCGTTAGAAGGCGGAGGCGGGCGCCTAAGATGGCATTTGTGGTCGATCACATGGGGCGAGGGCAGCATGTTGGTGTAAATCTCCGCGAATTCCTTGGTGGTGTAAGTCTTCATGAACTCCTCGCGGGTTAAATCTGCGCACTCGTTAGCTTTCAGTGTGAACTTGTGGTTCTCTTGGTTGAAGGAGTCGATGACCTTGACGTTTCCTATGTAGATCTTCTGGCGCGCTTCTTTTAGTCTTTCATTGGTGTATATACGGTGGTATGTGCTCATCCACGACTTGTGACTCGGGCTTAATGGCCACTTGTCATTCCATCCGTAGCCACTTCGTTCACCTTGCGACGGAATTAGAGGGCCGAATGAGGAGCAGGACAAGGAGCGCTCCGACCAACAATTGGTGGAGAGTGCAAGGAAAAGCCATCTCTCTCTCTCTCTTCTCTCTTCCAAAAGGTGAAATCGCCACCTCAGCGGCTCCCTGATTCCTGCCCTACGGATTTTCAGAGGGAGGCAAATCACGGTTACTACTGGTGTAGAGAGGCGCCTGGGGTCGAGGAAATTAATGCCAGCAGACCAGGATTTTATTTCCGTGTGCAAATGGCGACCCTCGAACCTGTGACCTCATCCAAATCGGTCAGGCGCCTTACCATCCGATCCAGCCCGTGGAGACTAATGGCGACTCTCTCTCTTCTCTCTGATCAGAAATGAGTGAGTCAAAGGATAGCCAGTAGACATATTTATAGTAGCATTGCCGTTCTACTTACGAACAACCGTGGCCGTGCACTAGACTCCTAATCGGTGGTGGCAGACACAGGACATTGTGGCTACAGCAGAGGCCATTGAAGGTGCAGTGCAACAAGAGAGTTTCCGATGTCTATCGTCTGGTATATTCAGTGAAAATAACACTAGTGAAATTGGTTGAATGGAGTCTTCCAATTGTCCAATTTTTAACGAATCAAATCAAGAAATTTGGCATGGACGTTAGAATGACTTGGACTGATCCACTTAGAATGTATGATTCGTATTAAATTGAGACATGCCTCTTCTTTCTGTCTGATTCCTCGAGTTGTAATAACTTAATTTTAGAAAGGAAGAAAAAGGTATTTATTAACTTAAACTAATAATTTGCCTTTAATGTCATGTTTACTCGGGACGATAGAAATAAAAATTACGTATTTTACACGATCAAAATTTTCTCCTTGTTTATAAGATACAAATCTTTTTAAATTTTAACTATACAAAAACACTTTTAAAGATTCTTGAATATCAAATTTTACTTTAACTTCTACAACTTTTACTCAAAAGCTAAACAAAAATTTAACATATATATATATATATATATATATATATATATATATATATATATATATATATATATATATATATATATATATATATATATTTGATCCTATCGCGAAGCGGGATGGCGATCTCACAGGTCAGATGGTCTTCCGGGTTACATGAACGTATGAGGTGGTCGCGAGCTGGCCGCCCTCCAGCGTGGCTCTGTAAAACATCGACCGTTAGTAAACCCGCCGGGGATTTCCCCGGTCAAGCACTCCGATGGTCAAGTCAGTATCCGCAGGCATAGTAGTATTGAAAGGAGGCAATAGACGAGAGGGCTCGCGCGCGCGTAAGGGCGTACCTGCGGTAGGAGGAGTGCGAAGCTTATATAGCCGAGGAGCTGACAACCCCTGTACGTGTTGACGAGACAGGGGTGGTAACTGTCAGCTCATAGGGAGTACTTAGGAGTGGCGCGGGGTGCTCGAGCAGTACGAGAGTACTGGATTGGCGGACTAACCGCGAGAATTGTCAGAGATGAGCAAGGTGTGCGGAACCCCGTTAGCAGGATCGTACCCCGGATATGATGATATAGGGGTGAAGAGGTGACATAGCATGTACCCCGAAGGCCAACTGGCGGGTCCAAGTGTCGGGGACCGAGTCGGGTAATGGCCAGTGAGCTTGGGCAGCCACGCGTCCGACTGGTAGAATGGAAGCGCAGGGTACGTCCTGAGTCGGGGGTTTGCCGAGTAATGTCTGTCTACTTCTGTTAGGTATTTGGCTCTCGTGATGATATGGGAGCGTGGATCGCCCCGCGTCCGATTGTGGCGCTCGACCTAGCTCTAGGTCGGGAAATGACCAGGGATTGTGGGCGACCACGTGCCCGATTGGGAGAATGGCCGGTGGTTGGTCCGACAAACTCCTTTGGTGGCTAGCTAGATACTGCCCCGGGGGTCCCTGGGCTCGGGAATCCATCCAGGGATACCTTCGCTGACATGTCTACTAAACCTTTCTGGCGCCAGGCTGGCTGGCGGGCCTGGCCTGTGAACCTACGCGTAGGCAAGGCCGGGATCATAAGCGTCCCCCTCGAGTCTAGTCGAAGGAGGCGGTGAGTCCGACTGACTGGACTATCGCCCGTTGAAGTAAGCCTGGCACGCCGGGACATCCTGGTCCCCTCTCGGGGCCTTTTGGCGAACTTGTCAGTGCCCAGGGATCCCGGTCGGCCGGTGACGTCACGTCATTTGTCTTTTCCCCTCTTGCTGCTCGGTATCCCCAAGCAGGTCGAAATCTTCGACATTAATGTTCTCGGTTAAGGATTGTTCCACGTGTCCTCTCCCCGTTCCTTCTTTGTGTGGCGAGGCGCTCGTCGTTTGAAGGACAAAGTGGGGCGTGAGGCGCTTTGTTCCCTAGACCCCTCTGGGCTTGATCAGACGGTCGTTGTTGACTACCGCCTCTGCTATGGCCCACCATCGGGTGGTTCTAATAGACCATCGGGCGGTTCTATCGTCCTGTTGCGTTCCCGACCTGGCCGGTCGGCTTTCGGCGAGACATTTCCCGGCTTCCTCCTAGCCATACAGATTCTCGGAGGTTCCCTACGTTGGAGAACGCTCTCTCCATGCTCTGTGGTCGACACTTTTCCATCGTGTCGCTGCTGTGTGAGCCCATCCTGTCCGCGTTCGGGCTTAGTCCTGCGCCATTTATTCGGCCTGTCTCTCTCGGTAAGCATTCTTTTCTTCTTTCTTGCTTCCTTACCGCCCATTGACCATTATTTGTTCGGTAGCCGAGATGATATATTTGGCTGCCCCCGAAGAGGATTATGGACTGAGATCTGAGAAAATGGAGGAGCGTATCCAAGAGCTGCTGGAAGAGCGAGAGGTGGCCATCGCGGGACAACGGGCCGAGCAGCTTGCGGAATATGAGGTGACTCTTTCTGGCTCCAAGTCACCTGCCTCAGAGTCTGAAGATGAGGGAAACCTTGGGTCGGGCTCCGAGGATACCCAACCTCTGAGTAGTTTGTTGCGCCGCCCCCGAGGTGATGAGCCTGTGCCTGACTCAGCCGACCCCCTGGAAGCCTCTTCCAGTAGACCCAGCAAAAGGCAAAGGGGCAAAGCGCCGATGGCTGATCTCCCAGCACTGACACCCTCTTCTCCTTTAGCGCTACCGGTGGAGCTAGCGATGGTCCCTCCGGGGGAGGTGTCCCCGCCCCGGCCGAAAGGGCCTACAGGCGAAGACTTGCTGCACATGTTACCACCTTCACTATCGAACTGGCTTATGAGCATGACGGTACCAAGTGGCACTGCCCCCATACAGTCACGAGATGTTCGGTTATATGGTACGGTGGCGGATAGATTTATGGCCGGCTTGCGAGCGGGTGGCTCGGTTGGTCCCAGCGCCTAGGCGGATGACTTCATGGCCACGGCTACCCAGGTAGGTGTTTACCAGTTGTTGCATGTCTTACTCTTCTTTCCACCGTAGTGTCACCAAATCTTTTCGCAAGCTTGGGCCCAAGGTTATAGCATGTGTGTATCCATGCTAAACCATGCCAAGGCCCGGTATCATGCTGAGCGGCGTGCGGAAGACCTTGAAGCTCAGCTTCGGCATACCCAGCTGGTTTGTGATGATGAATCGCTGAACAGCTTGAGGGCGGAAGTTATCGGCCTTCAGGACTTACTGCGTCAGACTCAAGAGGAGTTGGAGATTGCCAAAGCACAGATTGTTTCGGCTGACGCTGAGGTGGTTCAGGCGCAAGCCCGCGTGGTCCTGGCTGAGGAAGCACGGCTCCGCGACCGCAAATGCAAGGAGGGGTTGCTAGCAGACCTTCTGATCACCAGGGCCAATCTCCGTTGGGCCGGCGGGGCTATCCAACCGTTTCGGGAGCAACTGGTGGCCAAGGAGCGGGAAGTTGGCACGCTGCGGGACCAACTGCGAGATTTGCGCGGCCACCAGGCGTCCTGGGATGCGGCTCGAGCGGAGTTGGAAGAACTACGTAAGCGACAAGCGTCCTGGGGCGCGATTCAGGCCGAGCTGGCGGAGCTTCGCTCCTACAAGGAGGCGAAAGCTGACCGATTGGAGACTCATAGGCTTGAGTGCATCAACGCCAAGGCCCATACTGCCGAGATCTCCCAGCGATTTCTGGCTGTAATGATGCACTAAGGGGTTAGCATCGTCCGACAACTCAAACTGGGCGGGTACCTACGTCCCGATATGCCCCCCACAGTTGTCCGACTTAGGGATATGTGCAAAGACCTACCCGACATAACAAAACAACCCTTCAAGTGAGGGTCGGGCTTCTTATTTTCTCTTTTCTTGTAATGAGGGGGCAACCGGTCCCCGATTTTGTAAGGCAATTCTTTCTGTGAACGTGATTTTCCTTCTCTGCTTACTCTGTAGCAAGCGTGATTGTTTTCATTTTCAACTATTAGGGATTTGAGTACGTGAAAGAAGTGATCAGGCTTCACGGAGTTCCGAGGTCGATCGTGTCTGACAGAGATGGGCGGTTCATCTCCCATTTTTGGAGGTGTGTTCAGGACGCCCTAGGCACCAGACTTCAGTTCAGCACAGCTTTCCATCCCCAGACAGATGGACAAACAGAGAGAGTAAATCAGATTTTAGAAGACATGCTCAGGGCTTGTGCGTTGGACTTTAAAGGTAGTTGGTGCAAATTTCTGTGCTTAGCTGAGTTTGCCTACAACAATAGCTATCAGGCCACCATCAGGATGGCGCCTTATGAGGCATTGTATGGCAGAAAATGCAGATCACCCATATGTTGGCAAGAAGCTGGTGAGAAGAAAGAGATGGAGTCAGGACTAGGCAGCCAGACTGAGCTTATAGATGAGACCACTCAGGTTATCCAGATGATCCGCCAGAGGATTGAGACTGCCCAGAGTAGACAGAAAAGTTATGCTGACACACGCCGTAGGCCACTTGAATTCCAAGTTGGAGATTCAGTATTTCTCCAGGTCGCCCCTATGAAGGGAGTGATGAGATTTGGCAAAAAGGGCAAGCTGAGTCCTCGCTACATATAGAGCTGTCAAACGGGCCAACTCGTGGCGGGGCGGGTCGGCCCATGGCGGGTCGGCCATTTAGCGGGGCGGGGCGGGTCGACCCGTCATCTAGGCGGGTTGGAAAATCCCCAACCCAACCCAATCCAAGGCGGGTCATGGGTTAGGCGGGCCAACCCGCGGGCCCATCAAAATATTTTTAAAAAATTAAAAAAATTAAAAAATAATTCGTATATTTAGATTTCATCAATCAAATATATTAAGAAATATATTTTTAAATACAAATGGATACAAACGAGTACTTATGTGATAAAAAATATTATTTTTTATTATAAAATAATAACAAAGAAAGATAATAAATTGTCATAAAACTTAACTAACATGTTATTCTCAACCTGCGGGCCAACCCAAACCCGTCGCGGGCCGACCCGTGCGGGCCGTGGGCCTAGGTGGGTTGGCCCACGGCGGGCTTGGGTTGCTTAAATTCTAACCCAACCCGCTTAAATTGATTGACGGGGCGGGCCAACCCGACGGGCCCAACCCAAATTGACAGCTCTAGCTACATAGGACCCTACAAGATTATAAAGAGAGTTGGGAAGGTAGCCTATGAGCTGGACCTGCCAGAGGATATGTCAGCTATCCACAGTATGTTTCATGTCTCCATGCTAAAGAAGTGTATTCACGATCCCAATCAAGTGATTCAGCCTCAGTCAGTGCAGATCCAAGAAGATCTTAGCTATGAGAGCAGACCGACACAGATAGTGGACAAAGCAGTTAAAAGATTAAGAAACAAAGAGGTGCCACTAGTGAAGGTCATCTGGCAAAGTCAAAAGCATGAGGAGGCTACTTGGGAACGTGAGGACAGCATGAGAGAAAGATATCCAGAATTATTCTAAGTTCGAGGACGAACTTTTCATAAGGTATGGGAGATTGTAACGCCCCAAAATTTCCATTTTAAGTCCTTAAAGTCCTTAGAACTATTTAAAAATATTTTAGAAATATTCTAGATATTTTTAGGAATTTTTAGAATATTTTTATGGAATTTTCCGAGTCCGTTTAGTATTTTAAAAAAAGAAAAACTTTAAAGGGCAGCAGGGGGGTTCGAACTCGCCACCACAGGAGGAGCAAGCCCTTAAGGGCGCGCAAGTGACCGGCTGGGCTAGGGTATCAAGCACAACAAAAGGTGGAGAGAAATAATTTTATAGAGTAGTTACGTTTTTTCATGAAGAGGTATTTAAACCCCGCTTAAGTCGCGTGAAACCCTTGGAGGAGAATTTTCGGCTGCGTGCGAGAAGGGGGCGAGGGAGGGGCGGCGAAAACAAAAGGGAACCTAGGTTTTCTTTCTTCCTCTCCTCTCCTAAGGGGCGCCGGCTAAGGGAATCTGAAGGGGGTCGGGGTGTTTCGCTCGTCTCGACGAGAAGAACACGTAGGCGCGGACGGTTCGTAGAGATCTCAAGTTTCACCCGAGCCCTAGTCGTCTAATTTCGGTTGTAAGTCCAAGAAATCAAGGTAAGTACTGCTCACCTGCAGTAAGAGACGGTTTTTCGCAAGAATTTTCCCTTAAAAGTTTTAAAAGAGATATTTACTTTTAGTTTAAGATTTTTGCATGTGATCTTAGTTCATTATATGCTTATATATATTTGATAGAGTATCCTATGTGAGTTTAGGGTCTCAGAAATCTATAAGAAAAGAAAAGAAAGATAAAGAAAAAGAAAAGAGAAGGCCAAGGCCTTACGAAATCCCCAAAAGTCAAGACTTAGGGATTTGGGCACACAAGGTGTTCGATAAAATGCCAAGGCATTTAAAGATAAGAAAGAAAAGAGAGAAAAGCTATTTTATTTTCTAAGGCCAGTACCCGGCGTCCAAGGGCGTCGTTAAAGAAATCTAGGTGTCCAATTCCAAGGTCTTGGCCCTGGTAGACCAAGGTCTGCTCTATTAGGATTGGCGGCTCGCTACCCCACCCTTTTAGGGAACGCGCATAAGATGGTACTTACGTCTTAAGTGGATCCAAGTGAGTTATTATTTTCAAGTATATGCTTTGGCAGAATTTTCTAAAAGTTAAAGAAAGATTTAAAATTAAAGAATTGCTAAAGTTTCAAGCTAAGCCAAGAAAAAGTGAGCTAAGATGTATTAATGCTTGAGTATGCATGTTTTGAGTTATACATGTTTTAGTGTTTCTTTTAAGCATAAAAGTATCTCATGTGATTTCACATTGTTTAAAAAGCATGCTTGCACATTTCGAGATTTTGTGAGCTAGATAGTACTTGCTAAGCTTTATGCTTATTAGTTACATTTCCTCTTGCTGCAGGTAAGGATAAAGGTAAACAATTCTAAAGGAAGGCGACAAGGCGGTGTTGAGCAACGTGTGTGTGGTGGCTGACCTTGGAGAGGTCCTTGGGACGAGACAGTTTAACTTATTTGAAATGCAATGTTTAAGGTTTCCAAATTCCAAGTTATTGTGTTATGGAGTTTATTAAACATTTATGCTTTGGATAGTTTTACATGCTCAATTTTGTAGAATGAAGATCCCATGTCATTTCAATTAGTATGCATACTTTTGTGAATGCACTAGATGAGCAAGGGCATGAGTAGTTTAGCATGTTGATACATTGAATTTTAGACTTATTCTTGAGCTTATTATTCCCTTTTGGACTAAGTCCTAATTGTGCTTAAAATGCTTGTAAATTCGGTAGAAAAGTAAGATTTACATTCTATGAAGTTCTAGAAATGTTATAGAATCTGATAAGTGGAGTTTGGATAGGTGGAAATGCTTAGGAGTTATTTGATGCATGTGCCAAGATGTTGTTAGTCTCCTTTTGAATTAAGCTGTATTGCTTTAAATATGCTTAGAAAAGTTGCATTCATATTCCATAATGCTCTAGTAATGTTATAGAACCTTGCGTGATGAGTTTAAATACATAACTATTAAAGTTAGAATATCATTCTTAGATAGATTTAAATACAAAAAAAAAAGTTAAAGAAAGTTCCGCAATTTTAGTCGTTGCATTAGAGTCAAGAAGTAGACAAAGTAACGGTCCGTCTAAGGTAGAGAAGGCGGGTCGCTAAAATGGGCTTGTACCGAACCCAAGTATGGGTCCAAGGGATGGGCACCTTAAGAACGCCCCGGTTATGGACTACCGACTATGCTGTCCACGGTTCTGGCACTACCGGAGCTGTGCAACAGGGATGGGCTCCTTAAGAACGTCTCGGTTCGAGGACTACCGACTATGCTGTCCTTACCCTAGTAGGTCGGGGCTCTCTACCTCAGATTTGCTAGGGATGCGCGCTTATGATGTATGTATGTGGTACAAGCCGGGGACCCCAATGATATGATGATTATGTTTAAACATTTAAAAGTATGTTTTTAAAAGTTAAGCATCCTTATGTATATGCATTCCACTCATGCATTCATTAATGCTATGCTAATAAGATTTTATGCTTACGCTTCATGTTAAGAAAGATGCATGAGAGTAATTGATCTATGTCATGATTATGCTAAGAAGATGCTCATATACTATGATAGGAAGTATGCCTATGTTTATGCCATACGGGTTGGTTTACACTTTATAGACATGTTTATACCATATATTATGCCATGTTAAGAATGTTTATTATGTTTTGTTTATACCATGTATTATGTCATGCTAGGAATGTTTATTGTGTTTATGTTTATGCCATGTAGCATGCCATGCTTAGATTGTTTACTATGTTTACGTTTATGCCATGTTCCATGCCATGCTAGGAATGTTCACTTATGTTTATGTTCATGCCATGTCACGTATATGATAAGTGATTCAAGTTGTTATGTCCTAAGTAGAGCACCAAGTATGTTAATGTTCCATGTGCTCATTTATGAGATGATGAATGGTTTTTGTGAGTAGGAAAGAGTCTTACTAAGCCTGTGTGCTTATAGTCTTATTTCCTTATACCGCAGATCATTCAAGGGGACAATGAGAAAGTAGCAGGAGGGCAAGAACGCATGTGTGTGGTAGTGACTTGGCCCAGAAAACCATATGTTTATCGTTTATGCTAGAACTTTACTTTGGTCACTTATATGCTTGAATAATGACTTATGGAACTCTATGACGTGATGTTAAGTATGACATGATATGATGTTTAAGTATGAAGTCAATATGCCGAGTTTCCATGTCATTATGTTAAGAATGGTAATAGGGCATGTATGTGTAAAAATAAAGTTATTCCGCTGCCTTATGATGTCTACATGCCCTAAGTATGTTAACGTAATGCCGCTTTACGGAAAAAAAAAGCGGGCGTTACAGGTTGGTATCAGAGCAATTACCATCTCACTACACACACATCAAGCCATCTTCCTGTCACTTCCAAGTAAGTACCTCTTTACATATCTTATAGTAGTAAGATGTTTTATGATTCTAGAATATGCAAGTATGAACGATGCTTATGATGAAAAGTACTTTACGATATGTAACGATGAATGATACTTTATCTTCTTTTAGGAATTAAATATTTTGAATAATATAGGGGTAGGAAAAAAAACTGATATTGGCCATACTTATTTTGGGTGAAGAAGAACATGGCTAGAAGACAAAGTAACCGACTTAACGAGGCAACCCCATCGCCTGATCTGATGCAATTAGTGACCCAACTTCAGCGCCAAGTCACCGAGCAGCAGCAGACCATTAATACCTTGATGAACCAACAGGAAAATTCTACTACTCCACCAGTGAACCAGACTGCTATACCTGTGGCGCCTACGGTTACGCACACTCCTCCGCCGGGCTCGACCACTATGGCACGACAGGAGGCTTACCTGATCCAGTGGTTAAGGCTGAAACCGGAGAATTTCTCGGGTGCTGGCGAACCTTGGGACGCCCAGGCATGGTTCAAGACGATGGAAAGTACCCTGGAGCTGCTGGACTGGCCTGAGCATGAGAAGATCAAGTGTGCGTCATTCTGCCTGTCTGGGGATGCCAGAATGTGGTGGGAAAGGGTTAAGGCCAAGAGACCGGTAGACCAGATGGCGTGGGCAGATTTTGAATCAGAGTTTTTTGAAGAATTCTTCAACATGCGGGTCACGAACAGACACTATGACGAATTCACGAAATTCCGGCAGGGCGATCTCTCGGTCAATGAAGCTGTGAAGAAATTCAATCGACTGGCTCGACTGTGCCCTGAGTTGGTCCGTACTGAGAAAGAGAGGGTCCGACTTATGCTAAGAATGTTGCGGCCTGAAATAGCTCTGAATGTGGCTGGCGGAGTTAGCAGACCCCAGACCGCCGAGGAACTGTTTAGTAGTGCCCTACTCACTGAGCACTATCTGCACAATATCAATCAGCAACGGAAGGCGATGAATGAAAGTAAGAATCAAGTTCACACCGGAATCCTCGATTCTTTCTCTCATTATCCCTAATGATCTTTCCATTAATGATCGCTTAGGAGGACAAAGGTCCCAGAGCAACCACGTTGGCGGGAAGGGGGATCAAGGTGGCAAACGGAAGTCATGGAACAACTCTCAAGGAGGCCCAGCAAATAAACAGACCAAGTTGTCCCCATGCGCGACATGCGGGAAGAATCACTCCGGGGAATGCCGCAAGGGTACGAACCGGTGTTTCACCTGTGGTGTGGAGGGACATATGGCAGCTTATTGTCCTACCAAGAACCAGGCCCCTCCCCAACCACTGGCGCAGTACCCGGGTGCACCAGCGAAGTTGCACTATATGCCAGCCGAGCTGGAAGGGACCCCGATGTTGGAAGCCTCCCCAACAGTGACAAATGCCAGGGTTTTCTCGGTTACCAAGGAGGATGCTGCGGAAGCTTCTACGGTTGTCACAGGTCAGATACTTATTTCCAGTCAGTATGCTACTGCATTATTTGATACTGGGGCAACGCACTCGTTCATTTCGGTGCCCTTTACCAAGAAGATAGATAGGCTGCCGCAAGGGTTAGATTGCAGGTTCTTAACGACCCTACCCTCGGGAGAAATAATGACATCCACTCATGTGCTGTGTGCGGTGCCGGTCGGAATTGCAGGAAGGGAACTTTACTGCGATCTGATAGTACTCGACATGAAAGATTATGATGTTATAATGGGAATGGATTTCCTGGGTAAATACGGTGCTTCTATTGAGTGCCGTAAACGAAAGGTGGTTTTTCGACCTGAGGCAAGTTCTATGTTCGAATTCATCGGAGAGCCAAGGAAAAGAACCGGGAAATATTTATCAACTCTCCAAGCTCAGAAGATGTTAGACAAAGGATGTACTGGATTTCTGGCTTATGTGGTGGATGCCAGTCAAGTGAAGAATCGGAAGCTGGAAGATGTCCGGGTGGTATGTAATTACCCAGAGGTTTTCCCAGATGAGTTACCAGGATTAGCTCCTGATAGAGAAGTGGAATTTGAGATCGAATTAATTCCTGGTACTAACCCGATCTCCAAGGCACCTTACCGTATGGCGCCGGCTGAATTAAAGGAACTTCAGGAACAACTACAGGAGTTGCTAGATAAGGGATTTATTCGCCCTAGTCATTCCCCGTGGGGAGCTCCAGTACTGTTTGTGAAGAAGAAAGACGGATCTATGCGCATGTGCATAGATTATCGAGCGCTGAACAACGTAACTATCAAGAACAGGTATCCCCTTCCGAGGATAGATGATCTGTTTGACCAATTAAAGGGAGCCACTATTTTCTCAAAAATCGATTTGAGGTCTGGGTATCATCAAGTTAGAGTAAAACAGGAGGATATTCCGAAGACGGCTTTCCGAACAAGGTACGGGCACTTTGAGTTTGTTGTTATGCCTTTCGGCGTGACGAATGCTCCTGCTATGTTTATGGACCTTATGAATCGGGTGTTCTCGTCGTTCCTCGACAAATTTGTGATCGTCTTCATCGACGATATCCTTATTTATTCGAGGACCCAAGAAGAGCACACTGAGCACCTGAAGATAGTATTAGAGATTCTTCGGGAAAAGCAACTATACGCGAAATTTTCCAAATGTGAGTTCTGGCTCGACCAAGTGGACTTTTTGGGCCATATTATTTCTAAAGACGGGGTTATGGTAGATTAAATGAAGGTTGAATCTGTGAATAACTGGGGCCGGCCGAAGAACGCCAGCGAGATCAGAAGTTTTCTGGGGTTGGCAGGCTATTATAGAAAATTTGTGGAGGATTTCTTGAGGATCGCAACCCCTTTAACGGCTCTCACCCGGAAGGATAAGAAGTACGAATGGACGGAAGACTGTGAAAAGAGTTTCTTGGAACTAAAAAGGAGACTCACAAGTGCACCAATCCTTACCCTTCCAGAATGTAATCAGAACTTTGACATGTATAGCGATGCCTCCAAACTAGGACTTGGAGCCGTACTTATGCAGAATGGAAAAGTTATTGCCTATGCCTCTAGACAACTCAAGGAATATGAACAGAATTACCCCACTCATGATCTGGAACTGGCCGCGGTGGTCTTCGCTCTTAAGATATTGAGGCATTATTTGTACGGAGCGCAGTGTCGAATTTATACAGATCACCAGAGTCTGCGATATTTCTTCACTCAGAAGGACCTGAATATGAGACAACGCCGATGGCTTGAGTTGGTAAAGGACTATGACCGCGAGATCTTCTATCATCCAGGGAAGGCGAACAAAGTGGCCGATGCACTCAGCCAGAAGTCAAGTGCCACCTTGATGTCCATATCTAAATTATCCCGACCACTTGAAAGAGAAATTATGAATTTTGGGGTCGAAGTCATCTCCGGGCGACTTTCCACCATGACAATATCACCCGCGCTATGTGAGGACATATTGAAAAAACAAAATGGTGATCTGAGTCTCCAGAAAATCAAACAGGAGATCCTAGGAGGAAAGGGCGATGGTTTTCATATCGCCGAAGGGGGGGTACTATACCTTAGGGATCTCCTATGTATCCCTAATGATCCGGAGCTTCGAAGGAAAATACTGACGGAAGCTCACGAAACCCCTTATTCGATGCATCCAGGATCCACCAAGATGTATCAGGATCTGAAGGAGAGGTTCTGGTGGTCCGGTATGAAGAGGGATGTGGCTCAGCATGTTAGTACTTGCAGGACTTGCCAGCAAGTAAAAGCAGAACACCAACGACCCGGAGGAGTTCTGCAGCCACTAACGATTCCGGAGTGGAAATGGGAAGACATCTCTATGGATTTCATTTCAGGGCTTCCCAGGACTACGAATGGATATGATGCAATATGGGTAATTGTGGACAGGCTGACAAAGTCTGCTCACTTCTTGGCGATCAAGATGACTTATTCGATTGAGCAACTGGCTCAATTATATGTTAAGGAAGTAATTAGGCTTCATGGAGTTCCCAAGACCATCATCTCAGATAGGGATGGTCGCTTTACTTCGCATTTTTGGGAATGCGTTCAGAAGTCTCTCGGCACTAAATTGCGATTTAGCACCGCCTTTCACCCTCAGACGGACGGGCAAACTGAACGGGTGAACCAAATACTAGAAGATATGTTGAGAGCTTGTGCCCTGGATTTCAAGGGAAGTTGGTGTCGATATCTATGCTTAGCGGAATTCGCTTACAATAATAGCTACCAAGCTACTATCGGAATGGCACCTTATGAAGCCTTGTATGGGAGGAGATGTAGGTCTCCGATCTGTTGGTATGAGGGTGGTGAAAAGAAGGAAATGGGGCTCACAACGGATGTTATCGACAGCGCCACCCGAGCTATACAGAATATTCGACAACGGATAGAAACTGCTCAGAGCCGGCAGAAGAGTTATGCCGATGTCCGGCGTAGACCACTGGAATTTAATGTTGGAGATTGGGTATTTCTCAAAGTGGCTCCTATGAAGGGGGTGACAAGATTTGGGAAGAAAGGAAAACTAAGTCCGCGCTATGTGGGGCCGTACCTGATTCTGAAAAGAGTCGGTAGAGTGGCATATGAGTTAGAGTTGCCTCCAGAGATGTCAGCTATCCATAACGTATTCCATGTGTCCCTGCTTAAAAAGTGTATCCCAAATATGGACCAAGTGATCGAGCCACAGACAGTACAAGTGCAGGAGGATCTAAGTTATGAGAGCAGACCCATCCAGATTTTGGATAGGGAAGTCAAGAAGCTGAGGAGTAAGGAGGTACCCTTAGTCAAGGTCCTATGGCAAGGTCAACGGTTCGAAGAAGCTACCTGGGAACGGGAGGACGAGATGCGGCGCAAGTACCCGGAGCTATTCTAAGTTTGAGGACGAACTTTCACGAGGTATAGGGGATTATAACGACCCTGAAAATTCTCTTAATATTTTCTTAAAATATTGAGCATGTCTAGATAATTTTCCGAGGGACCTAGAAGTATTAATACAAAATGTGGCCTAGAAATCCATATTTTCTCATTTAAATTGAGAAAACTAAGTACTAATGGGCCTTATATGGGTTTTTAGTACCATAATTATTGGAGAATTTTAGGTTAAAAAATTAATATAAATATAAAGGGGTTTTAATGAGAAATATTAACATAATTATGGGGGAATTTTTAGAGGATTTTCAGAATTTTGGGGAAAAGAATAGAAAATAAAAGGAAAAATAAAATAAAAATAAGGTGCATGGACCAAGGATTGAACCTTGGACCTCTTGTACAACCATGCATGCTCTAACCAACTCACTTAGCAAGGGAATGTTATGAGGGAATGAAATGGAGTTTGGTAAAGGCTTAAGGGAAGAGGAAGAGACTCCATGACTCTTCACTTACCCTCCTTAATGTGTTATAAAGAAGGGGGTTTGGGAGTTACCTTCTTCCTTCCATCAATTGCATTTTTCTTCCTCCTCCTCCCTCACCCTAGCCGAAACCTCAAGGAGAGGTTCTCCCTTGGAAAAGCTCCACAAGAAGGTCTCATCACCAAGATCTAAAGGTTTTCCAAGGCTACAAGGGCAAGAGGGTTCAAGTGTCCAAGGGATTTACAATTTCCTTCTCTTTTAAGGTTTAAAAATCAAGATCAACCAAGGTAAGACTCCCTCACCTGTGGTATAATAGTTCCTTATGTTTTTAGCATGATATATTGGTTGGTTTTTGGGATTTGATGTTGAAAGAAAAACAACCAAGGACCTTAGTCCTATGGGTTTCGGCCACTAGGATTTTTGGGTCCATGATGATGCTAAAAATCTTCATAATGTTGTCTAATGTGCTTTCATGATGTTTAGAGATTAAATATAATTTTTGAGAATTTTTGGGGTACCCTAGGATCCCCTAGGGTTTCGGCCAACTTCAAGAACCTATGTGTAAGGTTGGGTCTAAAACTTCAAGTATGTGTTTTATGTATTATCATGATATAAGGGAGATGGAGGATGATTTAGGTGAATTTTCACATGGCCTAGAGACCCTATAAGTTTCGACCAAGACTTGCTACTAGGGTAGAAAGTTAGGACTTTCCTCAAGTAAGGGCCCTAATGGCCCCTATGGTATGGTATGGTGGGTGTTTAATGGTTGATTTGGGGATTTTAATGGAATTTTTCCATGCACCCATGCCCTTATATGTTTCGGCCAGCCCTAGAAAGGAGGGCTAAAGGTTAGGGTTAACCCTAATCATGAGCCCCAATGGCTTCCTATGGTCTCATAGATGATGTATGGTTGTTCCTTTACCTTATGATATCTTACATGTTTATGGAATTGATGGAACTCCACCTTATAGGTTTCGGCCAAGCCTTGTATCTAGGGTTTGGGGTGGAGTTAGGGTTCAAAGAATGATGGTTTATGCTTATCATGAAGTATATATATATATAGGTCCAAGCATGTGGTAGAAATCATGTTACCTATAACCCTAACCTTAAGCACCATGTTTTATGTTATATGTTATGATTGGATGCCATGCTTAATAGGGTTTATTATGAATGCCTTATGTTTTATGTCATGTACTTGAATGGTAGGTAGAGTGTTATGGAAATCCTACCTATGCATGCTTGAGATAGATACCATGCTTAGGCAAGAAATGCAATGTTTACCTTATGTATCATGATCATACAAGCTCTATGTGGTAGGATAAATATCTATGAAAAACATGTCATGTTCGATGCAATGCTTACCTTATACGTTATGATCATGCAAGTACTAGGAATAGGAATGATGTTTAGGTATGCATGCCATATTTTAGGTATGAAGATGTATGTCATGTTGTATGAATAATGATGCATGTCATGTTGTATGAATAATGATGCATGCCATGTTGTATGAATAAAGATGCATGCCATGTTTATGAAAGAAGATGCATACCATGTTTATGAATGAAGATAATGCTCATGCCTTCCAGGCATCATGATGCTATGCAATAAGTATGAACAATGAAAGGGCAAGCATGTGTTAAGTCATGCTTTATGTAACATGGTTATGCTATGAATGTCTTATGAATGATGAAACATGTAAAGTATTTTACTTTATGAATGGGCTTGTACCGGACCCAAGTATGGGTCCAAGGGATGGGCACCTTATGAACGCCCCGGTTATGGACTACCGACTATGCTGTCCACGGTTCTGGCACTACCGGAGCTGTGCAACAGGGATGGGCTCCTTAAGAACGCCTCGGTTCGGGGACAACTGAATATGCTGTCCTTACCCTAGTAGGTCGGGGCTCGCTACCTCGGATTTGCTGGGGATGCGCACTTATGATGTATGTATGTGGTACAAGCCGGGGACCCCAATGATATGATGATTATGTTTAAACATTTAAAAGTATGTTTTTAAAAGTTAAGCATCCTTATGTATATGCATTCCACTTATGCATTCATTCATGCTATGCATTATGCTATGCTAATAAGATTTCATGCTTACACTTCATGTTATGAAAGATGCATGAGAGTAATTGATCTATGTCATGATTATGCTAAGAAGATGCTCATATGCTATGATAGGAAGTATGCCTATGTTTATGCCATACGGGTTGGTTTACACTTTATAGACATGTTTATACCATGTATTATGTCATGTTAAGAATGTTTATTATGTTTTGTTTATACCATGTATTATGCCATGCTAGGAATGTTTATTGTGTTTATGTTTATGCCATGTAGCATGTCATGCTTAGATTGTTTACTATGTTTACGTTTATGCCATGGTCCATGTCATGCTAGGAATGTTCTCTTATGTTTATGTTCATGTCATGTCACGTATATGATAAGTGATTCAAGTTGTTATGTTCTAAGTAGAGCACCAAGTATGTTAATGTTCCATGTGCTCATTTATGAGATGATGAATGGTTTTTGTGAGTAGGAAAGAGTCTTACTAAGCTTGTGTGCTTATAGTCTTATTTCCTTATACCGCAGATCATTCAAGGGGACAATGAGGAAGCAGCAGGAGGGCAAGAACGCATGTGTGTGGTAGTGACTTGGCCCAAAAAACCATATGTTTATCGTTTATGCTAGAACTTTACTTTGGTCACTTATATGCTTGAATGCTTGAATAATGACTTATGGAACTCTTTGACGGGATGTTAAGTATGACATGATATGATGTTTAAGTATGAAGTCAATATGCCGAGTTTCCATGTTATTATGTTAAGAATGGTAGTAGGGCATATATGTGTAAAAATAAAGTTATTCCGCTGCCTTATGATGTCTACATGCCCTAAGTATGTTAACGTAACGCCGCTTTTGTTAGGACCGGGTGCATGTCGACAAGGATACGAGTTCGTAAAATTTTAAATTTTTACGTGCAGCGGAAGAATTTGCATAAAATAATTTCTTAAATTATTTTAACTTCGTATCTAGCATGCAACCTTATAGTGTATCGACATAATCATAAAATAAAAGTTTGCGGAAAAGGTAAACTAATTTACTAAGTACCTCTCGTAACTCGAAGTAAGGGACGAGATCCAACCGTAGCGTCCCTTGGAAGCTTCGCCTCTATTCGCGTCCACGCCGAGTTCTCTTCGGGATGACTTCGCAAAGTCACGAGTTTTGTGCCGACGAGAACTACTAGATTCTCTAAAGGCGCGATAAGAAAAATCAAGAGATAAGTAATCACATCGAAAAACTCACCATCTAGATTGGCCGGAATCACAATTCCGGCAAAAAGGAGGAAGATGATTTGCGCCTTTCAGCCAAGAAGACTCATGTACAGAACGGGAAACCTTGCTTTCCCGTTGCATGTAAATTGATCAAAACGGAAAGTCATGCTTTCCCGTTGCATGCATATTGTCCGTTGCATGCAAATTGATCAAAACAGAAAGTGACTTCCCGTTGCATGCAAATTGCCGTTGCATGCAAATTGCCCGTTGCTTGCAAATTGATCAAAACGGAAAGTAGCTTTCCCGTTGCATGCAAATTGCCCAAAACGGAAAGTGGCTTTCCCGTTGCATGCAAATTGCTGTTGCATGCAAATTGATTAAAACGGAAAGTGGCTTTTCCGTTGCATGCAAATTCTCTGCGTCGGGGAGAAGCAGCAGGCCGCCTGCTGCTTTGTCACGGCACACCGCGAGGGAGAAGCTTGTGGCTTCCATGAGAGAGAGGCGCCGGCCCTTGCAAGAAGAAGTGGACGCCGGCCCTAACCCTAGGAAAAGAGAGAGAGGGAGCAACTAATCTCTTGATTAATTGATTGGGAATTCAAGGCTTGCCTTTGGTTCCTTATATAGTTGCTTCTCCCTTGCCAAGTCTCCTCTTTAACGGAATTTTACATAAGAAATTTATCCTATAAATTCTCTTATTAATTATTCCGTTTAAGCCAAGTTTTATTATAACTAATTTTATAATAAAACAAATACCTTCTCTCCTTTTATTATGGAATAAATTTCATAAGAAATTTATAAACCTTTTTATTATGGAAAAATCAATTCATAATTGATTTTATAAAATTAAAATAAATCATTCCATGGATCATTTTAATTTCCAAAAAAAAAGGAATAAATTTCTATAAATTTATTTATATAAATTTCTTTACACAAATTTATTTATCCATAATTTATAAAACAAATCGCGCTAGATTTATTTTATTAATTAAACCAAATAAATTAGTTTATCCTCCTTTTAATGGCCGGCCAAACCAAAAAGGGTTGGCACCCTCTTTGGCCGGCCAAACCGAGCCGAACCGATCGCGAATTAAACTCATTTAATTCGCCCGATAAGCCTTCAAAAGACTTAGCCATTTTAAGTTTCCGTTGCGCCTCTGATTAACTCAGATTCGACTTATTTCTCTTGATTGGAAAATCCAATTTTCAACTCGTTTTAAATCCCTCGGATTACTCGTAGTGCGTGTGACTAAATAGGCTTTCGATTTATGTTGGCCGTCTATAATTAACTAATCATAGAACGATCATGAGTGGCACCTAGTAGTACATCATGACCCCCAATTAATCGAAAGATCAACGGTTTGACCTCAGAAGTAATTCTGAAACCCTTCAGCAGCTCTAATGAATCGTGCCCCATTCCCTTCACCATCTTATACCCACTTGGTTCAGGACACGGTCTATTTGTGTCAGTCCCCACTAGGCTGACTACGTCACACCTAGCCCAAGTAGTGTCTTTCTCGTCCTTTGGATTTCTAATTACTCTCATGTATTTAAGAGACTCATTCTCTAAACATGATATGCTCTGGCCAGAGGCTTTGAGTAACAATCCGACGATAGGCCTGGGTATACATCTCCTCGCAAGGAGTGGTGAATCCTTTGTAGGCTGTTCAAACATCTTCGGGCACTTCGGCTTATACCCGATCATCCTGGGTCCACACCTCCTTGGAGATGCTTGCTTAAGATTTCAAAGTATAAATCTCTATGACCAAGACCACTTGAACACCGCAAGTCAAAGGAACATCGCACTTAAGCCGCAGTAAGATCTTCATTGACATATCTACATGTAGATTCCCATATGAAGTCTTACAGCTAGTCACTCCAATGAACTAGTTCCCTTAACTAGCATCCATGTTTATCTCCGGACATCCCAATGTCACCAGCCAGTGAGAATCAGCTGATTAGAGAATAACCCATGCTAGTCTCAACAGAATTGATAGTGTCCATTTTTATCAATTCATCGACTAGGGATATTTTCAATACTTCACATTTGCGCATTTAGAGATAATCACTAGTTGTGATCTCATCACAAATTCTCTTATGCTGTGAGTTGTATTGCGGACATTCAGTAGATGAGTTTAAGATCCCAATCAAATACACAAGCATGTATACTCAAATAGTGAATTATCATTTATTAATATAAATGTTTTACAATCATAAGGCGATTGCCTTAGGACACTTCTCTCATATCACTAACAGCTTTACGAAAAAAAAGCGGGCGTTACGTATGGACTTGACTGGACGACCTCGATATGGTGAAGGGTGGCATGGAGACAAGCTGAAGGCTTGTGTGCACCCGAGGGACCTTGGAGAGCAGGGACGATGAGCTGATGGGCGCGGACTTCGAGACATGCGTGAAGGATGGCATGGAGGCAAGCTGGAGGCTTGCGTGCATCCGAGGGACTGGAGCCGAAGATGAAGAGGACGCGAAGGCAACAGTCGAGGCTGCTGTGGAGGAGTCAGTCGAGTCGTGAGGGTGCGAGTGCGAGTGAAATGTACTCGGAAAGGAAAATCCTAGGTGAGTGAGTAGTGCAGTCGACTGCCCTTGGGGCAGTCGACTGATAAAACTCACAGAAGGGTTCTGGCCTGGGACCAGTCGACTGCCCTGGGGGCAGTCGACTGGTAGGTGGCTGGTGAGCAGGCAAATTCGAACGTTGGGAGTGTCAACAGTTGAATTTGCAGTCGACTGGTTGCGAGAAATCAACCCCGAGTCCTATTTTAAGAGGACTTCGTGGTGGCTAAGTATCTTGACGAAACCTGCTTGGATAAAGCCGGTCAGTAGTCTATTGTGTTCACAAAGCGTCCGAGGTGTTGTGGCGAGGTTTCTCCACCCACAAGGAGCGACACGTGATAGCCGGAGGTTATCCGAGGAGTGATCCACCGACGGATTGTTGGATTAGTCACCCGGCCGGGGTGGATACCAACTAAATACGGTTTGTTAGCGTTGTTCCTTTGTTTTTATTGTTTATTACTATTATTTCCGCTGCGCATACTAACAACGTAGGAAGAACAAGCCGAGACTTGCTATTCACCCCCCTCTAGCAAGGCGTATCGATCCTAACAATTGGTATCAGAGCCAAAGATCACATTATATGTTTTGGATGCAATGAAAAGGGACACTACAAGGACAAGTATCCAAAGGGTAAGAAAAAAGAGGTACAATCTAAACTCATCTCAATTCGATTAAATTCTAACATGAATTGTAAAAATAGAGAAGCCCAAGAAAAGAAAAAGAATATCCTATGCTTTACGTGTGGTGAACTAGGACACTACCACACAAAGTGCCCAAAGAGTGGAGCGCTCAAGAAAATGGAGCACCTAAGAAGATGGGAGAAGGAGGAGAGAAAGAAAAGAAGCTTCCAACAAGGAGGAGCTCCTAAGGTAAGGGAGGTAATTCCTAACCTTAAGTTAAAATGCAATTTCAATTCTAGCTCCTCTATGCATGTTAAAACTAGTGCAAATTATTCATCCATGCATGCTGAAAATCATGATAAATGCTTGATTGTGCATAATAATGGTTTTAAATTTCATGATAGGAATAGGGTTAACAAGGTAGATCAAAACCCTAGAAAGGTCATACATCATGAAAAATCAAAGACCTCTAGACCTAAGAATCAAGGCAAAAATCTCAAGAAGGGGAGGGATGTTCCTAGAAAGGAGGGTAGGTCTAGGAATGTCCAAAGTGGACATGTGGATTCTAAGTTTAGGAACCTAGAAAGGGAAAATCAAGCTTTAAGGAAAAAGCTTGATAGGTTAGAGAAAACCCTAGAGAGATTCACCGTTGGATCCAAGGGTTTGAATATGGTGTTGGGTGGCCTAAACCGCACCAATGATAGATCGGGTCTAGGATACCGATCTAAGGACTCCCATGCCAAGGGAAAGAGATATGCTAGGGTAGCATATGATTATGGAAAGAAGAGGGAGGGAAAAAATGGCAAGGGAATGCCATCAAAAGGAAAGGAAAAGGTCTTAACTAAGGACAAGGGGTCCAATGTTAAGAGGGTTGAGTTCGTAGGCCAAGAGTCATCGGAGATTCACCGGTGTGGTTTAGCATTTGTTGAGTCACCTAGGGAGGTGGCTAGGGCTAAGAGCTCAAGGGAGAGCTCTAGAAGCCTTTGGGATATATGGTGAATTGACCTTAGGAGGGGTGCTCCTAGTGGTCTAGATGGACCATGGAGTGTGCCAAAAAAATTGGAGACGGACTTGAGTCTCAATTCTTGGGTTTTGGCACGGTGTTTTTGAGTTTCATGCATGAAAATATGACATTGGGGTCATATTGCATGAAAATTGATTTTTGATGTGTTATTGCCATGTAAATCAATGCTAGGGATGCATTGTGGGGTGGCATGGGCAAAGACATCAAGAAGAAACCAAAACTAGGACTTTTGGTTAAGGTTTGATTGAACCTTTTTGCTAGTTTTTGGATTTTGTGTCAAACATGGGAATGGTGATAGATACATTTTGGAATGTATTTTTTCCAAGTAGATATGGGTACCACAAACCTCTCCACAAACTTTGAGAATTTTTGGAGATTTGTGGAATTTTTGGCGCATTTCTGAATTTCGTCAGAAATGCTGAAATTTCAGACTTTCGAAGTATCAGTCGACTGCCATTTTGGCAGTCGACTGGTAAAGGCCAATTTTTGTATCAACAGCTAGTTTGGGGTCCAAATGATGCAAAACAAGTGTATGGGGGCTATTACACATTGTTTATGATCATTGGGGATTAAAAGAACTAATAATTGGGATATTGTTGGGGTCTTTTTGATGTATGGCAAAGGGGGAGAAGTTTGAGTTTAAGTTGGGAAACCAAACTTACCTTTGCTAGAAACCCTAGGTTTAGAGGGAGTTGAGATTAAGGGGGAGCATGATTGCTTCACTTTTGGCGTAAGGGGAACCTTGGAGAGGTTCTTAAAAAGCCTTTGTAAGTCCAGTGTAGGGGGAGCTTGGGAAAAGCTTTAAAAAGCTCATTTTGGTGAAAAGTCCTAACTAGGAGAGTTAGGTGGGTAAAAGTCCTAGCTTGGAGGGCTAGGTGTAGAAAATCCTAACTTGGAGGGTTAGGTGTGGGATGCCTTGGGATAGTATCCATTTTTGCATTGCATATGCATTTTGTTTTAGCATGGTTTTTGCTATTGACTACTATCTTGCTTTCCCTAACTTAAACGGATTGTCAAACATCAAAAAGAAGGAGTTTGTTAGAGCAATCAGCCCTAAGATGGTCCGGAGTGACCATAGGTTTTGATGTTTGGGCAAAGGGTTTAATTTAGGTTTTCCCTTGTTATCTCATATGTGTATGTTGAGTGTGAAGGTTGTACAGGTTACACATATGGACTTGACTGGACGACCTCGATATGGTGAAGGGTGGCATGGAGACAAGCTGGAGGCTTATGTGCACCCGAGGGACCTTGGAGAGCAGGGACGATGAGCTGATGGGCGCGGACTTCGAGGCATGCGTGAAGGATGGCATGGAGGCAAGCTGGAGGCTTGCGTGCATCCGAGGGACGGGAGCCGAAGATGAAGAGGGCGCGAAAGCAACAGTCGAGGCTGCTATGGAGGAGTCAGTCGAGTCGTGAGGGTACGAGTGCGAGTGAAATGTACTCGGGAAGGGAAATCCTAGGTGAGTGAGTAGGGCAGTCGACTGATAAAACTCACAGAAGGGTTCTGGCCTGGGACCAGTCGACTGCCCTGGGGGCAGTCGACTGGTAGGTGGCTAGTGAGCAGGCAAATTCGAACGTTGGGAGTGTCAACGGTCAAATTTGGCTGGCACCAGTCGACTGCCCTGGGGGCAGTCGACTGAGCGAGAAATCAGCCCCGAGTCCTATTTAAAGAGGACTTCGTGGTGGCTGAGTATCTTGACGAAACCTGCTTGGATAAAGCCAGTTAGTAGTCTATTGTGTTCACAAAGCGTCCGAGGTGTTGTGGCGAGGTTTCTCCACCCACAAGGAGCGACACGTGATAGCCGGAGGTTATCCGGGGAGTGATCCACCGACGGATTATTGGATTAGTCACCCGGCCGGGGTGGATACCAACTAAATACGGTTTGTTAGTTTTGTTCCTTTGTTTTTATTGTTCATTACTATTATTTCTGCTGCGCATACTAACAACGTAGGAAGAACAAGCCGAGACTTGCTATTCACCCCCTCTAGCAAGGCGTATCGATCCTAACACCCCTTACGCCAAGAATGGAGCAACCATGCTCCCCCTAAACCTAGGGTTTCATGCAAAGGTAAGTTTGGTTTCCCAACTTAAACCCAAACTTCTCCCCCTCTGTCATACATCAAAAAGACCCCAATAATATCCCAATTATTGGTTCTTTCAATCCCCAATGATCATAAACAACGTATACTACCCGCCCATACACTTGTTTTCCATCATTCGGACCCAAGTCAGCTACTGGATACCCACACCAGCCCTGACCAGTCGACTGCCCCTATTGGCAACCGACTGATACTCTGATTATCAGTTTTCTGGCCAATTTCATAATTGCACCAGAAATTCCACAATTCTCCAAAAAGTTTCAAATTTCATGGAGAATTTTGTGGTACCTATACCTACCTGAGAAAAATACATCTCACCATGTATCTATCACGGTTCCCAAGTTGGACACAAAACCCAAAAATTATCTATGAACATTAAGGCAACTAGGAGGCAAACTCCCCATTAACCTATGTCTTCTTCTAATTTTCAATTTACCTAGGGGAAGTTCTACCCAACTTAACACCATAAACCCAAGTTAAGTTTTCCCCAACTTAACTTCTAAGTTCTTCCCCTTTTTGACACTACCAAAGAATTGCCCCCAAGCAACCTTTCTCTTAGTGCCAAAAAGAATTCAACAAAACCTTAAACACTCTAAAAATTTACAAACACACTTGCTAGGATATACCCTATCCTAGAAAAATATGATTCTATGAAAATATCAAGTGTGCTTGACTTTTGGTACAACCATGATTTTGCTAAAAGATTTCGCATATGTATCAATTTTCAAATCTATCTAGGATTCCATGTGTTTGCTATGTCTAACCATCATAATCTAACACATGAAATTGTCCTCAACTTTTCCCTTTTTACCTCTAAATCCTAGATACCTAGGGAAACTTATCAATCTTCCTTGATTTTCAAGACATCAACCAAACCTTATCAAGTCATGAGATAATACTTCATTCAAGGAATATGGAATCATAAACATTAATTTTAATCCAAAACTATATCCAAATTTGCATTCTCAACATCCAAAATGGATTTTATCCTTAAACCTACTGACCAGTCGACTGCCCCTTGGGCAGTCGACTCCCAAAACTCACAGAATGTTTCTGGGCTTGAGACCAGTAGACTAATACCTGAATTTCAGGTTTTTCAGCATAGTTTCAGTAATGCCTAAATAATTCTACAAATCTCCGAAAAATCTAAATTTTTGCAGGGAGATTTGCGGGACCTATATCTACTTGGGAAAATTATGTTTCCAAATTAATGTACTCCAAATCTCAAGATTGGTACGAAACTCAATTTCTCCTAAAGCGTATCATTTAACCTTTTTCAAAAGTTCTCATTTTGATTTCACTTTGATGCCTCTTCCTATACTCAACCACATTACATTCCTAGCACCAAATTATATGGTATTTACACTTTAAAACCAATGTTCCTCAAATATACTCTAATTTTCACATTTTTCTCCCTAAATCCCCTTTTAATGTGCCAAAACCTAGGATTGAAACTTACCCAAGTCTTCCAACCCTTTTTGGCACATTTCACCTAATTTTCTAGGAGAGAAACTCTTGAGATCCATTTACCATGGACCCCAAAGGCTCCTAGAGCTCCCCTTTGAGCTTTGAGCCCTAGCCACCTCCCTAGGTGACTCGATCCACACTAAGTCACATCGGTGTGTCACCGGTGACTCTTGGCCTACAAAATAAATATTCTTTACCTTAGACACCTTGTCTTTGGTCAAGTTGTCCTTTTTACCCTTGGATGGCACCCCCTTACCATCCTTTGACTTCTCCTTCTTGCCATGATCATATGTCTTCCCAGCATATTTCTTTTTGTTGACATTGGAGGTCTTAGACCGGTAGCCCAACCCCGATCTATGATAGTTGGGTTTTATACTACCCAGCACCATATCTAGACCCTTTGATCCAACCATGAACCTTTCTAGGGTCTTTTCCAATGCATCAAGCCTTGCCCTCAAGGCTTGATTTTCCTTTGCCAAGTTTCTAACCTTAGAGTCCATATGTCCATTTTGGACATTCCTAGACCTATCTATTTTCCTAGGCATATTCCTTCCCTTCTTGGGATTAGTGTCATGATCCTTAGGTCCAAAGGTCTTAGGTCTAACATTGTGCATGCTTTTCTTAGGGTTTTGATCTACCTTGTTAACCCTAGTCCTATCATTATATCTAAATCCAAAATTGTGCACAAGTAAGCACTTTTCATGATTTCTAGCATGCATAGATGAGTGATTAATTTTATCATGCATAGAGGAACTCAAAATTGAATTACATTTTGGCTTTAGGTTAGGAGTTACCTTCCTTACCTTTGGAGCTTCTCCTTGTTGCAAGCTTCTTTTCTTTCTCTCCTCCTTCTTCTATCTTCTTAGATGCTCCATTTTCTTGAGCATTCCACTCATTGGGCATTTCATGTGGTAGTGTCCTAGCTCACCACACGTGAAGCATCTGATTCTCTTTCGTTTAGCTTGGACTTCTTTGTTCCTACAATCCATGTTAGAACTAGAAGAATTTGAAATGAGTTGAGACTTTACCTCCTTTTTACCTAGTGGGCACTTGTCTTTTTAGTGCCCCTTTTCATTCCACCCAAAGCATGTGATGTGGTCCTTGGCTCTTGCATTCTTGGAGGTAGAGGTGGAGGCTAGGTTGACTTCTTCTTCAACCTTGGATGAAGTGGATGCCTCTTCTTGTTCCAGCATTGATGAGGGTCTCTCATCCCCCTCAATTCTTGAGGTGGTGACCTCCTCCTCTTCTCTAGATGAGGTAGATGACCTCTCACCTGTTGGATCGGGTTGGACCGGCTAGAGCGGGTGAATAGACAAAAAAAAATTAAGAAATTTGAGACACTCGTCTTTAAAAAAAGAAACTTGGTTGCAACTGAGAACGTTGCTTCCAAGGCAGTGGACGCTCAATAAAAATCTCCTTATGGTGGAGAAGCCTTACAAAAATAGCACGCTAGACTTTTAGAGATTTTACAAGAATGAAATAAATGAGTGAATGAAAAGGTTGAAACTCTAAGCCTATTTATAGCCTAAGAGAATAAATCTGGATTGTTGATTGTTGAGAAATTTTCTCTTGGTCGTTGATCCATGGATGTAATCTGGATGGCTGATCTTGGATGGGATTAAACTATATCCATTGGATCTGATTAAAGGATAAAGTTATTCTTTAAGAGATAACTTTGTCTTCTGCTCGCAACAGATAAATAACTTTATCATTTGCTCGCAACAACTTTAATCACATCTCTTCTTTATCTCAGTCGGTAAGATTGGTGATATATGTAGGCGAGGTTGCTGGTTCGAATCTTCACAGCAACAAATAAAATTCTTTTTGTTTCAGGTGCCTAGTTTGACTTGGTCAAACTGACCAGTCTTTTGGTTCATCTTCTGGGTGATTTCCGGCCAACCGGAGTTAGGCTCACCCGAACCCGACTCCGGCCTTTCGCCCCTCGAGCGTCCTTCCTCCCGGCTTCTCGTCCCTCGGACACCGCGCACGTCCTTCTCGCTCCACCGGCGTACTCTTCCGCAGCTTCCACGTCCCTCGGATTGTACCGAGCCCGTCGGCTCACTTCCCCGCACAATCCTTCTCGTTCGCTACATCTTACGCTCGACTTCCTCTGTACCTAAGCTCCTGCACACTTAGCAGAGGGATTAAACATACCAGAACCTAACTTAAATCGGTTGATCACATCAAAATCAACCAGGGGTACTTACAATCTCCCCCCTTTTGTTGTGCATCAATCCGACTTAAGTTAGGGTAATCAAAATAAAAAAAACATGCATAATAATGTAAACAGTTTAAGTTTACAAAAACTTAAATTTCGAGTAAATTATAATTCTACCCCTTAACTTAATACTATTCCTCCCCCTTTGATCACATCAAAAAATGGGGAAATATAATTAGGGAAGAAGAAAAAATTTTAAGTGCGATAAAAAATATTCTAGGTGAAAAAAAATCGCGTTGCCACAGATTGTTCAAATTTAAAATGACATATTTTTTCAAAGTTAATTCCATTTTTTTTTTTGAAAAAAAATGACTTAAATAAAATCTAAATTTTTTTTTGATAAAATCCACAGTTGATGAGGAGTTCCAAAAATAAAATCGAATCCTGTCAAAATATTTTTCTATCGAATTTTGAAAAAAAATCATATTTCGATAAATAATTCATAAAAAATCAAAAAAACTCTGAATATTTTTGTTAAAGTCGAAGATGAAGATATGAGTTTGGACAAAAATTTTGAGTTTTAAATTCATTCGTCAAGTCCAAAAATGACAAACCAACACATAATAATTCTTGAAGAATAAATTTTAAAAAATTGGAAAAAATACTTCAAAAATTTTGAGAAAAAAAATTATAATGAGTCTTTTCCCTAAACTCTTAATTTTAAATTTCTAGGGGAAAAAATTATTTGAAAATTTTTGAAAGAAGTTCAGTAGATAGACAACATAATTGTACACAAAAAAATAAAGACATAATTTTTGTTAGAGAAACAAAATGCGCATATATATAATAACCAAAAAAAATTATCAGTTTAATACAAATTTAGGAACCCAAAATAAGTTCCTGTCTACAGGATTAATTAAAAACTTAGGCGGAATATAGCTTTTGGGAACCTTTTTAAATTGACCCTTATGATTTTTAAAATATCAATTTAAATTATTAGGAAAGCTATTTTTCTTTTGGCATAAATATGCAATATCAAGTTCTAATTTTTGCACTAAAATTTTCAAATTACCATTTTCATTTTTTATAATTTTAGAAGAGAAAGTAAGTGTCAATTCATTTTTCAATTTCAAATTTTCTTTTTCTAATCTACAATTAGATTTAAGTAAGGCTTTAACTCCTGCATATAATTGATCATGAGGAAGAAAGCAAACCTCACTTACCGGGTCGCTTTCGAAAAGCGAGGTTCTTTCTTCGTCGTCGATTTCTTCTGACGTCTCTCCCCCTTCATCAGTGCTCCCTTCTTGATGATTTGCCATCAGCGCAAGTCCCGCGTATTCTTGACCTTCCGGCTCTTCTGACGAGGACTCATCCCAGGTGGCTTTCAATGCCTTTTTCTTCTTTGGCTGATTTTTGAGTTTAGGACACTGGTCCTTCAGGTGTCCCTCCTCTTTACAATTGTAGCATCTAATTATTCGCTTCTTTGGGGATCGTCTTCTTTTCTGCGTTCTTGAAAATTTGTTAGCTTTAAAAAAACTTTTAAAAGAATTTACCATTTTTGTTGTTTCGTCATCAGTCGAGGATTCCTCGTCGAATTGGATCTTCCTTGTGTTCAGTGCAACGATGCCTACTTTCTTATTCTTTTCTACAAAACGAGATTCGTGAAGTTCCAAAGTAGAAAATAATTGCTCTAATGTACTTACCGCTAAATCTTTCGAAATGAAATAAGCGTCGATTACCAAGGTCCATTCCGGGGTTCTCGGAAACGCATTTAAGACATACCTTTGAGCGTCCCGACTTGTTACCTTTTCTCCGAGGTTTTCAAGGTATGTGATTAGTTCCTTTACCTTGGCGTGTAAATGCGCAACTGATTCTTCATCCTCCTTTCGAAGGTTTGTCAGTTGGCTTCGAAGAAGGTCTCGTCGTGCTAGTTTTGCCTCTGAGGTACCTTCATGTAATTCCAGGAATTTCTCCCAGAGCTCTTTTGCCGAGTTGTAATTTCCGATGCGGTTGATTTCTTGTGCGGGAAGAACGGCTCGCAGATGAAATTCCGCTTTGCTGTTTGCTACAAAGTCCGCTTGCTCCTTCTTAGTCCACGACTCTATTTCTTTATCTTTGTCGTTGTTGTCTTTTGGAACTGAAAAACCATTTTTCATAATTAATAGCAGTTCAATATCTGTTTTAAAAAATACCTGCATTCGGCGCTTCCACATCGCGAACTCCCCCTCAAACTTCGGCGGGTAGATTACGGCTCTAACCATTTTCTTGAAATTGCTGCAGTCGGCGATTAGTCCTTCTGCGGCGAACTTGGCTCTGATACCACTTGTTGGATCGGGTTGGACCGGCTTGAGGGGGTGAATAAACGAAAAAAAAATTAAGAAAGTTGAGGCACTCGTCTTTAAAAAAAGAAACTTGGTTGCAACTGAGAACATTGCTTCCAAGGCAGTGGACACTCAATAAAAATCTCCTTGTGGCGGAGAAGCCTTACAAAAATAGCACGCTAGACTTTTAGAGATTTTACAAGAATGAAATAAATGAGTGAATGAAAAGGTTGAAACTCTAAGCCTATTTATAGCCTAAGAGAATAAATCTGGATTGTTGATTGTTGAGAAATTTTCTCTTGGCCGTTGATCCATGGATGTAATCTGGATGGCTGATCTTGGATCGGATTAAACTACATCCATTGGATCTGATTAAAGGATAAAGTTATTCTTTAAGAGATAACTTTGTCTTCTGCTCGCAACAGATAAATAACTTTATCATTTGCTCGCAACAACTTTAATCACATCTCTTCTTTATCTCAGTCGGTAAGATTGGTGATATATGTAGGTGAGGTTGCTGGTTCGAATCTTCACAGCAACAAATAAAATTCTTTTTGTTTCAGGTGCCTAGTTTGACTTGGTCAAACTGACCAGTCTTTTGGTTCATCTTCTGGGTGATTTCCGGCCAACCGGAGTTAGGCTCACCCGAACCCGACTCCGGCCTTTCGCCCCTCGAGCGTCCTTCCTCCCGGCTTCTCGTCCCTCGGACACCGCGCACGTCCTTCTCGCTCCACCGGCGTACTCTTCCGCAGCTTCCACGTCCCTCGGATTGTACCGAGCCCGTCGGCTCACTTCCCCGCACAATCCTTCTCGTTCGCTACGTCTTACGCTCGACTTCCTCCGTACCTAAGCTCCTGCACACTTAGCAAAGGGATTAAACATACCAGGACCTAACTTAAATCGGTTGATCACATCAAAATCAACCAGGGGTACTTACATCACCTTCTTCTTCCACTTCACTTGATGAGATGGTCAATTCTTCTCCTTTTTCTTCTTCTTGAACCATTTGACACATCTCTTTGGACTCTTGAGATTGTGTAGGTTTCTCATGAATTTATTTCACTTTGCTCCACAATTCATATGCATTTTGATATTTACCTACACAACTCAAAACATTGTTAGGCAAAAGATTAACTAAAATTGGCATTACCTTTTCGTGTGCCTTGGATTAATCTTGTTGTTCTTGATTCCAATATCTAGGCTTAAGCCTCTTTCCGTGCTTATCCCTTGGAATCTCGAACGGCTCTTCTAGCGCAATCCTACATGCCCACTCCATTCCGAACCATGTCTCGATCCTTGCCCTCCAAAAACCAAAGTCTTCATGATTGTAGGGAGGTGGAGTGTAGATGTCTTCCCCAAGTTTATCTTCCATGGTTCTTTTCCTCTAGCGTGTGCTCCCTCGGCGGTTAGTCCGATCAAGAGCGGTCCTTCGCTCTGATACCAATTGTTGGATCGATCGTGTCCGCTAGAGGGGGTGAATAGCGTTTTGTCGATTCTTTTCACCTATGTTGTTAGTTGCGCAGCGGAAATACAAACAAAATAAAAACTAACAATAAACAAACGCTAACAACCTGATTTACTTGGTATCCACCTCGGTCGGGTGACTAATCCAAGAATCCGTCGGTGGATCACTCCCCGAATAACCTCCGGCTAGCTCTCGTCGCTCCTTGTGGGTGGAGAAACCTCACCATAACACCTTGAGAACCTCTGAGCACAAAGACAACTGTTTGGCCCTTAACCAAGACCAAACTCGTCAAGAATCTCAGCCACCACGAAGTCCTCTTTAAATAGGACTCGGGCTGAAACCCTCGCTACCAGTCGACTGCCCCCAGGGTAGTCGACTGGTGCCACTGAAATTCGACCGTTGCACCCCAATGTTCGAATTCTCAGCCAACTCACCAGCCACCTACCAGTCGACTGCCCCCAGGGCAGTCGACTGGTCCCAGGCCAGAACCCTTCTGTGAGTTTTATCAGTTGACTACCCTTGGGGCAGTCGACTGCCCTACTCACTCACCTAAGGTTTTCCTTCCCGAGTACATTCTCACAGCACTCGTACCCTCACGACTCGACTGACTCCTCATCCGCAGCCTCGATTGTTGCCTTCGCGTCCTCTTCATCTTCGGCTCCCGTCCCTCGGATGCATGCAAGCCTCCAGCTTGCCTCCATACCATCCTTCATGCATGCCACGAAGTCCGCGCCCCTCAGCTCATCGTCCCTACTCTCCAAAGTCCCTCAGGTGCACACAAGCCTCCAGCTTGTCTCCATGCCACTCTTCACCGTACCGAGGTCGTCCAGTCAAGTCCATATATGTACCTGTGCAACCTGCACACTCAACATACACATATAAGAACACAAGGGTAAACCTAACTTAAACCCTTTGCCCAAACATCAAAACACTTGATCACTCCGGACCACAGATTGCCTCAACACCAACGAGATCTGAAAGGGGTCAGACCCGAGGTCATGGAGCACAAACTGCATGTTTATCCGGATGCCCGACTAGTCAAACAAAGGAAGAAAGACTTCAGCCTTGATCAGAACAAAGTCATCCAGACAGAAGTGGAGAGGCTGTTAGAAGCAGGACATATCCGAGAAGTGTAGTTCCCCGCTTGGCTGGCTAATGTAGTGCTGGTCTCTAAACCGGGAGACAAATGGAGAGTCTGCATAGATTTCAGAGATCTCAACAAGGCTTACCCTAAGGATTGTTATCCCCTCCCCCGAATTGATCAGATGGTCGACTCCACTGCCGAAAGTGAGCTAATCTGCATGCTGGATGCTTATCAAGGGTACCATCAAGTGCCGCTATTCCCGGGTGATCAGGAAAAGACTAGTGTTGTCACAGCTGGGGGCACGTACTGTTACACAGTCATTGTAACGCCCCAAAATTTCCACTTTAAGTCCTTAAAGTCCTTGAAATTAGTTAGAAATGTTTTAGAAATATTCTAGATATTTTTAGGAATTTTTAGAATATTTTTAGGGAATTTCTGAGTCCGTTTAGTATTTTATTAAAAGAGATAGCCCAAAAATTCTCGAAACTAATTTTAGAAATATCTTAGAATTTATTCCAAATTTATGGATATTTTTATAGAATTTTTCCGTAAACGAAAGTGGCAAAAAGGGGTAAAAATAGAAAATTGCATAGGTGGAAATCGAACCAGTCACCTGCGATATGAGAGAAGAGTGGGCGGACCAACTGGGCTGGTTCGTTTTGTTGATATAGAATAAGCGAACCAATAGATAAGTTGTAGTTAGGTCAATCCGCCCCATAAGTATAAATAGATAAGTTAAGAGAGGAAATTGGATTTTTGGTTTTCTCTCTTCCTCACCCTAGCCGCGCGACGCACGGGAATTCTTCCCCTCTCTTGTGCGCACGCCAACACCAAGCACCAAGACTTCCTCTCCTCTCTTCCAAGGGGCGCCGGCCAAGGAGGGATCAAGGAGAGCGGGGCGTCGTGTTCGTCTCGACGAGGAGAACACGTAGGCGCGGACGGTTCATAGAGATTTCAAGCTTCTCCCGAGCCCTAGACGTCAATTTTGGTTGTAAGTTCAAGGAAACCAAGGTAATTACTGCTCACCTGCAGTAAGAGGCGGTTTTTCCGCAAGAATTTCCTTTAAAAGTTTTTAAAAAAGATATTTCCTTTTTGTTTAAGTATTTGTATGTGATCTTAGTTCATTATATGCTTATATATGTTTGATTTGGTACTCTATGTGAGTTTAGGGTCCAAGAAAAGCTATGAGAAAAGAAAAGAGAAGATAAAGATAAGAAAAGAAAAGGCCAAGGCCTTAAGAAATCCCCAAAAGTCAAGACTTAGGGATTTGGGCACACAAGAGGCTCGTTAAAATGCCAAGGCATTTAAAGATAAGAAAGAAAAGAACGAAAAGCTATTTTATTTTATAAGGCCAGTACCCGGCGTCCAAGGGCGTCGTTAAAGAAATCCAGGTGTCCAATTCCAAGGTCTTGGCCCTGGTAGACCAAGGTCTGCTCTATTAGGATTGGTGGCTCGCTACCCCAACCTTTTAGGGAACGCGCATAAGATGGTACTTACGTCTTAAGTGGATCCAAGTTATTATTATTATTTTCAAATATATGCTTTAGCAAAGTTTTCTAAAGTTTAAGAAAGTTTTCAAAGAGTTAAAGAAAGATTTTAAGTTAAAGAGTTGCTAAAGTTTCAAGTTAAGCCAAGAAAAGTGAGTTAAGATTTATAAATGCTTGAGTATGCATGTTTTCGAGTTATACATGTTCTTAGTGTTTCTTTCAAGCATATAAGTATCTCATGTGATTCCATATTGTTCAAGAAGCATGTTTGCACATTTTCGAGATTTTGTGAGCTAGATAGTACTTACTAAGCTTTATGCTTATTAGTTGCATTTCCTCTTACTGCAGATAAAGGTAAAGGCAAGCGATTCTGAAGGAAGGCGACGAGGCGGTGCTGAGCAAAGTGTGTGTGGTGGCTGACCTTGGAGAGGTCCTTGGGACAAGATGAATAAAAGACTCAAAATACATTTGTTATAGAGTCTTATTTTAAGTTATCTTATATAGAATTTATCCAAGTAATTGCGTTTTAGATATTTTGCATGTCTTAAGATCACAAGTAAAGATTCCATGTCATTTCATTTAGCATACATAACCTTATGATTGTATTGGATGAGTAGAAGTGTGAGTAGTTTGAAATATTGATACTTTGTTGGAGTTATTGATGCATGTGCCAAGATAGTGCTAGTTTCCCTTTTGAATTAAGTTTTATTGCTCAATTATGCTTAGAAAAGTTGCATTCATATTCCATAATGCTTTAGTGATGTTATAGAACCTTGGGGAATGAATTTAAATGGTTAGAAGTTAAGTTTGGTACAAACTCTAGCATAAAAGTTTAAATAGATTTTCATGACTTGCTAAATCTCGTAAAAGTCCTAATTTCGAGTTTATGAAGTTGTTTTGATTGGCTAAAATGTTTAGGAAACTAGTATAGAGTATAGAAATGGTGTTGCGGCTTTGTATGGTGTGAAACTATATGTTTGGTGGAGTTTTGAAACAAGGCTTCGAATCTGAAATTCAGGTTTTCAGACGTATCAGTCGACTGGTGCAGTACCAGTCACCTGCCCTATCGAACAGTAGCTTCTGTTCGATGCACCAGGTAACTGCAAAAGGTCAGTCGCCTGGTATCAGTCGACTACTATATAGCAGTCGACTGGTATCATTAAAGAGAAGCTGTGTAGGGTAGCTAGTTAGTGCTTTATTGTTACAACTAAGAGGTCTAGGGGTCAAATCCTGGCAAAGCAGGTAAAATAAAAGTTGTTTTGTTTTTTTTTAAAAAAAAAAAGAAAGGAAGTGTGTCATTGTATCATGCATGACTATTAAAGTTAGAATATCATCCCTAGATGAATTTAAAAGAAAAAAAAAGAAGTTCCGCATTCTTAGTCGTGCATTAGAGTCAAGAAGTAGATAAAGTAACGATCCGTCTAAGGTAGAGAAGGCGGGTCGCTACAGTCATGCCATTCGGGCTCAAGAATGCTGGGGTGACATATCAAAGGCTGATGAACAAGGTCTTCAAGGAGCAGCTCAGAAGGAATGTAGAAGTGTATGTGGACGATATCCTTATCAAATCCACGCAGGCGACCGATCTGATAAGGGACGTGAGAGAAACTTGCTGCACTCTCCGAAGGTATGGTCTGAAGCTCAATCCGTCCAAGTGCCTGTTTGGAGTGAAGAGTGGGAAATTCCTCGGCTACATCCTGACTGAACGAGGGATAGAAGCTAATCCGGGTAAAGTAAAAGCTCTGCTAGACATGCCTCCACCCAGTAACTTAAAGGAAGTCCAGCGCTTGACGGGAAGAATCACTGCCCTCTCCCGATTCATCTCCCGGTCGACTGATAGGAGTCTGCCCTTCTTCAAAATTTTACGCAAGGCTACCAAGTTTCAGTGGGATGCCAAGTGTGACCAAGCTTTTGAAGAATTGAAGACTTACCTGGTCAACCTGCTGGTGCTAGCTAAACCTGAAAAAGGAGAGACATTGTATGTTTATCTGTCAGCTACTGAGGGAGCTGTGAGCGTTGTACTTGTAACCCAAAAGGAGACTGAGCAACAGCCAGTCTACTTCTTTGAGCATTTACTTAAAGAAACCGAGTGTAGGTATACTACACTCGAGAAATTGGCCTACGTGCTTGTATTGATGGCTCGGCGCGCCTACCTACGCCCTTACTTCTTGGCTCATCCAATCTGAGTGCTAACTAACAGCACGCTCGGGAAGGTGCTGGTTAACCCTGAAGTCTCAGGTCGGATGGTTAAGTGGACAACAAAATTGAGTGAGTACGATATTTAGTATTAACCCCGGACTGCGATCAAAGCTCAGGCATTGGCTGATTTTCTCAGTGAACTCCATACAGAGGAAGAAGGAGAGACTTGGAAGATATATGTAGATGGGTCGGCCACTCGGGCAGGGAGTGGCGTGGGAGTTCTATTAGTCTCTCCTAAGGGGGATCAACTGCAGCTGGATGTACGTCTAGAATACCGAGCCACTAACAACCAAGCAGAATATGAAGCTCTCCTAGCTGGCCTACAAGCTGCTAAGCTTGTGGGAGTCACCCGGGTCATGTTATACTCAGACTCTCAACTAGCAACTCGGCAGTTGGCCGGACAATTCGAGGTGAATGATGAAAAACTTCAGACTTATATAGAGGCTTATAAGCAGTTGCAGGCCGAATTCCGAGAGGTTCAGGTTTTACACATCCCCCGAGGAGACAACTCCAAGGCTGATGAGTTAACTAGGCTGGCTAGCATCGTCCATCCATGGGTCTTCACTCGGCCTTCACCCCAGGTCATGCTGGTGGCCCAGATTGAAAGGGAAAGAGAAACAGAAATACAAGGAGACTGGAGGACTCCCTTCATAGCATACCTGCGAGAGGGAACTCTCCCGGACAAACCCGAGCAAGCAAGGATATTGAGATAAGGGCGGCTCGGTTTACTCTTATAGGAGATGCACTATACAAGCGAGCCTTTTCTCGGTCGCTACTCAGATGTCTTGGGGAGGAAGATGCAGACTATGTGTTAAGAGAGGCACATTTGGGGTCCTGCGGGAATCACTCGGGAGGTCGGTCTATGACTAGGAAGGTCTTACTTGCTGGCTACTTTTGGCCCACACTCAAGAAGGACGCAGAACAACTAGCCCTCTCCTGCCTCTCTTGTCAGAAGTATCAGAACTTGTCTCATCGGCCGATCGAGATGTTGAGAACGTCCACTGTGTCCTGCCCCTTTGATCGGTGGGGCATGGATATAGTAGGACCATTCCCTCGAGCAGCTGCTCAGAAGAGGTTCTTGTTGGTGGCAGTAGACTACTTTTCCAAGTGGATTGAGGCAGAAGCTCTGACCCGGATTACCGAGCAACCAGTGAAGAAGTTCTTGTGGCAAAATATTTTCTGTCGATATGACATACCACACAAGTTGGTGTCAGACAACGGTCGGCAATTCCAAGGCAGGAAGATAAGGGCATGGTGTGAAGACCTTGGGATCAAGCAGGCGTTTACTTCAGTGGCTTATCCACAAAGTAACGATCAGGCTGAATTGGCTAACAGTGAGATTTTGAAGGGGCTCAGAACCAAATTAGACCAAGTGGGCGGATATTGGGTGGATGAGCTGCCCGGTATCCTATGGGTTCTCCGGACACCCCCAAAGAAGGGTCGGGTTGCACTCCTTTTCAGTTGGTGTACGGTAGTGAAGTTGTGGTTCCCATGGAGGTCGGCTGCGAGTCTGACAGGAGACGCCTGTATAGGGAGGACAATACAGAGAAAAGGCAGTTGGAGTTAGACTTGATAGAGGAGGTTCGGGGTCAGGCTGCAGTTTGCATGACTGCTTATCAGCAAAGAATGAGGCCCCCGTACAATCAAGGAGTTATACCAAGAAGCTTTCAAGTGGGGGATAAGGTGTGGAAGAGAGTCAAGCCGGTGGGGGAAGTAGGCAAGTTAGAACCTCAATGGGACGAACCCTTCTTGGTTGTGGAGGCATTGGGATCAGGAGCTTACTACCTACAAGATACTCAAGGGAAGAAGCTCGGAAGACCTTGGAGTGTAGTACACTTGAGATTGTACCGTAAGGAGAGTTGAGTGAAATAATCCTTAAAATGAGAAGTAAGACTCAAAATATCCCAAAGACAGTTCCGGTAAGTTATAAGTGGGCATGTTCCCACGCACCCACAGGACTCGGCGGCGATCGGGCGGGGCATTCCACGTTCGGTCGGGCCCGGTCGGGCGTGGCAGTCCGCGCTCGGTCAGGGTAAGTCGGACGGTATCCAGACTCTTGCTAAGGCAAGTTATAAGTGGGCATATTCCCACGCACCCACCGGACTCGGCGCCGATCGGGCGTGGCGTTCCACGTTCGATCGGGCTCGGTCGGGCGTGGCAGTCCACACTCGGTAAGGGTAAGTCGGACGGTGTCCAGACTCTTGCTAAGGCAAGTTATAAGTGGGCATGTTCCCACGCACCCACCGGACTCGGCGTCGATCGGGTGTGGCGTTCCACGTTCGGTCGGACCCGGTCGGGCGTGGCAGTCCACGCTCGGTCAGGGTAAGTCGGACGGTGTCCAGACTCTTGTTAAGGAAAGTTATAAGTGGGCATGTTCCCACGCACCCACCGGACTCGACGTCGATCGGGCGTGGCGTTCCACGTTCGGTCGGGCCCGGTCGGGCGTGGCAGTTCACGCTCGGTCAGGGAAAGTCGGACGGTGTCCAGAATCTTGCTAAGGCAAGTTATAAGTAGGCATGTTCCCATGCACCCACCGGACTCGGCGCCGATCGGGCGTGGCGTTCCATGATCGGTCGGCCCCGGTCGGGCATGGCAGTCCACACTCGGTCAGGGTAAGCCGGACGGTGTCCAGACTCTTACTCAGACAAATAATGAATGGGCATGCTCCCACAATATCCCTTGAACAAGCGTGGCCTCCCACGTTCAGACGGGCGAACTAAATAGTTGGTCAACTTGACAAGGCTAAAGCAATCAAACACAAACACGCAAGTTGACTCAGTTTGGCGGCGAGGACCAGCCAGTTGTAAGCAAGCATGAGCGTCGAGTCCGGGTACCGACCCGACCGAGCGAAATAATCGAGTCCGGGTACCGACCCGACTGAGCGAAATAACCGAGTCTGGGTACCGACCCGACCGAGTGAAATAACCGAGTCCGGGTACCGACCCGACCGAGCGAAATAACCGAGTCCGGGTACCGACCCGACCGACCAAAATAACCAAGTCCGGGTGCCGACCCGACCGAGCGAGATAATCGAGTCTGGATGCCGACTGGACTGAGCAGCTAGTAGCTCAAGTGTACCGAGCAATCCACACTTAGCGAAAATTCACTACATAACTTAAAGCGTCAACATTCGACGAGCAAGTCAGATGTGCCGAGTAAACAGCACTTAGTAAAAAGTTTATACATTGCAAACAACCGAGCAAAGTGATATAACAAGAAGAGTGGAAAAACAAAGAGTAGGCATAACTAAAGCGAGGCCCTGGGCCATTACAAAATTAGGCCGAGTCAGACGAAATCATACCAGCACCAAAATCTTAAGGCCTTGAGGCCGAGCAGTAATAAAGCAAGGAAAGATCTGAACCTAATCTAGGTGAATGGAGGGAAAGCATCATCAGGGATCGCTGCTCTAACTCGAGTGGGCTTCACGGCGTTAGGGGGAAGATCGGGGGGAAGATGGTCGACCTCCGTTAATTGTTGGATAGCGCCTCGCACGCCAAACATGATCATGCCACTGGTGCGCGCCATCACTTGGTCGAGGAAAGCGTCGGACTGAATGTAAGCCAAGCGGGCCGCCTCAATCCTCGCTGACTCGCCTGACTTGTAGTCCTCCAGTTCCTTCTTCAGCCGAGCGAGTTCAGTGTCCTTTCCTTGAATAGTCATCGCCCGAGCCGCCAGCTGTTTCTCTTTGCTTGCCAGTTGAGCCTCCAGAGCTCGAAAGGCTTCTTGCTGCGCTGCCAGCTCCTTCTCTTTATTCTTCAAAGCGAGCTAGGTTTGGTTGTGAGTTGTGGCCGACTCCTTTAGTTGTTGTTGGAGGCCCTTAGCCTCTGCGGCTTTCTTGTCCCAGTCGGAACGGGCTCGGGTGTTGCGAGCCTGGAGGATTTTCTTTTCACCCTCTAGATGGCCAACCCGGTTGGACAGTCGCTCTACTTCCTGAGCGACAGCGGCCATGGCTTGATGTTCTTCCTCCGACCGAGCCTTAAAATCTGATAGCTGAAGCCTCAGTATAGTTATTTCCGAACGCAGCTGATCCAAGCCCTCATCGCCTGGAGGGAGGGTGCAATGAGCCAGCTTACTTTCTAATTCCTTTACTTTCATTTCGGCCGCCCGGCGCTCCCTAATGTTCGTGATTAAGGCCTAACCTGCCGACTGACTCCTAGCCCAATGATACACAATAGTAAGGATACTATTAGGGTAAATGGAAATGAAGACAGGTAATGAGAAGAAAGGAATACCTGAGTGGCTTCCATGAAAAAAGTATCGGCTAGACTCATAGGGTTCCTATCCGTGGTCAGTGCCCGTCCTTGGTCCTAGCTGGCAACCAATCAACCGTGTAGGTTAAGTGGCTTAGCCTGGACTATTTGGGTCAGGGAGGTCGCCGAGGGAAGCTGGATGTCTACCATTGGTCGGGGAGGTGAGTGCATCGCTAAAAGAGCCTCTACGGCGTCGACGTTTGATGCATCCGTCAGAGGGATTCGAGGAGATGGGACAGTGCCTGCGGTCGAAGCTCCCGAGCGATGCCCTACGGAGGGCAAAGTCGGGGCACCTGGACGAGTTGTGGTTGGAGTCGAGCCCCGGGTACCCGACCGAAGGGGAGCTGAGCTGGAAGACGGTGCCCGAGTGCCAACTGGAGCACGATCTGAGTGAGGGGTCGGGGTAGCCTGACCTCCCGAAGCCGGTCCCTAAGCCGAGGGTACGCCCGAGGAGATAGTAACTCGACGGCGCTTCCTCGGCAAGCTCTCAGTAGCGGCCTGCTCAATTTCTTCTTCTTCTTCTTCCTCTGCTCGATCGGCCGTCCCCTCATCCACCACTTGAGGGATCTCGTCAGATCTTCCGCCCGGGAGATCGTCCGCGGAATCGTCATTCCTTGTGGCGGATCGCTCAGGGATTGGGGCAGCGTTTATGGGTGGCACCGCTCGATCGGCCGCCAACTTAGCTACCAAAGCCTCCATGGCTTCTTCTTCCAAAGCCATTGCCTCAGTAACCCGGGCTGCGTACATGGTTTCGGCTGCACCAGGGAGAGAATTTTAGTTAGCATTAACAAGCTTACAAACCGAGTAAAAACTTACCAAGCGTGCCGGGTAACTCCGCTGGGATCTGACTCAGCTGAAAGAGATACAGCATGCCCTCGATCAGCAGCTTGCCCGCGTGGTAGCGAGTTCCCCCGAGTTTCGAGAAGGCAAACTGGTAACCTGGGTCTGAGCGAAGATCCTTGGGCATTAAAGGCTGGTTAGGAAGATCTTCTACCCACTCGATGGGCCAGGACGGAGGGGGGACCGACTTAATGTAGAAGAAATGGGACTTCCAACCTTTATTGGAAGATGAGACCTTCTCTAAAAAGGCCAACTTGATCCGAGCTTGGAAGTAGAAGTTCTCGGGCTCTTGTTTCTTAAGATAATAGAAGTAGTTAAACACTCGGGGTTCTAGAGGGACCTCATAGGCGGTGAAAAGGATCACGGTACCGCACAAGATCCTGATGGAATTAGGTGTCAGTTGAGACAAAGATATTTGGAAATATCGGCAAATCTCGCGAAAGAAGGGGTGGAGAGGAAAACGTAACCCGGCCAATAATTGGTCGGAGAAGATAGCGAAGTAATTTATAGGGAGGTCCGTGGGGTCGGTCTCGACGGCCCGGGAGAGCCATTAGATGGTCCTCAGGTATTTGGTAGTCTATACGTATGGTTTCTAAATGACCTAGGGTTAGTGATGAACGAGTGGTTAAATACCACGGTTCGGGTGGAGCGGATGACTCGGCCATCCAAATGAGGTTGGGAAAGACAAAGAACAGACTCGGTAAGGGAAAGGAATACCTAAGGACGAGGTTCGCCGGAAACACTGGTCGCCGAGCTCGAGGAGGTCAGGCGGCGGAGATTGGACGAGAGCAGGAGGAAAAGCATAGGTTAAAGTAACGAAGGGTAAAACTGATGGGTAAAACCTATTTATACTACTAGCGGCGCAAGGAGGACCGTTCGATGCGGAGGGAGAAAAAGACGGTCTCAGATCCTAACTGTCCGTTCCTTGCCATTCCCTAGGTCTCGAAGCTTCGCCTATATGCCGCACGAGCCATGCCGATGACGCCTCGATGCCAGAGGCCTCTAGTCGGAAGGTGACACGTGGTCTCGCATTAATGGGCGATTTGATGGGAGATCTGGCATTTAAGAAGAAAGATTAGGAGTATGAAGTGACGCGTGAGAAGGCGGGAAGGGGGTTTGACCGACCGGGCCGAGAGCCTAGTCAGTCGGACTAAGCGCCTCCTTCGACTAGACTTGAAGGGGAGTCTTGTGATCCGGTCGAGTGATTTTAGAAGAGGATGGGAGGCCCGGTCGGGTTTGATCGAGCATGATCCGGGTCAAAGAAGGTTAAGTCAGGTTGTCCCCGATCGTATGGGCCGGGCCAAGGCACCCGAGGTCGGCCACTCGGGGTCAGGCACCCGAGATCGGCCACTCGGGGTCAGGCACCCAAGGTGGCTACTCGGGTCATGCACCCGTGGTCGACCACTCAGGGTCAGGCACCCGAGGTCGGCCACTCGGGATCAGTCACCCAAGGTCAGTCACTCGGGCCGAATGTCCCAAGCCGACCACCCTGAGTTCGCCCCGCGTGCGGAGACCTCGAATCCAGACTTACCCGATCGACTCAAACTACAAGTTAAGGCAGGTCGACCAAACAGCTGTAAAACCACCTCTGTAATAATAGTGTAGTAAACCTCTGGCACAATCATCACCTGACAGAGCCGCCTGACAGGGCCGACCGGTGTTAATGAGCTTCAGAAGTGACAATTTAGACAGAGTGTCAGGCGGCTGTGGCAGTCTCACAAAGTTGATAAAGCTGCTACAGATTCAGTCTGTCAACTGATCATTCCTTAATGAGACAGGACAGCTCTGACACAACAGAAAACTTACCCTCCCCTATATAAACCCCCCTTGGGGTTCCAAAGAGGGGCTTGCTGCCATTTTGCAACCACACCACCACTTTGTGAGCCCCGCTTTGGTCTGAGTCGAGTAACTTGAGCCGGATCCCTATTTGAGCCCGAGCCCGACCCCCGCGCTATAGTAGACCGGGTCATCTTGGTCAGACCGAGTCAGCCGAGTAAGAATCGATCTTCGCTTGTCGACAGGATCAGTGTTGGTTCTCATCTTCAACAGAGCTCTCAAAGTATTCTATAGGCTCTCCGATGTCGGATGCAAAAGAGATGGAAAAAAAAAAGATGAACCAGGCAGCAGATAAATTGAACCTGGGGGACCGACCCGATCCCACGGAAGTTTTCCACCGGTCACCAGGGTAAATTGGAGAGCGTTCGCGGTGGACAGTCTAGAAGTCTAACGTCCCAGGGTTCGCACCCCATTTGAAGAAAAAATTCCTGCAAAATGCGCAATAAATAAAGATTGAACCGCGGATGCATGAGTTAACTACTAATGACCCTATCCCTGCACCATAGCCTGGGACAGGGTGCAGGATGCAAAAGAGTGCAGGACGCAAAAGAGACGGAGAGACGACGAATGGAGGAGCATAAGTCATTGGAGTCCAGGGGGATAGCGTTGCGGACCATCAAATTGCTAAATTCCTCCTCAAGTCGGGACATTGCTGTCTGGAGTTCAATCTCCGCTCGATTAACGAGGTCGTCAGCAGATCCACTAAAGCTGCCTGGAGAGGTTTTATAACCAATTAAGCGGATTAGATCACTAACAGCAGCGAGGTACTCCTCTGCGTCCTCGGAAGACGAAGATTCCCACACAAAGGAATCGGAGGCGTCCCAGCGAAGTATGACCTTCTCAGCAGGGTCGAGCCGGAGTTCAGCCTCCGACGCACCGAAGCAATGTCCGTCGGGGCAACCTCCGCCATCGTCGGAAGAAGGGAGGAGGAGGAGGTCGTTGATGGTGGAAAGGCGGTTGTCGAAGCCGGAAAGTATCCGGATCATATCCTCGGCGGCGTTCTTGGACGAAGCGACGCTGCTGACGATGTGCTTCGCTACCACGATCACCTTTTCCTGCCCGTCGCCGCTCGCTGCGGCCGCCGCCATCTCTCGGCCGGAGATTCGGTGGTCGTGATGGTGCGTGGAGGGTTCGGGGAGGTCGGAGTCGGAATCGAGAAGGTCAGGGTCAGGATAGGGTTTGGAGACGAAGAAGAGCAGTGAAGGGGCAGAGTCTTCGACGTTGATTAGAATGGGATATATATTTAATAATGAGCTACGATACATGTGAAAAAAAATCAATAAAACTCTCAATAAATAACCTACACGTCCTATTATTATTCGGGCATAATCGGTCGGCCGTTGTCTCGAATCAAATTATACCTTGAGGACACAGTCAACCCGTCGAGGATCATTGCATATAAAATGTCATGTCATGAGCATTTCTTTAAAATTTTTCACTGAACATATCATTTTCTATTTAATAATATATTAAATTAGTGCGAGGTTTCTATTGAGTTATGTTGGAGCAGGTGATGTTGTTCCCTCAATAAAAAAAATCTCTGACAATTTATTTGATCCTGCTAAAATTGAAAATACTCACGACCCTTATAAAATTTACGTCTCATTTAAAAGAAAAATTCATATAAAATATATCATAATTGGGCATGTAAAATATATCATAATTGAGATCGAACTGTAGATGCATGAGATGATAACTAGTCGTCCTTCCATTATACCATAACCCTAAGGGCAATAGGATCAGGGAGGGATCGATGGTTAACATGTAAAATATTGCTATGTTAAAATTTGGGAGTTAAAATATGATAATATTAATATGTTCGTCCTTTTCATATGTTAGTCATAATATCCAAACTAATAGATCATATAATTTACTTCCTTCGTATTTATCCTGATACAAATTAATAGGGGGCATTGATGCCTTTGCCACCTCAATAGATCTGGTAACGTCTATTCAAAAAATATTTTCTCAAGCAATGACCTATTTATTACCTTTCTATAAATAATTATGCCTTCGGAGCTATGATACAATGAAGAAGTGACTAGTTGTCTCCTCACCCGCGGTTCCATTCACAACAACGATAATTTTATAAGAATTTTTTCTCTAAAATGAGACTCGTAATCATGGGATATTCGGCTTTTGAACTATTCATCACAAGCGCTGCGAGCACTTTTCGATTTACCTTGGTGATTGATCGAAACTTTCTCGTGACACCGAGTCGATCACTCAGGTTCGATATTATCCAACCTGATTACTCATTTTTTTTCTATAAATAATTATAACAATGATCATATAAAATAATCAAGATCTTTACGGAAATAATATCATTAAATTCTAGAAGTTCGAATCAAATTGATTTGTTCTCGTGGAATAGACTAATGGTTAGGATGTGAGTGTTGCTATTTTAAGATTTGAAAGTCACAAAGTCAATATGTTCACCCTCCTTACGAGCTAGTCATAATATTCGAATTAATAGTCTCCATGATTTACTTATTTGATGTTAGCTTTGAGATGAATTGGTGAAGACGTTGGATAACGAATATCTTTTACCATCTAATCTAATATTTTTTAAATTAAAATGTAACAATTCTATTTGATTTAATAAAATTTGATTTCTATCGACGAATTAAGATATAAAAATTTGATTCGATCCCAAAATTTAATATAATCCTTCTATTCAATTTGACTTAATAAAAAATTTTAAAATTAAATCTGAACCGAATTAATTCTTTTTTAAAAAAATAAGATTTTAAATGAACCAAATTAAAATTTAAAATTCCATCAATTTAATTAATTTTGCCCGATCCTCATCAATCCTACGATAAAATACAAACAGTAAATTGATAAAAATATTTTATCTAATACAGGAACTTATTACATTAAATATCAATCATCCAATAAAATATTTTATACAGATCGGAAATTAACATAAGATTTACTGAGATATGTTGGTTTGTAACATGTGAACTCAATGATGGTACAGCTATATATATTGAATTTTAAACTTTGAATATAATTGGGAACAAAGTCCAAATAGTGACTCATCAAATATTTTAATTCTATGAACGGATTCAAAAATATAGCAACTATTTTCAGAGTCCAATAATATTTATATTCATAAACAATAAATTTCTTATTAAACGTGTAAATACAAAAACTCTATATACGGAAAAGATACGTATACTATTTAAAATCCCACAAGGAACTAGAACGATATACTCTGACAACTTTCTCAATAATTAATTTTTCAATTTAAACAAGAGAGATAATAAGACATGAAATTAATTAAATTCTATAAGGAATTGAATTACATGTTGTAAAATTTATTAATATTTTTAAACTAAATTATAATTTTTTTATCAACTATTCAGATATGTATTATAAGTTAATTTTAGTTTTAGGTCATGTTATCAAATCTTGTTCAATCTTTTGTCATCTTGGACAAGTAAGATCCAACCAGCTGAAGGCGAAGGTACCTGAACACATCAAGTGTCTGTATATCGATTTTCCAGATTCAACACATTAATGAGCCTCTCAAAAACTGTAGTCTACCAAAGATCTTCCACCATAAAATCAAAACAGTCCCAAACAAAAACTACAACCTAAATCATATAGAACGAATCCAAAGCTAAATAAAATTGAGTGTTTCCAGGAAAAGGTGCTCTAATTTCAATATTAAATCAAACTAGAACCTTATTTTGCTGAAGAATAAGTGTATCTTTTGATAAACTATTAGTTGTTTGCTAAACTAAATTTTCATTGATAACCACACTAAACATAGAACATGAACTCGAATGCCACCAAACTCTACTACCTAATCAGTTTCAAGAGAGCAAACATATGTAGTTAGATTTGTTGACCTACCTGGCACAGTGGCACTAGATGAAATTGAGATGACATAGATCGTAAAATTTCATTAGCTAATATAATTTTATTAAATAATAAAATGAAAAACTATACCGCTATTGCATAGGAACATTTAAATTAAATCATAATCAATAAAGAGCTAAGCATAAGATCTCTTACCAATGTTCTCGATCATATTAGAGCATAAGGCTCCAAAGCTTTCATGTTTATCATCCAAATATATCATAATAATTGCTACTGATATTCTAAATCTAGACAAAGCTACACACAATCAAAGCTAAAAGCTATGCGGGATATGGCAACCATATTGATGTCATAAGCAAACATACACATGTTAAACTACATAGCCAATCAACGAAACATAATTCAAGTGATCTACACTAAAAAAAACTAGCATGATCATTGTAATAGCATTTTTGCTCATCTGGTATCCAAATAACAACATATAGAAATCCTACAAACTACAGGCCAATTCATATCTAGAATTTGCAGAGAATACTTTGATCGTCAGTCTTCTTTCATATGCTACCTGGATTATCATTACCAGCTGCAGGTTTATGGTTCAAATAGCGTATAACAGCATCCTCCACCCTGGTGCCATATAAAAAAAACATAGTTAATTCATAGTCTGCGCATAAAAAATTAGCCACCTGATGCAAAGTCAAACAAATGAACATTAAGAGAAAAGCATACCATGGTTGGTTATAGAAGTCAGAACGCCTTTCCCTCTCACTGTTGCGGCTTGATTCACCAGCAACTAGTTTCAAATCCCTACTTTGAGAAGCAATCAAAGCATTAATGAACTCTACAGGGGACTGACTGAATCCAAGAAAGAAAGCCCTTCTCCTTCGATGCTCATGAATCTTCTTAATTGAGGCACATATCACTTCGTCACAAGCCTCAATATCTCGGTGTTTCTCAGCGTTGGCAAGGAAGGATGCCATTTCCTTCTGCAATGGAAATGGAACATCAACAAGAACATCATAGCAAGCATTGCCTACTGCCCCATTTCCTGAAAGCCTGATCCTATGTTCCAAGTGTATGGGTTGTGGGGGAGACAAGTGCGGTGAAATCTTCTGTGAAACTGTGGCAAATTTTATCCTGTCTTCTCCAAACACTTTTTTCAAAGGTGGATCACAAACAAAATAGGAAGGATCAGTAGGGTTCTGCAACTTCTTCGCTTTCACATACTGCCATATCCCAGCTATAATTCTAGCTCGTGTATCAACCTCAATTCCAAGCACCTCCATAAGCATTGGTGACAATCTGAACTTCTCAGGATTGTAATTCATCTCAAGCCTAATACTAGCAGTGAACTCCTTATCCCCCCTCCGCTTGATCTCAAAGCCCTCATGCATTGCTGGTGAGCGAGACTGCTCCCACACAATTGTTGGGTTCTCTGGGTAGAGTGATGGGTCCAGCGCAATTGTTACCCTTTTAAAGAATGAAGAGAATTTGGGAAGCATGGGGTTTGGCTTAGGCAATCCACCAACAGGATCAGGCTCAACCCCATCTTCCAAGATCCTTCCAACTATCTTCAGTGACCATGATGGAGGCTCTGTATTCTTGGGCTCAGGGATTGACCGTGTCTGGTCTGCGAAGGTATTAAAGACATAAATCCTAAGGGTCCTTTGCATGGAAGGTGAGCTTTTTAGAGCTTCCTGGATGTCGATCTTCTTTCTAGACAGGGCTGCATCAACTCGGGATTCAAACTCCAGCAATTGAGTGTAGAGGGCCGACTCAGGCAAGAGAGCTGCGACTCGATCAGGCAGATGCTTCTCCGGAAGCTTTTGCTTCTTCCTCCTGGCAGCAGCAGTTATATCAGCCGCCTTGATGCCTGGGATAGCAGACATAGGAATGGGAGCTGGGGGCTTCTGAAGGGATGGTCGTTTGACGCCTCCAGACATACCCGGGGTGGAGAAGGAGGGGGAGGAGGTGCCAAGATGACCAAGCTGAGCCTGGGAACCCATCTGGATCTGAAAGGGAGAGTGGGCATGCGGCTGGACTTGGGCCTGCGTTTGGGAGTGGAAAAGACTCTGGAAGGGGGACGAGCCCGGGGGAAGCGGGGGACGGGGATGGGGAGGCTGGTTGGCCGACGCCGGCGAGCCCATTCCAGCGTGGGCGAGGGACGGCAGCCCACCCATGGTCCGCTGTTGGTTGTTGCTGTTGGACGCCATCAGACAAAAAAACACCGTCTCGATACCTTCAAACCCTAAACTCTACCTTCCAAAAAAAATCGAAATTAAAACATTTATGCAAAAGATCGAAGAATTCATCGGATTTAAGGATGGCGAAAGGGAGATTGCACGCGACTGCAGATAAAGATCTCACCCGTTTCGAAGGAGGCAAAACGCAGATCTGACAAAAAAATGATGATTCCCCTTTCTGATCCCTTTCAACAAGATCGCCGTCAATTTTTTACTGGCTGAAGAAGAAGAAAAACCCCAACGAGAATTAGGGTTTAGTTGACGGAGATGATGCAACCGCTGCCTGCTCTCCTCGCTTGCTCGCTGCCTTCAACCATTTCGTTCGGCCTATTTTATCCTTCAAAAAGATTAACCAAAAAAAAGGTAAATTTACCAACTGCGTCCCTAACTTCAGTGGATGCTATAAACCACCCTTGTTAAATTTTCAAACAGCACCTGTTTAAAAAAAAACAGCATCTCTATATTTTGTGAGTTTCCTAATTACACCCCACCACTTTCTAAATTGTCAAAGGACACTGTTTCTCTTACCTTGACAATTTACCAAATCACTCATATAGGTTTTCGAATTTACCAAAAAAAATATATACTACTTTAATATTTATCAAAATGCACACTTTATTATATATTTTTTCATTATATTCCTTCCGACAAATTTAACTTTTTCTTTTTCTTTTTTACTCGTATTTTTTTTCTCTTTTCTCCCTCCTCTGCATGCAAGCTTTTCTCTCTTTCCTCTCTTTTTTTTTTATGCATGCATAACCTAGATTTGATATGCAAATCATATCAGGCCCACAACATTTAGGATTTAGTTGATTTTTTGATAATATTGTAATACTTTCGGAGAAATCGAAATATACAATGGATGTACTCCTTATAATCTCAAAAACTGAACTAAAATGGGTATAATCGGAAGAATTGGCAAAAACTCACGTTAGAACTGAAATGGATACAATCCAATATGGATTTTTGTCAATTCTTACTTATTGAAACCTACTGATGGATCTAGAAAGCTCCAATTATATCCATTTCAATTCATATGAATTTCTAAGATTGCAAAGGATTCAAATATATTATTCATTATTTATGTCAGCTAAGTCCATCTTACAATAAGAAATGAATAAAATAAATTTAATACATAAAAGTATTTAATTTTGAAATCATATGTATTTAAAAGAGAAATATGTATATGTTGGAGCTAAGTCATGAGTCAATCCTAGTCTAAGAGATCTAATAGTTAGCTCCCCTAAGTTGGAGCTCTAATAGATTTCAATGTATCATTTGAGTTAACAAACAAACATTAGGATTTATCATATGCATATGTTGTTTGGGTACCCAATAATATTTATTTTCAAGACTTGTTTGACTAAATGACTTAGAAACTCAAACCATCTTATTTTTAGCATTTCTTTTGACTAAGGTAAAGTAAGAAACATGATTTTGATTCGAATTAAATCTAAGACTAGTTTTGTTATATGTAGCCTGGCACAATCCAAGCATCATACAACAAACCTGAGTCAATAAGTCTAAGTTAGTCTTTTTCTTAAGGCCTTTAACATCCTTAAGTAAAGTCTTAATTTAAGACTTGTATGTAGATAGGGTCTTAGTTAAATATAAAACTGTAACATATAACTTTTAGTCAGTGGATTTGTTACCTCATTAGTTGGCTTGTCTAAATCGTTGATTTGACTTGAGTCTGATGATGAATTATATTCTAACTCGGACTCAGAATTGGGTGCTTCTTTAATTGCTATCAATGATAGTAGGTTGAATTGGTCTGAGTATGATCCGGATTTTGATGATGACTCATCTCAAATTACTTTTAACTTCTTTTTAGGTTCTTTGTTTTCTCCTAAGAAGAGGACAGTCGGTTTTAAAATGACCATTCTTATTGCATTTAAAGCATTGAACGTTGGCTAGATCCTTTTTCATGATTTCCCTTTTTACGAATCTCTAAGAGAACTTCTTCCATCGAATCCTTCATCTAACCAAGTGTACGACTTATGAAGATAGATCATTGATGGGGTTGAGTAGCCTGTGGCGGACATGTGAATGAAGAAGCTACGTGGCAAAATGTGATGACTCTGAGTGACTCTCCTTTCAGAGCTCTCGAGACACTCTCGGGAAAAGGAGCCTCTAGGGCCCCTTCAGCAGTAAACACGCCCTGGAAGATCGGATCAGAAAATCCCTCCCGGGATCACCCCGGGATGTCGGGTCCCGAGACCACCTCGGGGAAGTAGAGCGCCCGCGATCGCCCCGGCCAAAAGACCCCCGATATCACCTCGGGGAAGCGGAGCCCAAACTACCTTCGACCTTAAGCAATGGTCCCCCTTCCATCGCGGATCTACGAATAAGCATCCCTGCTATCGTGGAGTCATCATGACCCATAAATATCGCAATGGGTAGAAACACGTAATGATGGCGTGGACCATTTCAAGGGTTATCCAGTAACCGCCAAAGGGGGGGACGTGACATCAATCATGGGGACGCGTCAAGGCAACCTCCACAGGTATAAAAGGTAATCCAACCCCTCCGGTAAGGGGGTACGCACTCTATACTACTTATACATTTTTCTGCCTTCTATTCTGATCCATCGAGGCACTGACTTGAGCGTCGGAGTGGGCTCCGCCGAACAACCTCCGGCGTATTCCCCTAACGCTAGTGTTGATCTCGCAGGACGCAGAGTTCTTCCCCTCCCGTCAGCATCCACGTAGGTTGAACCTCGGTGACTGACCATCGACGTCGATTCCTTCCGGAATAAGTTTGCCACCGTCTGTGAGAATCCAGTAAAGCACCAGAAGGAGCACCGATGGCAGGACCGGAGGGACAAGTCATTATCCTGACGAGGGAGGAACTGGACTACTTGGTGGCCAACACTATCAAAGAATTGCTTGAGTAGCACCAAGTCGAACAAGCTGCCTCACAGCAAGAGGCTCCTGCGTAGGAGGAGATCTTTAGAGTCTCTATCTCGCACTTGCGGAGATCCGTCACACCTGTGGGACAACGGGATGGAGCAGCCCTAGGTCCCCGAAAAAACTCTCTCGGAGATATCGAAAAGACCCACTCGGTAGCCTCCAGTGCGCAAATGCACGAAGAAGTACAAGGGAAAAGGGAGGAACCTAAGGCCTCCCAGAAGGTTCCCTCTACTCCCTTCTCATCTGAGATTGTAGAAGACCCCATGCCGAAACAGTTCCATGGGCTTGGGATCGCCGATTACGACGGGAAGACGGATTCGGAAGATCACGTCTATAAGTTTGAGAACGCGGCACTCCTGCACCAGTATACTGACGGTGTGAAATGTCGGGTGTTCATAAACACTCTGTCGGGAGCAGCTCAACGATGGTTCCAGAGGTTGCCACAAGGTTCTATCAACTCCTTTGCAAAATTTAAAATCGCCTTCCTCCTCCACTTCGCCAGCAACCGCTGTTATCAGAAGACGATGTTCAATCTGTTCGCCCTCAAGCAGAAGCCGAAGGAGTCGCTTAAGGAGTACATCCAGCGGTTCAACAGGGTGGCGCAAGACGTGCTCAGTGCAACGTTGGAAATCCTCGTCAGCGCCTGTATCCAAGGGCTCGCGGAAGGGGATTTCTTCCGATCCTTGGTGAAGAAGCCCCCCGTCAGCTTCGATGATCTACTGGGTGTTTTGTCAAGCATGTCAACGTGGAGGAGGTACAATATGCCCAACACAAGGAACCAACCGGTGTCCTCCCTCCAGCCGTTCCTCGGTCTGAAAGGAGGGAGCCCCCAACTCCAACTCAAGGAAAAGACCTTTACCTCGGGAAGGACCAGTGGGCGGGTAGGCGAAGGCTGATTGAGACGGTGGACACCGAGCAACCGGAGCCAGTGCTGAAGTACTGCGGTTTTCATGGCAGCACAACACACTCCACCGAGGAGTGTCACGCCTTGAAGAAGAGATTCGGTGAGGAGGCAGACACCAAACATCGAAGAAAGTGGAATAAAGCGGGGTACCGCCGAAGATCTCCACGACGAAGCCTTTCTCCCCGGTGGCAGTAGGCCGGGGAAAACGAGACCTGACATCGGTGTTGGTCACGGTCGCGAGGAAGGAGTCAGGGGTCGGTACCCCGAAGATCTCTCTCCTTAGAAAGAGATCCCCAGAAGGGCAAGGCCCCTATGCGTGGCCTGCCCTCGGGGCATGTTGGAGTAATCTCCGGGGGGGCCCACCGGAGGAGATTCCCACAGGGCAAGGAAGTCTCATACTCGACGGCTGGAAAACTACTCCATTGGGACGAGCCGAAGTCAGGAGCACGACCCTATAATTTCTTTCGGTCCAGCAGACCTGGAAGAGGTGGAAGCTCCCCATGAAGATGTCATAGTAATCATAGCCCGCATTGCCAACTACGAGGTTAAGCACATCTTGATGGACACAGGAAGTTCCGTAAACATCCTGTACAAGGTGACTCTGGACCAGATGCAGATCGATGAAGATGAGCCACTCCCAGTCTTGACCCCACTGTTCGGCTTTACGGGGTATCGAGTACAACCGATAGGGTAAATCACCCTATCGCTCTCATTGGGTAGCGACGCGCTAGAGAGGACTAGGAGGATGCCTTTCTTGATTGTGGGTGCTCCCTCCTCCTACAACGTCATCCTGGGGTGCCCGACTCTCAGTGTCTTCCAGGCGGTGGTCTCTGTCTACCACCAGAAGATAAAATTCTCCGTAGACGATCGAGTGGTTGAAGTCAGAGGGGACCAGTTGGTATCTCGGCGATGCTACAACGGGAAAGTCAGGTCAGGGTCCCGAAAGAACCCAAGGGCTTCAGAAGGCTAGCTGGAGGAAGCGGTCGTGCACAGGTGTGTTGGGGCAATCAGCCCAAGTATGATCAAGTGGATTATGATTTTGATGTGTGTGGGTCAATATGATTAAGTTAGGTTGTTATATATGTTGGTTTGATATGCGTGGTTGAGTCTTGCAGGACTTAGTGAATCACATATGGAATACGTGTAATGAGTATAACATAATATGTTTAAGTTACTCGCGCTTACTTGACTAGATGTTCAGCTTCCAACTCACCCATCTAGTGTGATTTGTCAAGTCTCAGCTTCCAATTGATTCCACTTGGATTTGTTTGCCAAGTGGAATCTCCCAGCTTATTTCACTTGAACTTGTTTGTCATGCTCCTAGCTTACTCCACTTGGAACGATTTGTCAAGCTTTCAACTCCCAGCTTACTTCACTTGAACTTGTTTATTAAACCTTCAGCTCCAAGTTGACTCCATTTGAACTAGTTTCAACTAATTCCCATATGAGACTTTCTTACTTGGTTCTAACCAAGACTTAACTCCTGGTTGATTTCTAATCATGACTTCAGTTGCCTAGCACCACTAGAACTTAGTGATTTTCAACCAGGACTTCACTTACTTTATTTCACTAGAACTTTGTCATTGTCTAATTTCCAACCAAGAATTCCCTATTTGTCAAGTAACCTTCTCTTGTATACTTAATATAACTTGTTAGATTTCAACAAACTAATTTTAATCTTAGTTATACATCAAAACATTGAGCTTTATGTTGTGCTCCCAACACCAACAGATCTTTGGTTGCCTAATCCCCCACTTACATCGGATCCCTTCTATCGGATCATCTTCCACGTAGCTTTTGGTAAACCATATCCCAATGTTAAGTTGACTAATCCAATCTTCATCAATAACCCATTTTACATATTGACATTATCTTGTTTATTGGTTGCCCAAACTACTAGTCCGGTCGATTGACATTATCTTGTTCATTGATCTCTAATTTGAGCCCTCATTTCTCCAACTGAGGCTTCTCCTCTGGTCCACAACTCGTCAATATAGAGTGCTAATTTAACTTCTCCACAATATGGGCAAAGAATGCCTAGTCCACAATATGCAGTGCTAATTTAACTTCTCCAGCCACTGCTGCTGCCTTTCCATGGTCAAGCGGCTCCTAATGCTAATGTCGTTGTCGTCTTCACTTGGTTGAGCGACTCCTTGTTGTCATGAGTGCATTGTTGGCTTTGCTACCTCGGGGCACGATTTCTCCATATCCATGGCAGTGGCGACACTCATCCTCTCACAAATTAACGCCTCCAGGTTCACACAGTATCATTCTCAACTGTGGCAATAGGTGATTCGCTCACTCAATGCCCTATCAATCTATTACAGGGTCAATACGGAAGAAATAAATCAGAGGACTATTAGCCTGGATGCTATGATTAACATGTGAGGAGTACGGGTGCACTAGATTTGTCAAGTTTTGACTCTCAAACTTCAAGATGACAACACTCATGCATTAATCATCAGTTCATCCCATGAGACAATATCATTCTCAACGAGAACCATTGAATTAAGGATATCCAAATGATGAAGGTGTTAAAAGGGTTTAAACTCAAACTCTGCCTTTGGAAGAACAATACATGAATATGAATGACCTCGAGCAATTGGTGGCCCGAGCGCGACTTTGGTTCGACACTGGCTGTCACAAACCAATGCACTATATTTAGCTTAGAAAGATCTAATTTTCTGATCTAAATTTGTCTTTCTACTCATTGTTACTTCTTTTAGTTGAGGGAAAATTTTGAGAGTATTCTAGCATCGAATGGGATGAACAAAGGAAAAAACGAAGATTATATTAGATGATTGAACGAGTCATCTAAAGCTATTAACGGGTGCAAATGTGCAGACTGACAAAGTTGATTCCCAGCATCGGGCACTAAATGTTAATGAGCTTTCCTTCAATAAAACTCGTTAAGGAATGGTCAGCAAGTGCAAAAATTAGAGAAGAAATACAACATGAATCGACTGGCTAAATCATTTAGTCGATTAAAAAGAAGTACTATGATCCTGTCGCGAAGTGAGGTGGACTCCCAAGAGCATGCGGTCTCCCAAGGATCACGAACTGTTGAGGGCGGCTCTGATCTACAAGAAAAGGACAGTTAGCGAACCCACCGGGAAAAGTCCCTGGCAAGGTACTCTGACGGTCAAGTCAATCCCCGGTGGTGGAAGAGCTAAAGCAATGGAACAGTAGTAAAAACACTATTGTGCGTACCTGGGGGGTGAGGAGTGGAGAGGCTTATATAGCCGAGGGAGCTGACAGCTTCTGCCCGGTCTGCCACCTTTTGTCATATACGAGGACAAGGTAAGGCACAGCCAGGCTGTCAACTTATGGGCTAGTGCCGTCAGGCGCCGCTCGACCTGACACGGGCATAGGCGGTCTTGGTACGGGGTGCCCGGGAATGGTAGGAAGATCATGGTGGCAGTGAAATACTTGTGATTCGGGTCAGAATGATGTCATATCTGCACCGACCCCGTACTTCTTCTGCTAGTCCTGTGTCAGGGAGTGGGTGTTCCTGTGGATCATGACAAAACCTCGAATGCTAGTGTTGATTGGTGACTTGGTGTCGACCGGCGGCTAAGAGTGCTGGTGCCGACTAGGGGCGAGGCACGAATTCGGGCCCGGAGGCCATTATCGCCGAGAGTAACTGTGCTTCCCGAGTCAGAGTGTGCCCGAGTGGCCATACCCCGGCTAGGTTCGAAGTGAATCGGCTAGAGGCTCGGTACCCTCGCCGCTCGGGTTTCATGGCAAGGGAGTTCTGGGGCACCAGTCGGGGTTCCTCTGACTCGGGTCTTCGCCTTCGTGAAACGTCGGGGCGGGCTGAATCGGATGTTTGGGCTACCCCCCCCCCCCCCCCCACCGATGGGCCCTCGGGGGCTTTTGACTCAAACCCCCGCTAACGGGGCACTGGGATGGCCGACCCACTTACCCGCGCGATGGGCTAAGCATATAAATAGGGGCCAAGATCATAAGCATCCCCTTCGAGTCTAGTCAAAGGAGGCGCTGAGTCCGACTGACTGGACCGTCATTCTGGCACAAGCCCGGTGCATCTGAGTGGCACGCTCTCGCGGTCAATTTGATCTCTAGTCGACCCCAAGTCAGCGGTTTACCCGGTCGGCGAACACTCCCACCAGCTGTCTCCTCGATCTCCCACTCTGAATCACCTCATATCTTCCTCTTAATTGTCGCTTTAATTACCTGGACCACGCGTCCGTGGGCCATTCGCCTCCCTAGCAACAATGAGTTTGCCGCCCGCCTTCGTGAATGCCCGATTCACACGTGTGCCCTGTCGCTTCGGTACCTGCCTCGAGCTTGATCGGACGGGCCACATCCTTTCCAACCCTTTTCCCAGCTCGTCATCGAACGGCCAGTGTCATCCTCTAGACCCTATAAATAGGCCTTTCACCTCTCCGTTTTTACCATCACTTTTCACCTTCGACGCCGCCCTGCTGCTGCCTCGCGCTCTGCTGGGGTTCCGACGAGTCCACCCTTCCAGCCTTCTTCTCCGGCAATCTTTCAATCTTCGGTTAGTTTCTCTATCTTCTCACCCTTTCATGGAGTCTCCTTCTTCACACCCCGAGCCATGGTACTCTACCATGGTGACCGACCTCCATTCTCATGATCTCGACCAACTTCATTCGGACTACCAAATTCCCTCCAACCATCGGCTTCACTTGCCTGACCCAACTGACCGACCCGACTCTGCCCCCTCTGGTTTCATTACCTTGTCCCGAGACCACCTACAGGCCGGCCTCCGTTTCCCCATCCATCCTTTCATTTCTTCCATTTGCACCTACTTCAGAATACCCTTGTCCCAGCTAGCCCCGAACGTCATCCGTCTGATGTGCGGCTCAGTTATCATTTTCGCCCGTTCCGAATACCCCTCCAACCTGAAATCTTCCACTACTTCTACTACCCAAAGAAACAAGAGTCGGCGACTTTTTCTTCCAAGCCCGAGCTAAGACCTCTTTCCTAGCGAAACTTCCGTCCGCTAACAAAGGTTGGAAGGAACGCTACTTTTTCGTTAAGCCTACCCCGACCCCGAGCTGGCCTACGGCCTGGATCGAAGATCTCCCTTCTTCTCCCCCTCCTATCTAAGAATTACTGCACCTTCGTGGCCTACCAGTCGGCTCTATCCAAGCTAGGCTGTAGGCACTTCCACGGGGTAAACCTGCTGAAGGAGGAGATCCTTTCCGCCTTTGGCCTCAGCCCTATGCCGACTTCACGGTCGACCCCCATTCGGTAAGTACTTGCTATTTCCTTTGAGCATTTTTAGCTCTAACTAAGATCGTGTTATTCTTGTAGCCACGATGATGCTAGCCGCATCCTTAGGAAGAAGGCTTTGGCAAGGACGACGCCAAGCTGGAGGCTCGGGTCGCCTCCCAATTGCAGGAGAGGGAGGGCGCCCCCACCGGGGTTGCGTCATCGGACCCGACTCCGACCGTCCCGGAGCGACCCCCGTAGCCCCTAGCACGAATACGGAACCACAAGAGGAGGGCGAACGACCTCCCACCCCGAGACGCCGACGAACCTCGTCCCCGACTGGGGACTCCGCCCGACCTTCCTCCAGCAAACGCCCAAAGAAGAAGAAGAAAAGGACGGCCATCGACTCGGAAGCCCCCCGACCAGCCTCGCTCTGGTTCCTTCTGTCGCCCCCTCAGTTTCCTCCGCACACCAGACCTCCCCTACCAGAGAGGTCGGGATCTCCGCCGGTCGAAGGTAAATCAACCGGCCGCCCATGCATCTTCTTGTGCTCAGTCGGTCCGACTGCCATCTGGGCGTACCCCGGGGTGAGCTACCCGACTGGTGCCAGGAGCTGCACATGTACGGGCCGGTAGCCGACCGCTATCTCCAAGGGCTAGAGGGTTCTTACTACCAAGGGTCCAGCAGCAAAGCAGACTCCTTTGTCCTCGAGGCCACTCAGGTAGATATAGGATCAGCTCTTCTTTTTGCTTATTAGTTTTAGGATCTCATGCTCTTCTCTTTATGGGAATTATGCCATAGCCTCTCTATGGCGCTCCTGACCCATTTCACGGCCCGGGAACGAGCCGAGCGATGGGTGGAATTCCTGGAGACCCAACTCAAGCATACATAGCTTGTCTCCAGCGAGTCCACCATGATCGACCTACGAGCCGAGATCGCTGCCTTGCAAGACCGCCTGGCCCACTCCGAAGAGCAACTGGGGAGCGCCCGTAGCCAGGTTGAGATGGCGAACCTGGCCATTGCTTAGTCAAACATCAGGGTCTCCAATCTGGAGTACACTGAGCGTAAGGCTTGGCTCTCCAGGCAAAGACTCTGGGCAAGCTAACCAAAGCCGAAGTCGATCTACTGGAGTTGTCTGGAGCCTCCAAGTCCCTCAAGTCTCAGATGCGGGCCAAGGAAGATGAGGCGGCGGCCCAGGCGAAGCGAGTAGAGGAGCTGACGACCGAGCTGACCTCCCGGGACCAAGAGCTAAACCATCAAAAGGAGGAGCTCGAGCGTCTCAGGGCCGAGAAGGCAGAGTGGGAAGCAACTAGAGTAGAGCTCGAGGAGTTGCGCTCCTACAAGGAGGGGGAGACCGGTCCGTGGGATGCCCGCAGAGTTGAGTATATCAACTTTATGGAGTTCAGCCAACAGGAGTCTGAGTGGCTCCGAGCTATGTTGAAGCATCAAATGCTTAATATGTTTGAGCAACTCAAACAAGGTGGGCATATAGCCCCGGCCCCGACCTGCCCCTTCAATAGTTAAACTCTCGGGCATGTCTCAAAACATGCCTGAGGCGGTCCACCAACCCTTCAAGTGAGGATCGGGTTTTTTCTTTTCCATTTCTTCTTTCTTGTAGAGGCTTGCCTCAAATTTTGTAATGCATTTGCTCTTTTTAATATAATCTTTCTTTTGCTCAAGCTTTCTCGGATGTGATTGTCTTTCAAATGTTAATGGCTCAGGCGGTTGTTAGTGAGAACGACTCGGGTGAGCAAAAAATTGATCCATTCAACTTCACGAGTGATAACAAGCATTTTATGACATTTTATTTGCTCATTTACTTAGCATTTTTTATCCTTTCGTACGTTTAAATCATGTTTATATCATATTTTACGATTAGAATCTATTTTTGGAGCTCATTATAATTTCCTCTAAATTTTGGTATTATTTCATGATTTTTGTAGGGAATTAAAGATGAACCTTGGACCCAGGCTTGGATCAAAGAAATTTGACCCAATGCTAGTGTTGAGGAGCTTGGTTCAATGGTCTAATTTGAAGGCTTGGTTCAATGGTCTAATTTGAAGACTTGGTTCAATTGAAGCATGGTCTAATTTGAAAGTTTGGTTCAATTCAATTGAAGATGGTTTATTTCATCCAACCCAAATTGGATCCAAGTAGAGGGAAGCTCTAACCCATCCAAAAGCCCATCAACCTCATCTAATCCTTAAGCCCAATTTCAACCCTTATTGGATTCGGATCTAAACTTCTTACTCCTACCCTCAACCCAATAACCCATTAAGAAACCCTCTTCTCCACTTCCTCATGGATCGCACAAGGGGGAGGGGCGCAAGCTAGGGTTGAAAGAGGAGGCCACTACCATCATCTTCTTCCTCCATCTACTCCACCAAGGCCGGCAGTTCTTCTTCTCCACCTCTTCACACCGCCGGCCGGTCACCTCAAGCCCTTTCTCCATCTCTTTCACTTCTCCTTCTCCCTCACATCTCCTCAAGCTTCTTTCATCTTCCTTCCACACCAAGAGTTCGGATTGCTTCCTCCTCAAGCCCCGGCCAACTTCTCTTCGGGTTAGAGAAGGAAGAGCAGCTCCTTCATCCATTTCGTCATCCGGCAGCCCGCTTTCGTCATCCGGCAGCCCGCTTCCGAAGATCCATCCGCAACTTAGTCCATCCGCATGAGAAGCTCCATGTATTGGTTGATTTCTTTGTTGTGTTGAGTGGTGATTGTGGATGTGTGATTAAGGTTGAGTTTATTGTTGAATTGTAATGGCATTAACCTCCCATGTTTGAAATTCCATATTGTAGGCTTGGATTGGTAGATGCATATTAGGTGTTTGATGAAATTTCCCAATCAATTTTTGTTACTTTAATTGTTCCCCTTAGGCTAGTTTAAATTCTTGCAATGCATTTCTTATTGAATGGTAGTTAGTTATGTTTGTTCTTTTCTTAATTAAGAGAAATTAGGTTAGATTAAGTTTCGTTCCATACTTAGTTTCCTTAATGCTTTCTTTCATGCGTACCATGTGTTTGATGAATTGTCTCTTCCATTAGATAGATTTCAATTTTATATTTTCTTTAGCTTAGATTCTTTTAATGTTTGTTAGTTTGATTGCTTTATGTTTTCTTAGGGTTATGTCTTTCGATTTGATGCAATTATGTTAGGTTTCATTGATGCCCTATTTCTTGAATGCTTCTTTTATGTTGCTTTTCATTTTCTTGCAATTGTAGTTTAGGTTAGATTAGATCTTCTTTACTCGCATTGTCTTTCATTAATTAGGATTAGATTTTATACTTGCTTTGCCATTTCATTTCGTAATCATAGCACTCAAATCCAAACCCCCAGTTTAATAACCCAAAATCCAAAAGCAATAACATACGATCCTAAGATGTATTAACCTATCATTACATTCCATGAGAGAGACGACTCGAGTTACTCTATACTACATTAGTTTAGAGGAGTTCGATACTTTAATTTTATTTGAAACCGTAATACGACTAAAACGGTTATCAACGAGTGACTGGGTTAAACACTAGAGCACAAGAGTTTCTAAGTGTTGGTCACTCGGGAAAATTGAAAAGAATCGGACGACCAGAACTACGTTGAGTGCGTAAAGCTGCTAGCTCAGGAAGCTCAAGGCGTTGCCAGTAGGTTGGTCTGACCTTGGGGAGCGCAAATAGCCACACATACATCTCGGGATCTAAGCCAAGGAAACTGTTGGGACCTGCCCGCTCGCAGTTCGCCCGAAGGTGAGAGATTGTACACTCGGTTGGATAGTATCCAGGGAGTGTGGGCCGCCAGAGGTCCAACTAGGAGTCGAGCCGAGGGATGCGCGGGGGCATGCCCGCTTATAACTCGTACGAAGATGAGAGTCTGGACACTCGGTCGGATTGTACCTAGGGAGCGTGGGACGCCACACGTCCGACTGGGAGCCGAGCTGAAGGGTGCGCGGGGGCATGGTCGCATATAACTCATACGAAGACGAGTGTCTGGACACTCGGTCGGATTGTACCCAGGGAGCGTGGGCCGCCACTCGTCCGACTGGGAGCCGAGCTAAGGGGTGCGCGGGGGCATGCCCGCTTATAACTCGTACGAAGACGAGAGTCTGGACACTCGGTTAGATTGTACCCAGGGAGCGTGGGCCGCCACGCGTCCGACTGGGAGCTGAGCCGAGCCGAGGGGTGCGCGGGGGCATGCCCGCTTATAACTCGTACGAAAACGAGAGTCTAGACACTCGGTTAGATTGTACCCAGGGAGCGTGGGCCGCCACGCGTCCGACTGGGAGGCGAGCCGAGCCGAGGGGTGCGCGGGGGCTTGCCCGCTTATAACTCGTACGAAAACGAGAGTCTGGGCATTCGGTTGGATTGTACCCAGGGAGTGTGGGCCGCCACGCGTCCCACTGGGAACCGAGCTGATGGGTGCGCGGGGACATGCCCGCTTATAACTCGTACGAAGACGAGAGTTTGGACACTCAGTCGGATTGTACCCAGGGAGCGTGGGCTGCCACGCGTCCGACTAGGAGCCGAGCCGAGGGGTGCGTGGGGACATGCCCGCTTATAACTCGTACGAAGACGAGAGTCTGGACACTCGGTAGGATTGTACCCAGGGAGTGTGGGCCGCCATACATCCGACTGGGAGCCGAGCCGAAGGGTGCACGGGGGCATGCCCGCTTATAACTCGTACAAAGACGAGAGTCTAGACACTCAGTCGGCTTGTACCCAGGGAGCGTGGGCCGCCACGCGTCAGACTGGGAGCCGAGCCGAGGAGTGCGCGGGGGCATGCCTGCTTATAACTCGTACGATGACGAGAGTCTGGACACTCAGTCAGATTGTACCCTGGGAGCGTGGGCCGCCACGCGTCCGACTGGGAGCCGAGCCGAGGGGTGCGCGGGGGCATGCCCGTTTATAACTCGTACGAAGATGAGAGTCTGAATACTTGGTCAGATTATACCCAGGTAGCGTGGGCCGCCACGCGTCTGACTGGGAGCCGAGACGAGGGGTGCGTGGGGGCATGCCCGCTTATAACTCGTACAAAGACGAGAGTCTGGACACTCTGCCGGATTGTACCCAAGGAGCATGGGCAGCCACGCGTCCGACTGGGAGTCGTGCTAAGGGGTGCGCGGGGGCATGCCCGCTTATAACTCATACGAAGACGAGAGTCTGGACACTCGATCAGATTGTACCCAGGGAGCGTGGGCCACCACGCGTCCGACTGGGAGTCGAGCCGAGGGGTGCGTGGGGGCATGCCCGCTTATAACTCATACAAAGACGAGTGTCTGGAAACTCGGTCGGATTGTACCCAAGGAGCGTGGGCCACCACTCGTTCGACTGGGAGCCGAGCCGAGGGCTGCGCGGGGGCATGCACGCTTATAACTCGTATGAAGACGAGAGTCTGGATACTCAGTCGGATTATACACAGGGAGCGTGGGCCGCCACGCGTCCGACTGGGAGTCGAACCGAGGGGTGCGCGGGGGCATGCCCGCTTATAACTCGTACGAAGATGAGAGTCTGGACACTCAATCAGATTGTACCCAGGGAGCGTGGGTCGCCACACATCCAACCAGGAGCCGAGCCTAGGGGTCCGTGGGGGCATGACCGCTTATAACTCGTACGAAAACGAGAGTCTGGATACTCGGTCGGCTTGTACCCAAGGAACGTGGGCCGCCACTTGTCCGACTGGGAGCTGAGCCGAGGGGTACGCAGGGGCATGCTAGCTTACAACTCGTGTGAAGACGAGAGTCTAGATACTCGGTCGGATTTTACCAAGGGAGCGTGGGACGCCACGCATCCGACTGGGAGCCGAGCCGAGGGGTGCGCGGGGGCATGCCCGCTTATAACTCGTACGAAGACGAGAGTCTGGACACTCGGTCGAATTATACCCATGGAGCACGTCCGACTGGGAGCTGTGCCGAGGGGTGCGCGGGGGCATGCCCGCTTATAACTCGTATGAAGACAAGAGTCTGGACACTCGGTCGGATTGTACCCAGGGAGCGTGGGTCGCCACGCGTCTAACTGGGAGCCGTGCCGAGAGGTGCGCGGGGGCATGCCCGCTTATAACTCGTACGAAGACAAGAGTCTAGACACTCGGTCGGATTGTACCCAGGGAGCGTGGGCTACCACGCGTCCGACTGGGAGTCGAGCCGAGCCGAGGGGTACGCGGGGTAATGCCCGCTTATAAATCGTACGAAGTCGAGAGTCTGGACACTCGGTCGGATTGTACCCAGGGAGCATGGCCCGCCACGCGTCCGACTGGGAGCCGAGCCGAGGTGTGCGCGGGGGCATGCCCGCTTGTAACTCGTACGAAGACGAGAGTCTGGACACTTGGTTGAATTGTACCAAGGGAGCGTGGGCCGCCACACGTCCGACTGGGAGCCGAGCCAAGGGGTGCGCGGGGGCATGCCCTCTTATAACTCATACGAAGACGAGAGTCTGGACACTCGTTTGGATTGTACCCAGGGAGCGTGGGCCGCAACGCATCCGACTGGGAGCCGAGCCGAGGGGTACGCGGGGGCATGCCCGCTTATAATTCGTACGAAGACGAGAGTCTGGGGCACCTTCAAATTTTGCAAGAACCCCATTCTTCCACCATCATTACAGTTTGGCAGTACATTTGTTTTACAAGTCCTCACTCTGCATCTCGATAGGGTTGGAGGTGGATCGCACTCCAGGGCCGATCGAGCTTTCTCCCCTGTTCATTTTCCAGATAATAAGCTCCCAAGCCTAGCTTCTACACCACTTTGAAATGTCCTCCCCATTGAGGCTCCAGTTTGCTGACATCCCCGACCGACTTGATCCTCTTCCAGACAAGGTCCCCGACCTGGAACACTCTCGGCAGCACCTTCCGAAACTCTTTGACCAAGTCCTCAGTTTGGCAGTACATTTGTCAGCGCCCTTCTGTAGGGTTGGCCAGTAATATCCGGCCAGCGGTACCTTTCGGGCCACAGCTCGGGCTCCAGCATGACTTCCGCAGACTCCCATATGTATTTCCCTCAACACATAGTTGGCGTCTTCTTCGCCCAGGCACTTAAGTTGGGGTCGGGCGAATGCCCTCTTGTACAGCACATCCCTACCATCGAGTATTGAATCGCCCGCTTTCTGAGGAGTCGGGCTTCTTCCCGGTCGACCGGGAGCACCCCTTTTGTTAAGTATGCAGTGAGCGACACCCTCCAGTCGGTTCCCAGCTCCAGCTCAGCCTATTTCTCCACACGCATCACCATCATCACCTGGCCACTCGATTGAGGAACTATCCAAGAGCCGACCGAGCTGGCCAACTTTGCCAACTCATCCGCCCTTAAGTTGCTTTCCCGGGGGATTTTTTGTATCTGTACCACCTGGAACCCGGCTTTCAATTTCTCATTGGCCTCCACGAACGCCTGCAGTCGGTCGCTGTTGATTTCGAACCGACCAGAGATCTGCTGGGTGACTAGTTGAGAATCAGAGTATAGTATTACCCGGGTGGCTCCCACGTGCTTGGCAGCCTACAACCCAGCTATAAGGGCTTCATACTCAGCCTCATTGTTTGTGTCTCGGTACTCCAGCCGGACGGATAGATGCAGCTGCTCCCCCTTCGAGGAAATCATCAGGATGCCGATTCCACTGCCCAACCGAGCTGACGAGTCGTCCACATAAACTTGCCATGCTTCTTCAGCCTCTTCTGAATGTAACTCACTCAAGAAATCTGCCAAGGCCTATGCTTTGATGGCAGGGTGAACCTGGTACTGGATATCAGCCGGCCTGACGCTTCTGGATTGGAAGCTACCCGACCCAGGTTGCTGTTGGTAAGAACCACAATCGGGTGCGCCAGAAAATAAGGCCGAAGCCTCCGAGCACTTAACAACAATACATACGTCAACTTCTCGAGTGTCGTATATCGGCACTCGGCTCCTTTCAGTAAATGGGCGAAAAAATACACGGGCTGTTGCTCAACCCCTTCCTGTTTAACTAAAACCATGCTATCCGAGTCAGCCGAGGCAGCTAAGTATACAAACAACACCTCCCCGACCTCGGGCTTGGCTAACATCGGCAACTCGGCGAGGTTTTCCTTCAACTCCTCAAACGCCCTGTCACTGTCGGCGCCCCATTGAAACTTGGTGGCTCAACGAAGTGTCTTGAAGAAAGACAGCCCTAGCTCAGCAGATCGAGAGATGAAGCGCGACAGAGCCGTGATCCTCCCGGTGAGCCTCTGCGCTTCTCGGAGGTTCCTTGGTGGGGGCATATCGAGCAAAGCCTTCACTTTGCTGGGGTTGGCCTCGATGCCCCTCTCAGTCACTATGTACCTGAGGAATTTTCCACTCCAAGCTCAAAAAAGACACTTAGCAGGGTTTAACTTGAGTCCATACCTGCGCAAGGTATGGCAAGTTTCCTCCACATCCGCTACCAGGTCCTCCGCTTGGCTGGACTTGATCAGTATGTCATCCACGTATACTTCGATATTCCGACCGATCTGCGCCCGGAAGACCTTGTTCATCATCCGTTGATAGGTAGCCCAGCATTCTTCAGCCCAAACGACATAACTGTGTAGCAGTAGGTGTCGTCAACCATGATGAAGCTAACCTTCTCTTGATCCTCGGCAGCTAGAGGTACTTGATGGTAACCTTGATATGCGTCCAGCATGGAGATGAGTTCACTGCCTGTCGTCGAGTCAACCATCTAGTCGATCTGGGGTAGAGGATAGCAATCCTTCGGGCAGGCTCGATTGAGGTCCCGGAAGTCGATGCAGACCCTCCACTTATTATTAGGCTTGGCCACCAATACTACGTTGGCTAGCCAAGGCGGGAACTGGACCTCTCGGATATGGCCGGCTTCTAGTAGCTTCTCATTCTCGGCTCAAATCACCTTATTCTGCTCGGTGCTGAAGTCTCGCTTCCTCTGCTTAACCGGTCGAGCGTTGGGATATACATGGAGGTGGTGCTCTGCTACCTCTGGTCGAACGCCCTTCAGCTCCTTGACCGACCAGGCGAACACATCCTGATTCTAAGCCAAACACTCCAGCAGGGGCTCCTTCAGCTCATTGGCCAGCCCGACAGCGATCTTGACTCGGGCTTCCTCCTTATTGGGGAGTAGCTAGACCTCCTCCTTATCGTCGCGTAGTTCGGCCCATGGAGAAGTCTCGACCATGTTGCAGCTTGAGAAGGGGCGAGGAGCTTTCTGGCTCTCCACCCGGACGTTATCCACATAACACCTCCGGGCTACCCTCTAGTCTCCCTGGACCTCTCCTACCTTGTCCCCAACTGGGAATTTAATCTTGAGATAGAAGGTCGAAGTAACCGCTCGGAACTCGTTGAGGGTCGGTCGGCCCAGAATAGCGTTGTAGGCCGAGGGAGCATCTACTATCAGGAAGGTGGACCATCTGGTCCTCTTCAATGGCTCCTCGCCTAAGGAAATAGCCAAACGGATCTAGCCGATAGGTTGTACCTGGTTCCCCGTGAACCCAAACAACGGGGTGGCTACCAACTCCAGCTGGGACATCTCGATCTGCAACTGGTCGAAAGCCTTTTTGTACAGTATATTGACCAAGCTACCCGTGTCCACGATGGTTCGGTGGACCTAGTAGTTGGCAATGACGGCGGTGATGACCAATGCATCATCATGCAGGACTTCCAGTCCCTGTAGATCTTGGGGGTCAAAGCTGATTTGAGGCCCCTGTGCTTGGGCGACACTCGTGTCGACCTAGTGAATCTCCAAACGGCGCACCTGTGCCTTCTGTGCTCGATTGGAGTCTCCCCCGGTCGGTCCGCCCGAGATGACATGCACTCCTCCTCGGACGACATTCTGCCGGTTGGCCTGCTCTTCATCCATTTCCTGGGCTTCGGCTCAGTCCTCCTGTTGGAACAGATTGCGAGCGACCGGGGGATTCCTTCGAGGTTCTTCAGCTGCTAGGGCTGCGGCCAGGCCTCCTCGACCCAAGCCAAGCCCGGGGGATGCTTGTCGCCCATGCCCCCGGGGAGCAGAAGCCCGACCCCTACCAGCTTGCCTACACTCCTCTGTAGCGTGGGTGTGGCTCTGGTGGAACGCGTAGTAGGGTCTCCAGCGGGTCGGTAGATACCCCTGGGCCACTTGCTGCACGTGTCTTCTTTCCATTCCCGCTTGGTCGATGGGACCTCTCGGGCTATGTATAGGCCCGCCCGGGGATCTGTTGCTCTGGGTGGGGTTGGGAGGCGCCGTGTTGCCCGACTCCTTCTTCCTGGCAGCCTGCACCTCCTCAACATTTATGTATTTGACATCCTTTCCCAGTAGGTTGTCGAAGTCCTTCGGTGGCTTCCTGATCGGTGAGCTAAAGAAATCTCCCTCTTGTAGTATTTGGGAGAAGGCACTGATCAAGACCTCAGGTGTGGCAGTCGGCACATCCAGTGCTACTCCATTGAACCTTTTAATGTATGCCCTAAGAGATTCCTTGGGGCCTTGCTTCAGCACGAATAGATTGAGGCTTGTCTTTTGGTGCCTCTTGCTGCTGGCAAAGTGCTGGAGAAAAACTCTCCTTAGCTCCTCAAAACTTGAGACCGACCCATTGGGGAGTCGGTCGAACCACCTCTGGGCCGGTCCCAAGAGGGTGGTTAGGAATGCTCGGCATTTCACACCCTCTAGATATTGGTGTAGCAAGGCAGCACTCTCAAATTTCATCAAGTGCTCCTCCGGATTGGTGGTCCCCGCATATTCGACGATGGTAAAGAATCGAAGATGTCTGGGAACTGGATCTTCCAAGATCCAGGAAGAGAAAGGGTTACGTACCACGGTGGCTGGAGAGGAGTCGGTCGGGGTCTTTCCCTTGTTGAAACGCGGCCCATGCATCTGGTTGGACGTTGACACCTCAGCCGGCATCGAGTCGGCTTCGTCATCCCAACCCCGATAGAAAACCGCGAGGAAGGGAACATAACCCCCCTCGAGTCGGGCAGGCCTTCCCCAACCTCCTGAATGTCCCGGCGCCGCCGGCTCGGGGAATCTAGGCGCTTGACTACCAACTTGCGAAGGCCTCTGGGGGTCTTCTAAGCTCGAGCAGCCATCAAGAGCTCGTACTCCTCAGGCGTGCCAGTCATCATGACTCGGTTGCAATCTTCTATCTATCACTTCCGATCAGGCTAAGTGTCCTTCTTCTAGCGCTAAATTTGATCCTATCACGAAGCTGTTGAGGCAATCGGCTCGTGAATGATTGGAAGATCATGGTTTTGATGAGTGGGCGAATAGGTTTAAAGTTAGAGTGTTATGTTGTATTTGATTTGTGTGATTGAGTTTGCAGGACTTGAAGAATCACACTTGGTGGACCTATCCGAGGGACGAGAGTCGAGAGAGGAGAGCTCCAAGGGCAAGCCGGGAAGTGGACTTCAAAGGGCACACGTGAAGGGTGGCATGGAGGCAAGCCAAGGGAAGGCTTGCGTGCGCATTCGAGGGACGATAGCCAGAGGAAGAGGACTTCAAGGGGCGAGCCAAGGGAGCAGACCTGAAGGCACACGCGAAGGAGAAGGTTTGGAGTGGCTGGAGCTGAGCTGGGAGGCAGGGCAGTCGACTGGCCCGAAGGCAGTCGACTGCCAAAACCCACAGAGAGTTCGCAGCTTCGGACCAGTCGACTGGCCTTGGGGCAGTCAACTGGTATACCCCAAAACTAGTCGTTGGCTAGCTGTTTGCTAGCCGTTGGCTAGCCGTTGGCCGGCATTTAATGCCGGGCCAGTCGACTGCCCTCGGGGCAGTCGACTGGTGCGTGTCTGGACAGACTGCGAATCTGTCCTTTTCACCTATAAAAGGAGCTCCTCGTTACACGTGTAGGTACAGATCTGTACAGTAACGAAGTGCTGCCAAATTGTAGAGTGACTTTTTGCTTCCTCCATCATTTTTCTACATCTGTAAAGAGGAAGCTTTTGCTGTAAAGGTTTCTCCACCTCAAGGTGACTTTTTGATAGTAAAAAGTGGTGCTCGTGGCGTGCATCCTTGGATTAGTCACCCATCTGGGTGGATACCAAGGAAAAGAATTTTTGTTAGCATTGTTATTGTCTTTGCATATTATTTCCGCTGCGCTAACATCTGTGTAGAGATCAAACGATCCGCGAAAGTGCATTCACCCCCCCCCCCTCTGCACGCCCACATCGATCTTTCAGTTAGTATCAGAGCCGGTGCGTTTTGGAAGATCTAACAATCAACCAGAACATTTGTAATGGCGTTTCAAGAGGGATACTCCACCGCACGACCACCATTCTTCGACGGCAACGACTTCGCGTACTGGAAAGGTAGAATGCAGTACTATCTTATGAATGACATAGAAACTTGGATAAGTGTTGCAGATGGCTTCGAGGCGCCCGTCGATGAAAGAGGAGATCCTACCCCCATGAGAACATGGTCTAAAGAAGTGATGAAAAGGGCGCAGTCAAATGCCAAGGCCACCACTACACTGCAGTGCGGGCTCTCGAAGGAGCAACTGAACAAGGTGGGGTCATTCAAGAGCGCCAAAGAGCAATGGGACAAGTTGGTAGAACTGAACGAGGGGTCAAACGAGTCCAAAAGAGCCAAGAAGGACTTGTTGGTGGCCCAACTGCAAACCCTCTCCATGAAGGGCAACGAGACCGTCAGTCAGCTGCATGGAAGGGTAAAGGAAGTGATCAACGAGCTCCATGTGATTGGAGAGAAAATCGAAAACCGGGATATCGTCAGGTATGTCTTACAAGCCTTCCCGAGAACCACCCTGTGGGCATCCATGGTTGATGCTTACAAGGTATCGAGGGACTTATCTTTAATTAAATTAGACGATCTATTTTGTGAATTTGAACTGTACGAGCAAGCTAACATTTCGGCAAAAGAGAAAGGTATTGCTTTTGTTGCAGAAAAGGAGAAGAAAAGGAGAAAGGAGAAGAAGAAGGTGATTTACTCATCATCCTCGGACTCAGAGGAGTCAAGTGCCTCTATGGACAGTGACCAAGAGGCCTTTATGGTAAGAAAATTTCATAAATCATTTAAAAGTTTTTCTAACAAATCATATGCTAGGAAAGGGGCCAAAGGTAAGGGTAAGGCCAAGGAGATAATCTGCTACAACTGTCATCAAGAGGGACATATGAAGAATGAGTGTCCCCAGTTGAAGAAGAGGGAGGACAAGAAGGAAGAGAAGAAGAAGAATGACAAGAAAAAGTCAAAGGGAAAGGAGAAGAGTGCCACGAACCTCAAGGCGACTTGGGACGATCCCTCATCCTCAGAGGAAGAAGAAGAGCAAGTCTCCCACTTCGCTCTTATGGCACAAGATGATTCAGACTCTTCAGACGATGAACGAAGCTCAAGCAGTGAAGATGAGAGCTCCTCCACCTCATCATCATCAGAGTCAGAAGCTTCGGTAAGTGAGGTATACCACTTACCCTCTTCTACCTTAGTGAAAATTATTTCTAGCACGAACATGGATTTAGCTAAGGCTAAAAGTAGAATTAAGGACCTTAAGGAAGAAATTGTCATGCTTAGAGTAGAAGCTATTAAACTTAAAGATTTGCATGCTAGCTCTACCTCTTCACATGTTTCACATATTGAAAATGAAAATAAGGAGTTAAGGCAACAAGTAGATAACCTCACAAAGTCCCTAAGGAAATTCCAAGTAGGATCTAGTAACCTAGACATGATCATAAACAGTCAAAGGGTTGTATATAACAAGGTCGGACTGGGTTATAGGCCTAAAACTAAGGAAGTAGCATTTGTCTCACTTACCGGTAGAATTGGTGCATCTAGGAGACTAGGGGCTAGGGGAACCACAAAGAAGGCATGGGTACCTAAGAAATTTTTAAATGATGCTTCTGGATCAAAAATATGGGTACCAAAAGAGTGTGTTTTTCGTGTTTAGGTAAAAGTGAAGGAAACTCCAACCTTGTGGATAGTAGATAGTGGATGCTCAAGACACATGACCGGAGATGTGAGCAAGTTCACCATTATTAGCTACTTAAGAGAAGGGACAGTCTTCTTTGGGAACAGTGGAAAGTTAAGGATCATTGGTAGGGGCACAATTGAGGTATCTCCCACTATTTCAATTCATAAGGTACTTTTAATTAAGGATATGAAGTTTAATTTATTAAGTGTAAGTTAATTATGTGATGCCGGGTTTAGAGTAGAATTTCATGTTAAGAAATGTGTAATAAGGCAAAGTGACTCAAACACTATCATATTAGAAAGGTTTAGAGAGGCAAACTTATATTATCTTGATCTATCTTATGCTACTAACAATGTTGTTAAGTGTCTCATGTCCAAAGAAGAAGAAGGGTGGTTATGGCACCGGAGACTTGGACACGTCAACATGAGGAACATTGCAAGAGTGGCCAAGGAAGAATTGGTGAAGGGGCTCCCAATGATCAAGTACGAAAAGAACAAGTTGTGTGATGCATGCCAAGAGGGTAAGCAATCCAAAGCATCACACAAAGGTAAAACTTTAATTACCACTTCCTTGCCTTTAGAACTTTTACATATAGACTTGTTTGATTGCCATAGTACTCCATCACTTGTAGGAAGTAAGTATTGCCTAGTGATAGTAGATGACTTTTCTAGGTTTACATAGGTCTATTTCTTGAAACATAAGGATCATACCCTAGATATCTTTATAGGATTTAGTAAAAGGGTAGAAAATGAAAAGAACATCAAAATAAACCGAATTAGGAGTGACCATGGTGGGGAATTCCAAAACGCTAACTTTACACAATTTTGTGTTGAAAATGGGTACAAGCATGAGTTTTCATGCCCAAGGACTCCTCAACAAAACAGGGTAGTTGAGAGGAAAAATCGAGCCCTACAAGAAGCTGCTAGGACTACGCTTAATGCATACTCACTTCCTAGCTATTTTTGGGCCGAAGCGGTTAACACCGCTTGCTATATCCAAAATCGGGTGTTGGTACATAGGTTTTTAGGAAAAACACCCTTTGAACTTTGGAATGGAAGGGTACCCCAAGTCCACTATTTTAGAGTCTTTGGATGTAAAATTTACATCTTAAACACCAAAGACGACCTAAGAAAATTTGAGTCAAAAGCCGATGAAGGAATCTTAGTAGGGTATTCATTGACTAGTAGGGGTTATAGGGTGTACAACAAGAGGACAAAAGTAATTGAGGAGTCCTCAAATGTCAAATTTGATGAAACCACTAGTATTTACCCTAGAAAGGCTTCTATTGATAAGGATATAGAAGAAGTCCAACCCCTTGCCCAAAGACTTCAAGACCTATATTTGGAGGGCATTGATCAAGGGGGAGTAAGAAACACACTAGAGGATGAGGAAGAAGGAGTAAATGAACCTACAACCTCTAGACCCTTGAGACATCACCATGATCATCCCATTGACCAAATTGTGGGTAATGTCACTCAAGGAGTAAGGACTAGGTCATACTTTAGGGATCAAACTAGTCAAATAGCTCTAATCTCCCAATTAGAACCCAAGACCATTGATGAAGCATTGGGAGATGTTGATTGGGTCTTGGCCATGCAAGAAGAGCTAAACCAATTTGAGAGAAGTGAAGTATGGGAGCTAGTTCCTAGACCCACTGATTGTACCATTGTGACCACTAGATGGGTTTTTAGGAACAAATTAGATGACCAAAGTAAAATCACTAGGAACAAGGCCAGATTGGTAGCTAGGGGGTTTAACCAAGTTGAGGGATTAAATTATGATGAAACTTACGCCCCCGTAGCTAGGTTAGAATCAATTAGAATTCTACTAGCCTATACCGCTCACATGGGTTTTACACTCCACCAAATGGATGTGAAGTCGGCATTCCTTAATGGAATCATTAAGGAAGAGGTCTATGTAGAACAACCCCCCGGGTTTGAGGACCCTAACTATCCAAGACACGTATTTAAATTAAGAAAAGCCTTATATGGATTGAAACAAGCTCCCCGGGCTTGGTGTGAGAGGCTTTCTTCATTTTTGGTGTCTAAGGGGTTTAGGAGAGGAACAATTGACCCGACATTGTTCCTAAAATCTAAGGATAAGGATATATTTGTTGCCCAAGTCTATGTAGACGATATCATTTTTGGGTCAACAAATAATAACTTCCTACAAGAATTCATCAAGTGTATGGAAGATGAATTTGAAATGAGTCTTGTGGGAGAGTTAACTTTTTTCTTAGGCCTTCAAGTTAAGCAAACTAATGAAGGTACACATGTATTTCAAACCAAATATGCTAAGGAGATGTTAAAGAAATTTGGTTTAGAAAATGCTAAGGAAGCATCTACACCCATAGGAACTAATGTGAAAATGGATAGTGACATTGAAAGTAAAATGGTAAACTCTAAATACTATAGGAGCATGATTGGTAGCCTCCTATACCTAACCGATAGTAGACCCGACATACTCTTTGCGGTAGGTATGTGTGCAAGGTACCAATCGTGTGCCAAAGAGTCCCATTTGGTTGTAGTCAAGAGGATCCTAAGGTATGTGAAAGGGACCCTAAACGTCGGACTTTGGTATCCTAGAACCCCTAATGTTGACCTAATTGTATACACCGACTCAGACTATGCGGGGTGTAAGTTAGATAGGAAGAGTACAAGTGGAGGGTGTCAATTCCTTGGGTCTTCTTTAGTTAGTTGGAGTAGTAGGAAACAACCATACGTTGTCCTATCAACAACGGAAGTAGAATATGTGGCAATGGGTGGATGTGTTTCCCAACTCCTTTGGATCATGCACACCTTAGAGGACTATGAGCTACATTACACCAAGGTCAAAGTCTTGTGTGATAATGTAAGCACGATCAACCTAACTAAAAATCTGGTTCACCATTCTAGAACAAAACACATTGAAGTGAAACATCACTTCATTAGAGACCATGTGGCAAAGGGAGACATAGAATTACACTATGTTGAATCAAAGTCGAACCTAACCGACATCTTTACCAAGCCTCTTCCCGAATCGGAGTTTACATCCTTAAGAAGAGGCCTTGGAATGTGTTTTGTGGAAGTATAGAATGAACTTTGACACATTAGCTTTGAAAAAGGGTGCTTGATCCATTAGGGTGATACATTTGGCTCACTTGTGCTTGTGGCACATTGTTGAACCATTAAAAATATCAAAATATCAAATCTAGACCAACTATGGGGGAGGCAAGTGTTTAATCAATGGACACTTTGCCAAAAATCATAGTTGGACATTTTAAAACTTTGAAAACCATTTTATATTTTACATACTGTGCCATGCTTTTAAAAGTCACATATTTGCAAAATTGGTTTCAAAGGTTGATACAAAATGTAGTGTTTTTCAAAACTTTTAGGTTTTTATCAAAAGACGTGTATGTTTGAAATTTTATATGGTTTAATATTTTTCCCTGATAGAGTATAACATTTCAAACATGTGCAAAATTTTACAATTTTTGGAATTTTCTGGAATTTTCTGGGAGTTTCTGAAATTCGACAGAAAAGCTGAAATTTCATACTGATGGCGTATCAGTCGACTGCCCTATGGGCAGTCGACTGGCACAGCTATTTTCAGCTGCTGTGAGAAAATTCAGAAATCAATAATCCTTGCATTTGATACCCTAGGGTTTGGTTGCTTGAGGCAATCATTTTGATGGTGTCAAAGGGGGAGAATGGGCGGGTTAAGTTAGAATTTTGACTTAAAATGGATGATTTTAGGTATTTTGTCTAACTTAGACCTTGAAAGGTTAAAATTTGGAGAGAAGACATGGATTAAGGGGGAGGTACCTCTTAGGTTCGGATATGTCTTACATTCTTATTGATGTTATTAAGTGGAAACTTAACTTGGAATATGATTAGAATTGAAACTGTGGAGAGGACATAGGTTAAGGGGGAGGTTACCTCTTAAGGTTATTATGTCTCATAATGTTTCAATTGCTATCTTTTTGCTATTGCTATTGCTGTTATTTATCTCTAACTTAAACATATTGTCACACATCAAAAAGGGGGAGATTATTGAGGCAATTGGCCCGTGAATGATTGGAAGATCATGGTTTTGATGAGTGGGCGAATAGGTTTAAAGTTAGAGTGTTATATTGTATTTGATTTGTGTGATTGAGTTTGCAGGACTTGAAGAATCACACTTGGTGGACTTATCCGAGGGACGAGAGCCGAGGGAGGAGAGCTCCAAGGGTAAGCCGGGAAGTGGACTTCAAAGGGCACACGTGAAGGGTGGCATGGAGGCAAGCCAAGGGAAGGCTTGCGTGCGCATCCGAGGGACGATAGCCAGAGGAAGAGGACTTCAAGGGGCGAGCCAAGGGAGCAGACCTGAAGGCACACGCGAAGGAGAAGGTTTGGAGTGGTTGGAGCTGAGCTGGGAGGCAAGGCAGTCGACTGGCCCGAAGGCAGTCGACTGCCAAAACCCACAGAGAGTTCGCAGCTTCGGACCAGTCGACTGGCCTTGGGGCAGTCGACTGGTATACCCCAAAACTAGCCGTTGGCTAGCTGTTTGCTAGCCGTTGGCCAGTCGTTGGCCGGCATTTAATGCCGGGCCAGTCGACTGCCCTCGGGGCAGTCGACTGGTGCGTGTCTGGACAGATTGCGAATCTGTCCTTTTCACCTATAAAAGGAGCTCCTCGTTACACGTGTAGATACAGTTCTGTACAGTAACGAAGTGCTGCCAAATTGTAGAGTGACTTTTTGCTTCCTCCATCATTTTTCTACATCTGTAAAGAGGAAGCTTTTGCTGTAAAGGTTTCTCCACCTCAAGGAGACTTTTCGATAGTGAAAAGTGGTGCTCGCGGCGTGGATCCTTGGATTAGTCACCCATCTGGGTGGATACCAAGTAAAAGAATTTTTGTTAGCATTGTTATTGTCTTTGCATATTATTTCCGCTGCGCTAACATCTGTGTAGAGATCAAACGATCCGCGAAAGTGCATTCACCCCCTCCCCTGCACGCCCACATCGATCTTTCAGAAGCGAGGTGGACTCTCAAGAGCACGCGGTCTCCCAAGGATCACGAACTGCTGAGGCTGGCTCTGATCTGCAAGGAAAGGACCGTTAGCGAACCCACCGGGAAAAGTCCCCGGCAAGGCACTCTGACGGTCAAGTCAGTCCCCGGTGGTGGAAGAGCGAAAGCAATGGAACAGTAGCAAAAATACTATTGCGCGTACCTGGGGGATACAGAGCGGAGAGGCTTATATAGCCAGGGGGGCTGACAGCTTCTGCTCAGTCTGCCACCTTTTGTCGTATGCAAGGACAGGGTAAGGCCTACCCAGGGGTGGCAGGGCAATGTGTCGTATACCAGAATAAGGAAAGGGGCGCTATCAACCTCTGGGCGAGCGTCGTCATGCGCCGCTCGGCCTGACACAGGCATATGTGGTAGTGGTACGGGGCGCTAAGGTATGGCAAGGAGATCACAACATCACCGAGATACTCGCGATTCGATCCTGAATGGTATCAGACTTGAGATGACCCCATACTGCTTCTGCTAGTCCTGTGTCAGGGAGTGGGAGTTCTTGGGGATTACGACAAAACCTCGAATGCTAGTGCTGATTGGCGATTTGGTGCCGACTGGCGGCTTAGAGTGCTGGTGCCGACTGAGGGCTGGGCACGAATTTGGGCCCGGAGGCCATTATCGCCGAGAGTAACTATGCTTCCCGAGTCAGAGTGTGCCCGAGTGGTCATACCCCGGCTGGGTCCGAAGTGAATCGGCTAGAGGCTCCGTACCCTCGCCGCTCGGTACCCTCGTCGCTCGGGTCTTCACGACAGGGGAGTTCTGGGGCGCCAGTCGGGGTTCCTCTGACTCGGGTCTTCGCCTTCGTGACACGTCGAGGCTCAGTCATCCAGTGACTCAAGAATTATTCCCTGGTCGAGGCCGAGCTGAATCGGCCGTTTAGACTACCCCCATGATGGGCCCTCGGGGGCTTTTGACCCAAACCCCCGCTAACGGGGCGCTAGGATGGCCAGCCCACTTACCCTCGCGATGGGCCAAGCCTATAAACAGGGGCTGGGATCAACAAGCATGGCGTCGACCACCGTGATGTTGTCGCCGGTTTACCACTGCGATGTGTCTCTGCCCGCGATGCAGTCGCCGACGCGTGGGCATGCAAAACAGTCACAGTCTTGCAATTTTCTTCAAAAAATAGCGAATCGAGATTACCCAGTTCTTCGTCTCCGAACTATGCTCGGATACCATTGTTGCTTTTGTAAAGCATGAACTACATAAATAAACTCTATAAATCTGCTTATGGTGATCTTGGAGAAAATATTAGAGAGTTTACTGTCGGCAACAAGATTAAGATGACGAACACTTCTCATCAATTTCACGAACCAAATCTCCATTGTAACGGGACGAATTTCTCAGCCTCACCTCTTGCTTTTTTCGATGAACTTAGATGGTCTTGGAGGCTTTTATAAGAGCAGAAGAGGAAGATGAAGATGAAGAGGAATCAGCGTCCTCTCTTCTTGCCAACGTAAGAAGATGAAGGATCACCCTTTCATCTTCTTAACTCTTACACAACAATCGGTGAGACCTGAGGTAAGAATTGAGAAGAACAACGTCCAAAGGCCGAATAATACGCGACTTCCTTGCTCTGGGTACACAACATCTCGAGCTCATCAACAACATCCAACACCTCGTTGGCGAAATGGGAGAGGCTCTCCTTGTAGGTGGCAATTGAATCCCGCATCATCCAGCGGCTCCTGGATCCGAAGGCGCCCGCTGCCGGATGGCAATTGCAAGTGAAGGGAGGTTTTGCGAGTGTGGGGAGATCGAGAGGCAAGTAACCTCTATTTGAATGGGATAAGAGGAGGTTCATTAATGGGAAGAGATGCGAGGGAAGAAAAAAAAAAGAAGATAACTTCCTTACACCCCAATTTAAAATATAAGGAAATAAGTCATTTGAGAGGAAGGGATGGTAAAGGTTTCCCTCACCTTCTTCCCCAAGTTTCTTTTTTCCATTTTTAAAATATTACCAAAAAAGTTTTGAAAAACTCTATCAAGTTTTATAAAACTCTCATAATACCCTTTAGTTAAAATATTAAATCGGAAATTTATTAAAGACACACGTAGATTTCTGAATTGATCAAAGGAATATGCCACTTTAATATTTTATCAAAGAACACATTCAATTATATGTTCTTCCCATTTTACCCTTTCAACCAAATTTGACTTTTTTCTCCTCTTTTCTCTCTTGTTTTTCCTCCCCTCTTTCTTCTTTCTTTTTGCATGCATACATAAATATTCATAGGCTTAATATCACGTTAGGATTTAGAGCTGATTCTTCCAAAAACAGTTTAACATCTCCGAAAAAGCTAAAATGTTCATATCAGGTCAAATCCACTGATGGATCTAGATAGGTCTAATTGGACTTATTTCAGATGTTGTGAATTTCTGAGACTGCAACAAGTTCAACGGCGCACTCCATTGCTTATTTCGACTTTTTCAAAAATGTTAATATGTAATAAGAAAGAATCGGTTCTAAATCTCACGGTGGACCCATAATGGGTCATATATGAATCATATCAGGTCTAATGTGGATATGATATAATTCATATCAAGCTCAATGTGGGCTTTAGAGCCGATTCTTCCTTATTACATTTTAACACATCCAGACACTTGAAATGGTACCGATTCTTCCTTATCAGGTCGTTGTTGCACTCGTTGCAGCCTAAAAAATCCATAGAATCTGAAATAGAACCAATCAGACATGTTTAGGTTCATCAGTGGATTTCAACTGGACCATAGGACCCGAAACCTACTGATAGACTTAGACAAGTCCGATTGGATTCATTTAAGGTCCTATGGATTTTTTGAGACTGCAACGAGTTTAACGGTGCCCTCTATTGCTTATTCTGACTTTTCTAGAGGTGTTAAAATGTTATTTAACACATCTGGATAAGCAAAATAAGCAATGGAGGATATTGCTGAACTCGTTGTAATCTCAGAAATCCATATGACCTAAAATTGGTCAAATCGGACGACCTATCTAGACAGATTGCCCGATTTGACTCATTTCAATTCTTACGAATTTTTGAGACTACAACAAGTCTAATAGTGTCCTCCATTATTTATTTCGACTTCATTGAGGTGTTAAAATATAATAAGAAAGAATCGGCTCAAACCCCATGTTGGGCCTAATATAATTCATATCAGGTCCAAGGTGGGCCCACCTTGGGGTTTAGAATTGATTCTCCAATAACATTTTAATATATCCAGAGAAACTGAAATAAGGAATGGGGGTCATCGTTGGACTCATTGCAACCTCACAAATTCCAATCTCGGGCGACCGATCCGACCCCACGAAAATTTTCCACCGACCACTAGGGTAAATCAGGAAGTGCTCGTGACGGACGGTCCAGAAGCCCAGTATCTCAGAGTTTGCGCCTAATTGGGAATCGAACCGCGAATGTCTAATATGACAACTAGTCACCCTTCCACTACATTATAGCTCCAAGTTGACCTAATTAGATCCATAAATGAATTTTGATCAAAATTCACTGATGAACCTAGATAGATCTAATTAAACCTATTTTAGGTCTTGTAAATTTTTAAAGCTACAATGAGTTTAATAGTGCAACTTCTTCCAAAGTGTTAAATTGTTTTTTTTAGAAAATCGATTCTAAATCGTAATGTGATTATAGGCTTATGAATATTAATGCAAGCTCGTATAAGCATATGAATATTTATGCATAAAAAATTAAAAATTTGATTAAAAGAATCAAATAAAATAAGAAAAACATATAATTAAATACACCTTTTGATAAATATCAAAATAATATCTACCTAAAATTTACTTACAATTTTTTTATATAAATTCCCGATTTTAAATGACCATGTAGTTCAATTTTAATTTTATCCTATAAATTTTGTGTAAATTTTAATAATGTCATTTATATAAGATTCATACATCAAGGTGCTTATAACACCTATTACTTATACTCCTAATCTTTTTAGAGTGATTCCTTCTCTATCACAGTTATTCCTCGTCAATTATACTTCTGTAAATCAAATAAAAAACTATTCCGTGAATCTAACAAAGAATAAGAATGGGAATAATTTTCCTATTCCTTATTTATTCCGTGAAATTAAAAATAGTGTTACAGAGGGCTTGAACGCGGACTGGTCTGCAGTCGCGCAAACAGCCACCGTAACTTAAACGCGCTTAAGAGATGCACGAAACTCCTCCACACTAGAAACTGATACACTTCAGCAAATCAAAGCAAATTCCCAACAAACCTTCCACAAGCTCAAGAGAACGGAATCGCCCAAGTATCAGTATCGTCTTTATTTACGCAGCCTAGCTTTGATGGGCTCTGAAGTGTCTTTTCTCATCATAGTTACAAACTCATCGTAATTGATTCTTCCATCCTGCAACATATGCATAAGCAACAAATTAATCTTTACGATGAATACTGATGCTTGCAGATCCTCGCCAAATAAGTAGAAAGGACTATTGTGAAGTGCTGATTGCTCTTCCGATATTCCTTAATTTTTTAAAAGTATTATTAGATTATTAAGAAGAATATTAGACAGGGGTAATTGCTAATGCAAGATAGTTAAAAGCAATGAGCAAGGCGGTCAGTACAAGATAAACGCTAATGGTTCTATATAGAAAAAGCAACTGAGAAAAAAGATGCACCTTATCCGTGTCAACTTCTGCAATTATTTCTTTTATTGTTTTCTCATCACCCATGTTATACTTCTTGAGAGCTTGCTCCAATTCCTCAACGGTTATGTACCTAAAAGATCGAAAGATGAATAAATTTATCCACATAAGAGTGAACAATTTTTTCATTATGTAAACATGATGTTACCCGCTCTTGTCTTCATCGAAATACTCAAATGCTTTGTACAAATGATCTTCCCTTTCCATTCTGTTCATGTGCATGGTAGCCGTTATGAATTCCATATAATCAATGGCCCCATTTCCATCAACATCGGCCTGTTCATGATAATCAGGATGCTTTCTTAGATCACCACACCAGAATGTGCACAATGAACGAAGAATAGTGTTGCATTTGTTAATACTAAAAGCCAACCTATTTTTTTGTCAAGTAGAATCAAGCACAAACCTGATGAATTTAGCAAAGAAGCGAGCAATTTGAGAAACATGACATGAATACTGATAAATTTTCTTACATTCTATTGCTACGGAAGAAAAATGGTTATGTTTTCTCCCTGTTAATATGAACCGCCTCAAACTGTATAAATCTAAATTTTATGTACTACCGATAATTATTCATTATACATACAGGCAGTCACCAATGTTTTATTCATTCTATATACAGGCAGCGCACTAACAATGCATCGGGCCATGAACTAATTATCAATTTGCCTCCCTTTCATGTGATTGTGCTATGTTGCTGTTGGGGTACCCCCTCAAAGATTCACAAGAGTATGAAATGGAGCATAAGCAAAAGAATAGTCAAGCAGGAAAGAAAGAAAGATTTCAACGCAAGGAAACATACTGCTTCCATCAATTGCCTAACTTCTGATTCAGAAATCTTGATGCCCAAATTACCCAATTTGGGTAAGCCTGCCTTTAGTTCTTCATATGTTATTGTTCCACTATTGTCAGTGTCAATTGATTTGAAAATCTCTTTTAAACCCATGATTTCATCTTCTGACAAGCTTTCTGCTATAACCTGAGCAACAAAATGTTGTCAGCAAGGAAAACTATTATGCATATATATTCAGAAGAAACTGTGATTGAACATCCACCTTCAGTGCCACTTTCTTCAGCTTGTTCATGGCCCTGAATTGCTTCATTCTATTCAAGACTGTAAGATCAAGTGGCTTATCAGGAGCACCATCTCCTTTCATCCATGGATGGTCTGCAAAACTTCCAACCATCAAACTAGCAGAAATAATGTTGCTAACAAGTTAGCAAATGCTAGAGGAGATAAAAATTATTTGTACTGGTTGCTAAAAGAATAAAGAGAGAGAGAGAGAGAGAGAGAGAGAGAGAGAGAGAGAGCACATAAAATTCGTCGAGTTGTGGTTAATCATTAATTATTAATGAAAAATACTCAAGTGACAAAATATGTATCAATTACAAGGCTCATAAGAAATCAATAACTGTGAAGCACGGACTAAACATCACTTGACAGAAAAATGTTTGAGTTTTCTTAACACGGCTACAAATAGTAGCAGATAATAGAACCATGCGTATACTTAAATTGAAAACCAAACTCATGATACAAATAGTAGCAGATAATTTATCCAAGGACTTCAAATGTACTAACTACTAAATATCAATATCACACAGAATTGATACTCCTTGAAATTTTATGTGAAGATGATTGTAATTTGTAACTCAAGCAGTTTATTGTTAAATAGGACGTAAACTAAAGCTTACTGAGAATTTCAGCGGCACTAAGTCGTTCCTTAGGATCTGGTCTTAACATTTTTTTCACCAGTTCTTTAGCACCACTTGATATAGAAGGCCAAGGATCAGATGAAAAATCAATATGACCCAGTAATATAGCATCAAATATTCCATCCTCAGTATCTGCATCAAAGAAATACAATTCCTTCAACTGATTCATAAAAAATGGGATGAATTTTTCAAGCTCCCTTATCTTGAAAACTTAGGAACCTGCCCAAAAAGGAGGGACACCACAAAGAAGAATGTAAAGTATCACTCCAGCACTCCATATGTCAGCTTCTGCTCCATAATGACGCCGCAATACTTCAGGAGCAACATAATAAGCACTTCCAACAAGATCTTTAAATACTTCTCCTAAATGACAGGTAGTTGTTGTTAGTTGAGTAAATTTATTAATATTGGACAAACATTGATGCAAGAACATCTAAATGGAAAGCATTATTTTTACATTTTAGCATCGGGTTTCTTATAGAATATATCAGTTATTACTCTATACAGTTTTGACTACGTAACATAAAAAGAGATATTCCTAAGCTTCACTAAGCTATGATGAGAGCAATACTTTTATCCATAGCAAAGACCAGGTGAGTATGAACAAAAATATGTATGTCTTGGAATTGTGTGCAGTGAATGTGTATTTCTCAACCACCTAACAACCATGAGTAGTGACAGCATAAATGCCCCTATCTGCGATGTAATGCCCACTTAAAGTTTCCAAGCTACTAAATAGAAATAACTATTGGGTCTTAACCGTCACACAAAACAATAGAAGAAAAGCAAGGATAACAACAATAAACAAGTAAAATAATCTCTTATATATATCGTGCCATATCAAAAAAAAAAAAAGTAGCACAATTTAAATTTGCCAAACCATGTTATATCATTTTCATTTATATGCCAACCAAGTTACTAAGTAGATCAAAAATTCAAACAAAGTTTCTTGCTTTCTTCTTCTATTCTTTAGCACTTTTCACACTTCAACCTACATTGCTGAATTTATAAAAGTACTTTTTGGGTCTCCTAATCAACTTAGAAAATAAAAAATTGCCATTGAAGTAATTCTTGTGTAAATACATCATTCTTCTCTGTACTGAAGTAATTTAGTTTAATACAAAACTAAACTAACAACATTGTGTTGCAATGTCACACAAAATTACTAGGGTAGACATGAATGAGGCGCTTACTACTGCCATCTGCAATGCTAGGAGTAGCCCACCATTAAGCATATGAAGTTTACTTGTATGGTAGAGATATTTTGAAGAACTTGAAAGCTGATCCCATGAGAAATAGTAATATTATATATTTTAAAGAAAACAGTTTAGCTTAATTAGTCTCAATACCACACTTGATTTCAGTGAGCAACAGATTAAGACAACTGTTCATCCTTGTGAAAAATTAAGGACCGAGCTCTGACTAAGAATTCTCAATGAATGTTCCAGTGATAGGTAATCAACTATGTTTAAAAGGCTAGACTTCAATGCGATAGACTTGCATAGGCATTGCATTTGTGGATGGGTCATGGTTGGCAATGCAATAGTCTGATTAATTATTTTGTCTCTAATAAAAATGCAAGGTGTACATAAACGGATCAACTGTGATGAGAACGTTCAGTTTACCGGGCTTAAAGAAAACGGAAAGTCCAAAATCAGTAGCCTTAAGCGGCGATTCCTCTGTCTTGTTCAAGAACAAAAAATTCTCCGGCTTGAGATCCCGGTGCATGACGCCCATGGAGTGACAGGCATGGACAACGTTAACAATCTCTCGGCAGAGAGCAGCGGCCGCGCGCTCGGAGTAATGACCCTTAGTGATGATCCTGTCAAAGAGCTCCCCGCCCTCGCAGAGCTCCATCACGAGGTTGACGGAGTGCCGGTCCTCGTACGCCCCCTTGAGCTCCACGATGTTGCGGTGGCCAGTGAGGTGGTGCATGATCTGGATCTCCCTGCGGACGTCCTCGAGGTCGTCTTGGCGGACGAGCTTCCGTGTGGCAATGGACTTGCAAGCAAACTGCTGCCTGGTCTGGCGGTGGGTGACCAGATAGGTGACCCCGAACTGCCCCCGGCCGAGCTCGCGGCCGAAGGTGTAAGTGGCGCGGACGTCCTCCATTGGCCGGCCGAGGACGCGGCCAACATCGGAGGCGACGGGACGGGGGACGGAAGGAGCTCGGTGAGAGTAGGTTGAGGGAGCGGCGGCGGCGGCGTGGGGGTTGTGGCGAGGGCGGGGGAGGCCAGTGGTGGGGGAAGGAGGAGGCTCCTTGTGGCGGCGGGAGGTGCGGTTGCCCATTTGGGGTTCGGATCGAGAGGAGAGGAAGACGGAGACGAGATCGAGAAAGATTAGGTTTCACGGAGCTAGCGAGCGGTCGTACTGCGAAGTAGAAGGCGGGGAAGCGTCCGCAGAAGGATCGAGGAAGCAGAGTTGACCGGACATAGCAGGTAGACTGTCAGACTCAAAGTGTGTACGCCCGTTCGCCGAAGCGGACCGCGTGATTGGAGAAATTGGTGGGAGCCACTCGCGGAATGATTCTCTATCCAACCACGATACGGGTACGTCATGTACTGATTCCGGAGTCGAAGAGGACACGAACGATTTAGACAACCGCGTGAAGAAGAGCGACCGCGTCGTGGCTCGTGGTCGAACATCATCCAGGCGGACCACGCTATGGGCCGACAACGGGGGTCGGGCTCGAACACGGAGATAAAATCTCGCACGTGCTAGAAGCGCCGTCTTGATAAGGGTCAGCCGGATTTGTCGCTGCGGGCCAGACCAAAAGCTTGCGGTTAGCCAGCGATGGCGAGAATAAAAAACAACGAAGTGATGAATTAATTAGTCGCATTGCTTGTCAATTCGAACATTTTATCACGAAACTAAAATTAAATATTGCTTTTCTCCTAAACGCCCTAAGCACGATCACGCAGTAGTTTAGCCATACTCATAGGATTTAATTAACGAAGAATTATCAACTTGTATCTTTAGTTAGTGATCGAATCTAAACAAAGAAATAAATAGATAAATTCTCCCATTTATCATCAGGTAAAGACAATGGCATCGGTTCATAACCAGAAGACCTAGATGATGAAGGAAATTATATATATATATATATATATATATATATATATATGATTCTGTCGCGAAGTAGGGTGGCGGTCCCACGGGTCAGACGGGCCTCCCAGGTGCTTCAAGGCGGTGAGGTGGCCGGTTGTCGACCGCGCCTTGCCACGTCCCTGCAAAACAGAGGTCGTCAGCGAACCCGCCGGGAAAATCCCTGGTCAGGCACTCCGACGGTCAAGCCAGTCTCCGAGGGCAGATGAGTGGAAACTGAATTGAAACGAGACAAGTGACACGACAACTCGCGCGCGCGTACCTGCAATAGGGGGAGTGCCGAGCTTATATAACCGGGGGAGCTGACAAACCTTTGTTCGTACTGATGAGACAAGGGTGCGATGGTTGTCAGCTCGTATGGAGCACTGAAGAACGGCGCGGCATGGCGCGGGGTGCTCTGGCGGTGCGTGAGTACTGGGTGCACAGTACGAGGGTACTGGATGGGCGGATTAACCGCGCAGAGATGTCAGAGGTGGATAAGCTATGAGGAACCCCGTTAGCAGGATCGTACCCTGGATGTACTGCTATGGAGGGGCGTAGGGACGGGACAGCCCGTACCCCGAGTGCCGACTGGCGGGTCCGAGTGCTCAGGACCGAGTCGGGTAAGGACCAGTGAGCGTGGGCAGCCACGCGTCCGACTGGTAGCGAGGGAGCACAGGGTACGTCCTGGGTCGGAGGGTTACCGTGGGACATTTACCTGATCCGAGTAAGACATCCAGTCTGGGTGATGGCAGCAGAAAGAGGGGGTGTGGATATCCTCCTGCTGGTGGTGCCAAACCCTGTTCCAGGTCGGGGTAAGCTAGCATGGGCAACTAGGCATTTACCTCGTCGGCTGGCTGAAAGGGGGCCTGACCACCCTTCGTCGATGGTCTGATAGACCCTACCCCCCCTTCCCTTGGAGTGGTTTACGAGTGCGGGGATCTATCTGCTGATCTGGCGGTTGCCCTGTCTGCCAGGCCTTCATGGGGCCAGGCTGGCCAGTGGGCCCGGCCTATGCCCATACCCGTAGGCAAGGCCGGGATCAATATATATATATATATATATATATATATATATATATGGAATTGATATTGTGCGCCCCAGCCCACGCGCGCCCATGCGCGACATCCCTTTTTTTTTAGAAATTAAACAATAGGCTAAGTACTAAAGTTCCTGAATCCTGGTACCAAGTGAGCTATAGCTCACTTGGTACCAGGATTCAAGAACTTTAGTACTTAGCCTGGAGGTCTAGAGTTCGAATCTCGGGGAAGGCAAAAACCCACTGCCAGGGGTGGGAAGACCGTAGCGTCGCCGGCCTAGAGGGTTGTCTGCGGGGACCATAGAGGCGGGGCCTCTACATAAAAGGCGCCTTTTTATGTAGCGATCTCGGCCTCTATGGTCCCCGCAGGCAACCCTCTAGGCCGGCGACCCTACAGTCTTCCCACCCTGGCAGTGGTTTTTTGCCTTCCCCGAGATTCGAACTCTAGACCTCCAGGCTAAGTACTAAAGTTCCTGAATCCTGTTACCAAGTAAGTTGTAGCTTATGTAGCGGCCCCGCCTCTAGGGTCCCCGCAGGCAACCCTCTAGGCCGGCGACCTTACAGTCTTCCCACCCCTAGCAGTAGGTTTCTGCCTTCTCCATGATTCGAACTCTAGACCTCCAAGTTAAGTACTAAAGTTCCTGAATCCTGGTACCAAGTGAGCTATATATATATATATATATATATATATATATAGGGAATTGATATTGTGCGCCCCAGCCCACGTGCGCCCATGCGCGACATCCCTTTTTTTATTTAGAAATTAAACAAATCTCACGAAAATAAGAAAAATAATTTTTATTAATTTTTATTGTTTTTTTTCTCCTCCCCGCCGCTCGCTGCTCGTCTTCTTCGTTGGCGCGGCGGACGGCGGACGGAGGCGGCGACGGCGGATGGAGGCGGCGACGGCAGCCGAAGGCGGCGAGGCAGTCGTCCGTCGTCGCAGCCTCCGTCCGCCGTCTGCCGCGCCAACGAAGAAGACGAGCAGCGAGCGGTGGATAGGAGAAAAAAACAAAAAAAATTAAGAAAAATTATTTTTCTTATTTTCGTGAGGTATTGTTTAATTTCTAAAAAAAAAAAAGATGTCGCGCATGGGCACGCGTGGGCTGGGGGCACAATATCAATTCCCTATATATATAAACTAGAAGACATACATGTGTATAAGTGATGAAAGAAATTATTATTATTATTATTATTATTATTATATAGTAAATTAACTTAAAGTTCACAGCCATATCTTAAAATTTGTCATTAGATCAAAAATTTTATTCTGGCTCCTTGCACGTAAACATATGCTTACTCAGCTCCTTATTAGATGGGGAAATTTTTTTAAACTCCCCAAGCTCAAACTTAACTAAATCTACCTAATGTTTCCATTTTTTATAAATAAATTTTTTTAAAAAAAGTATAATTCCTTCTTAAATTTAACGCATTTAAATTAAAACCTCGTATATATTCTATCAAATTGAGCACGATTTTTTTTATCTGATCAATCGATTGGTCAATTAATTCAGCTTAAGCCAATTAATCAGGTGGTTCATAGAAAATATATTAGATTCTTTTAAAATAATATTGAATTTAAAAAGAATTATACCTATTTTTGGATTATATACCAATAAAAATAAGAGTTATGCTCCCTCGCGACAAATCCAACTGATCCATTATCGATCTAATTCCCAATCGATCAGAATTGCCCAATTGACTGCCCAATCACAATCGATTCATCTTAAGCCAATCGATTTGTATGAGCTCGTAATCGATTGGTCTGACTCAATTTGATAAAAAATATACTTGATTCTCTTTAAATAATATTGAATTTTAGAGGAATTATACCTTATTTTGGACTTTTTTACCTAAAAAAATTAAGATAATTGGTAAATCAGTATGCATTGGGGAGTTAAGCAAACAAAAATTTTGTAGGGAGTGAAAATAAATTTTTTCTAATGTAAAGACTGAAGAAAAAGTTTAATTTATTATTAAGGAGTTAAATATAGTTTGCTATTAGGTTTAACATATACACACAACTAAGTCCTCTCCTACGGAATTTTCCTGCACGATCGTGCGGACCTGCCCTCGTGGCAGGTCCACGTAATCAGTTTTTTTTATAAAAACCTAAGCCGCGTCAAAAGGAAATTCGTACTCCTTTTCACTTTCACGAGAATCCCTTTTCTCTCCCTCCCTCGTCGAAGCCCTAACCCCCTCCCTGTTGGGAACGAATGGCTAGAGAGGGGGGGTGAATATAGCCGATCTCTTTGACTTTAAAGACTTGTGAGGTTTCTGCACTCAACTTATCAGTAGCACAGCGGAAGAAGCAAAAGAAAGGAAGCAGTGCAGTAAACAAAACAGAAATGAAAGCAAGCAAGAACAACTACCAAGGTCGCTAACGAGAGGGTTTACAAGGTTCGGGGATAACTTGCCCCTACTCCTTGGCGTGCCCTTAAGGTGGGCAATCCCTTGATCGTCGACAGATCAAGCCCCGGTGTTCACCGGATATAACGCAACCTCCTTCTCAATGGAGAAACCTCTCCACAGCGTTTAAAAAAAGGATATAGATTTAAGCTTAATGAAACACAGAGAAAAACTCTTACTCAGCACCTAGCAAGGACAAGAACACAGCGAGCTTATCCTGAGCTCCACCCAGCGACGATCTCACGCAAGGACTCCCTCCTTCGTGTCTTCTCACTGTTGGACTCCAAACCCCTTGTTCTTTCCTCCTAGCACTCACGTAAGAGTTGGTTGCTTCTCGATTGCAGTTGCTTGCTCAAAATGATGAAGACTTCAGGAACACAGCAAGCAAGTTGTGGAGAAACACAAGGCGCAACAAGAACTTCAGCAAGCTCAACACAGAAAAAACTGTCGAACACTTCTCTGAACTCTGCTTCAACCGAAGTCTCTTCTCGCTTTTGTTTCTCCACCAAGCATCAGATGACACCATCTCTACAGCTCCCAGCTGCTCATCTACCAACGCCAGCTACCACTGAGCTATCCCTGGACTCCCTGAGCTTCCCTCAGTCAAGCTCCAGTCTCAGCTCCACTCTGCAGCTCGGCCGTTGCAACCTGAGACGGAAAACGGACAAACCTGCTCCAAGGAAAGTCTCCATTGACTTCTCCTTGAGTGTTTGAATTCTCCCCTGTCACCTGCAGCTTAATCAGAGTGTTAGAGCAGCATATCAGGCAGTAAATCAAAATTCAGAAGTGACGCGCAGAGAATCGGATATGTTCAGAGCGTCTGACAACGCAATTTGAATTAAAGTGATCGGTCACCGGACCGATCCAGGACTTGTGGATCGGTCACCAGACCGATCTATTGCTTTGCTGGGACTCCCAACTCTTACGGCAACACAGGCCTGATCGGTCACCAGACCGATCAGAGTGAAGCCTGATCGGTCACTCAGACCGATCAGGACAGTTGAACAGTGATTTTTTAATCAGATCCTAAGTCCCTGATCGGTCACCGGACCAATCCAGGACTTGATCAGCAAGGGAACTCACTCACTATCCGCTCCCTGATCGGTCACCAAACCGATTAGGGGCAAGGCAGCAAGGAAGCAGCCTGCTCCCTGATCGGTCACCGGACCGATCAGGAGCCACACAGTAGGTTCCCAACCTCACTGTGCGCTCCCTGATCGGTCACCAGTCCGATCAGACATTGCTGGATCGGTCACCAGACCGATCCACGAAGGAGCAGCGTGCCAATGTCCCTGATCGGTCACCAGACCGATCCAGGGACTAAAACCTAGCCCTCCAAGCTAGGAATTCATCCACCTTAGCCCTCCAAGCTAAGGATTTTTCCATCTAACTCTCCAAGTTGGGAATTTGCACCTAACCCTCCAAGTTAGGACTTTTCACCTAGCCTTCCAAGCTAGGACTTTTCACCTAGCCCTCCAAGTTAGGACTTTTCACCCAACCCTTCCGAGTTAGAACATCATCCAACCTAGCCCTCCAAGTTAGGCACCTGACCCTCCAAGCCATGACTTTTTCACCTAATCCTCCAAGATGGGAATTTGCACCTAACCCTCCAAGTTAGGACTTTTCACCTAGCCCTCCAAGCTAGGACTTTTCACCCACCTCTTCCGAATTAGGACTTTTCATACACCTAGCCCTCCAAGCTAGGATTTTCAACACCTAACCCTCCAGATTAGGATTTTCCAACACCTAGCCCTCCAGACTAGGATTTTCCATACCATGCCTGATCCCCGATCAGGACTTAATCATAATCAAACATCATCCACCTAAACTAAAATCGGTGTCAACACCAAAACAACAATCAGGGCCAGACTGCATCAACAATCTCCCCCTTTTTGTTGTTTGACAACTCGATTTTAAGTTTAGGGATTCTTAATCAAGTTTTCCAAATTTAGAATCATAGGGGAATCCAGATCCTTCCCCTATAACATGATCATCCTAAACTTAACCAACCACACTCTCCCCCTTTGTCGAACACGAAAAGGGTTTAGACGGGCTATTAAGTTCAACCATACTCCCCCTCAACCCTAGGGGTATCCCAAAACAACAAGGATTTGATTGAATATTGATAAGCATATAATCACATATGGCAAAAATATATAGGTATGGCAAAATAGGCATATGTATCATATGAGCATGGTAGCATAAGCATGAACATAGCTATGGATCAAAAATGCAGATAATATAGCATAGCATCAACAAGAAGCATATCATCATGGGATAAAACATGCATCAAGTCATACAATATCCTAAGAAATAACACGATGCAAGTCACAGGCATCTAAATCCAGAGACGTGTGGCACAAGGCCACACTAAGCAAGTCAAGGGGCATACACAACCCAACAGTCAAACAGACCAAACACGGTCAAGTACACAAATCATGAAAAAAAAAATAGCAAACACCCAAGCTCAAACATCAGCGGGGGGATCCTCATCGTGCACGAGATCGTCCATCGTGACATCAGTAGGAGCAAAGGACCCTGGTGCAGTACTCGATGAAGGTGCACCTCCTGGAAATGTGTAGTTGTGCCACTCATCATACCATGTCTGCTGGAGGGTACGGGTCCCCGAGACCTCAGTCTTGATCCTGGTCAGTCGGCAATCAAGGGAGCGAAAACCTGACCGAAACTCCTCGCGATCTGTCACCCTCAACTGAACAAACTCCTGTAGCGTCTGATCCATCTCTGAGATCTGCCAGCGCAGATCTGGATCCGACTCGTCGTAGTCATCATCAGCAGCCGCAGCGGCTGGCGCTTGAACCTGTGGACCTCCCCTTGGTAACTCACTAAGAACCCTACCATCTTTCCAAACCAACATCCGATCGAGACCTCGAATAATGATGCCGGACTTGGCGAATGCTCGCCGGCCAAGTCTGCAATCCTGTCGGACCATAGGCATCGTCCGACCCTTGGTGACATCAACACCTACTGACATGAGCCAGTCGGTGATGACGTGACCAAAAGGCATGTAGACCGTGCGGCGGCTGGGCTCTCGATAAGATAGAATGGACTGGAAGATGCTTTCCATGATGTCGAAGTCCAACCGGCGGTGCATGCCGTAGAGCATCAGACAGTGATAGGGTCGAATCTCAGTTAAAGGTTTGGTGGTGATTGGGAGAATACAGTTTGTGATAATCTTGAATAATATGTAGCTGGTGGGAGAAAGACGCAGTGCAGCAAAGGTAGGAAAGTCAGGGCCAAGCTCATCAAGACCGTCTGGGCGGGGATGACCAAAGAAATACTGATGGACAGAATCAGGGGTAACATCTGCGAATGGTGCTAGTAGGGGATTAGGAAGCTCGGGATAGATCGAATACATGTTTGGTGATCGTCGACCACCCAGAAACTCGGCAAGTAAGTCATAGGCAAAATTAAGAGTCCTTTTAGCGACTCGAGTAGTGAACTCGAAGCCGCCTTGAGGACCCTGCTGAAGATTATTGTAAAACTCCGAGACAAGGTCATAGTTGATGGTTCGCTCTAAGGAGAGGAGGAAACCAAGATTGTAAAAAGCAACGATCTCCATGATCGATGGACAGTACTCAGTCAGGAAAGGGACATCTATTGATCGGCAGGGTAGCATTTTGAAAGTCCTTGATTGGAAGGACTGCTCACAGGCGGCATTTGGAAATCTAGAGCTTGAAGAGGGTTGTGGCCTCTTGGAGGGCGTAGAGGAAGAGGGGGCTTTCCCCTTCAAGCTGCCCTCTACAGCTTCTTTGCCCTTGGAAGATTTTCTGAAGATTGAATTGATCAAATATGTTCAAGATAAAACCCAATCAGAGAACAATGATTAACAGAACACAGTTGGATCAAGGAACAAAAATTTGATCATAACGTGATAATTATAGAGTGAATATAAGATGGAGTTGATCATAAGATAAGAGATTTGATCCAAGGTAGAATATGGAAAAGTGAAGGGCACGACAAATACGAGAGGGTCACGGCGCAACACCAAGAACAAACACAGGAGCATGATAAGCTTCATATACATAATTTATAATCTGTTTTGAAAGAAAAAAAACTGAGATCAAAACTTACTTAGGAGCCATTGGTGAGATTTTGAAGGTGGAAAAACCAAGCTTGCGCAGGAGACGCTCGCAAGACAGAGACGCAGAAGACTTCGAGCAAAAGAGAACTTGCCGGGAGCAAGAAAACGCCAGTAGAAGCCTTCGCGAGAACTCGCACGCACGAGAAAGAGGGAGACGAAAGCACTGGAGAGCTCGCGCACGAAGCAACGGTTGCGCGAGTGAGAGGTTTCGGCGCTAGGGTTCGGCAATGAGGGGTTTTGGGAGGATTTAATCGGTTGGTGGATCGGTCCACCAACCAGACTTTAATGCGTCTAAACGGATCATCGTTCGATCTGATAGCGCCCAGACCGATCAGGCTATAGCCTGATCGGACTGACCTGGGCCTGATCTATCGGGTGACTGATCAGGCGCGCTCCTGATCGGTCGGCTGATCGATCAGGACACGATCAGTAGGATCCGGAGAAAAAACTCTGGGCTCCCTGATCGGTCTGTGGACCGATCATCATAGGGTGCCAGCTCGGTCCGGGGACCGATCCAGGCTAGCTCAGAACACTTGGTCAAGATTCTGGAAGGGCACTGCTTGCCTCGCTGATCGGTCTGTGGACCGATCACCACAGGAAGGAGCCAGATCGGTCCAGGGACCGATCAGCCCTATGCCTGATCGGTCCAGTGATCGATCAGGGTTCCTGATACGATCTGAAATAAACTGAAACTTTCAGTTTCAGTTTCGTACACGATTTCTCAGGGGATCTGATGACAAATGTCGATCCAGAAAGTGATCCCTCGCCTATAGTTGATCCCTAAGCAAGGATTAAAGGTCCTTATGGATTGAATCAAGCACTTTACTCCATCCAAACTCAAGCAACAATCAATCAAGCAATGTCAACTAGGTTTGTATCAAATTCAGTGTTCCAATCAAGTTTCCTTGATTGGAATGTCCAAGTATGATCATGGAGCCATATACACATATGTTATGCAATGGTTTTCCCCATACTTGATCACCCAAGTGATTATTATCTCGTCAACTTAATTTCTCAAGGGATGCATTGACATTTTGAGAAATTTAGTTTATCCTAACATCTCACCCATATCTAGCAAACAAAAACGTTT